>OX380347.1:16262117-16600020 GCA_947425015.1 Pterostichus niger
TCCATTCATTATACTTACGGTCGTGAGTAATAATTTATTACAAACGGGTTGTGGTTCAGTACGACAACAATAATTTCTTGATATATAATGCAGTTCATTACTAACGTTTGTAAGTAATAATTTATAACTCATAGCTTTTGGCCAACCACATCAAGTTTGCTATGACAACGCAGTGACAACCGTGAGTAATAATTAATTATTCAACACATCGAGTGCATACGAATGCAACTAAAATTTGACGTTTATTTTTGTCAAACTTAAACTATAAATAAAATAAATAAATATATCATCACGTTTTTTACCCATTACTGGATGCGGCACTCTGCCGAAGCAGATCTCGGTAAGTGATATATTTCTTTGCGTGAAGTGCGGTTACCAGCCGTCAAATCACGGCCACCAAAGATGTTAGTGGAGGGGAGCCACAGGGGTAGATTTAATTTGATGAAAATTGTTTGTCGGCTGTGGGGTTCGAACCAGGGTTCTCAAGATCCACAGGCCGACTCGATACCACTGAGCCACCTACCCCATTAGTGTTACTTAATCGGATATAGTACATCACTAGCCTATGACTCATTTTACAAACTTCATCTTCACGAGTAATAGCTATCATTATACGCTTGTTAAATAATATACTATAATTGTAGGCCAGTGGACAAAACCGATGTAAAACTTGAGTCTCAAGCAACAGGTCGTGTGTTCAAATCTCTTTGATTTCCAAAATGTAATATTGTACCTAAATGATTCGAATTCCGCTATAAGCTGTAAGTCCCCTGTATTATTATTGGAATTCAGTTTCAGTGTCTGATTTATAACATATAAATAAATAGAATATTTAATGCAATTTGATAGGGTAGATAGCTCAATGGTATCGACCCGAGTCAGACAGGTACCGGCCTAAGGAGGGCGCATTAAAAAAAGTTAAAAAAACAATTTTTACATGGGTTCTTCTTCAATAAAATATATAAATATAAAATATAATAAATATATATTATCAGTATGTAATGGTATATTACATAACGAGAATTGTAACAAGCACATTACGTGCGAGTGAAAAAGTTGCGCATGAGCCTTGGCGAGTGCAGTAATTTTACGAGCAATGTAATTGCGTTACAATTTGAGTTGTGTATTATACTTTACCTACGACAATAAATAATAATAAGAACAATTATAGAATATTTGGTTAGTTATATCCGTAACAACAGCAGTGTTACCGCATAACTATATAGGGTGTTATATTTTAATAGACCCAGCAAATATCTCGCTTATTTATCAACTTAGCAATTTCTTTCATATAACATGATTTATACAGCAACATGTAAGCTAGTTGATGACGGATTCATGATATCATTTCCGGTTTAGTAGTAATTAATATCAACTTTGAAATTTCAAATGGAACATACTATATTTTTTTACAAATTTGAAAAGTGCATCAAATTTGCTTTACAATCATGTAAAATAATCCATATGTTGCATTATTAAAAAGTAAAATGGCGGGCACTTATTATACACCTAATCGGAAATAGAATAGTGAGCCATGACTGTGGCTTGAAATAAAACAATTATCTAAAACAATTGTAACTATTATTATTAAATGAAATAACTTTGTTAGTGGAGAGAGAACCACTTGCAATCGAATATATTGTAACACGAGGGGACTGGAATAAGTTGATCTTACCGGACAGCGTCAATTGTAAAACGAGCAGAAAAAAACGCAGTCTTAAAATTTTATTAAACATAACTAATAAAGTTTAAACTTAATTGAACGCGAAACGCTATAATTTAATGGAAACAGAATTATTATTTGAATTAAATTTTTATTAATGATAATACTGAATTCTCTTATCTAGATTAAAATTAAATAAAACGCGAACACCGCGTGATGTGAAGATCTACATCTTCACACTTTGAGTCGATGGACGAGACTGATGGTTTCCACCAAAACACTTGCTGCCCTGGGTACGATACCCACATCTGGAATCCATCCCTCTCGCATCGGGGTGGACACAGATGTCTCAAGTGTTTTGGTTATGTAGTCTGACACTCTGGCCCTGCAGATAACGCGAACATGAAATCTTGTTGGAATTCTAAGAATATTAACTATAACTGTCTCTTTTTATAATTTAATGCCCTATATTCGAAAACCAAAAGATCTCACACTCAGCCTTAATGGCACATGTGGTCACGAGTCTCAAATTACACGAAACAACAATGAGATAGCTCATATTGTTACAATATTCTCCTGTTCTCAGCCCGATCCGTTACTATAGAGCTATTTACTTAGTAAACGAACAATTGTCTTAAAACGATTGCATTTGACATAGCAGTAAACCCCAGTAAATATATCTTTCCAGGAAACATAATAATGCAATTTATTTTATTGGCTCTCAAATTCGCATTTGAAAATTGTCGTGCCGTTGGCATATCGATATTCGATTGCAATTCTGTTAAAATTCGATTTAGCTACTCTGCAAACATGCGCCAATCTGGCGATGATTGCAGAGAATACGATTACCAGAGTCAGATACACGAGGCAGATTCGTGAAAGTGTTCAGTGATTTCCTTGGCGTTGGCTGTTGTTTGCTGGATTGCCCCGAGCCCAAGAAATCGTCTCTAACAGCTATTACTCTATTTCGATCGAATCATTTAGTTGTATGTACGATGCACGATTCCGTTGTTTCAAACGTGCGTTGAGAACAAATACGATCCTTCTATTTCACAATGTGCATGTTTTTCCTTGTCTCAAACGTTCTTACATTATTGTTAACAAATATGTTTCGAAAAGACATTTGTTTTATGTTGTTTGTCATTGTTATATTTGTTTATAATTTCATAATCATTTATGGGGTTGGTGGATCAGTGGTATCGAGTCGGCCAGTGGATCTTGAGAACCTTGGTTCGATCCCCACAGCCGACAAACAATTTTCACCAATTTAAAAAAAAATCTACCCCTGTGGCTCCTCCACCACTAATATCTTTGGAGGCCGTGATTTGACAGCTGGTAACCGCACTTCACGCGAAAAAATATATCATTTACCGAGATCTGCTTAGGCAGAGTGCCACACCCAGTGATGGGTAAAAGGCGTGATGATATATTTATTTATTTATTTATTTATAATCATTTAGATAAAAATTATTTTTTCTACGATTGCTATGAAAAGTTGACAATTACGCTCTCATTTATCATCGTAAAGTTGATGTTTTCTGTGGAACAATCGAAAAACGCGCGAAAAAGATAAAAATGCGCGCTTATTTCAATAGTTACCAAGGATACAAACGAAACAGAAACTTGTCATATTGACAGTTGACAGAACGAATAATTTATTTTCAGTAGGCATACGTTTTTTTATAATATTAAGCTACAATCGTAGATAAAATTCTGTTTGTATCACGAGCGTAAAGTGTTTTTGTTCCTCTTACACTATTGCCGTGTTCGAGTAACAAAGAATTACTTTACGCTCTTAATACACAAATAACTATTTATTTGATCGGACAAAAAATGACACATTTTCGCTGGATAACAAAAAATACAAGTTGTTTTACAATTTATTTTAAGCCCATATAGTACTCAACGTAACTGATTATGAAATATAAAGATTTTTTTAAATTCGCAAAATTAATTGCACTCCACAGGAAGTAACATTTTAGGGTCTCTGGTTTAAGAGTTATTACTAATGAATTAATAATGAAATTATAATAAATTGTACAATAATCCATTTATTCATTATACAACATTAGATATTTTAATTATTATGAATAACTTTGAAACCAGTGGCACTTCATGTAAAGTGCAATTAATTTTGGTAAAATTCCTTCTGTTCATAATCAGTACTACGCTGAATAATACATGGGGTTAAAATTAGTGCCATCATTTGTGAAACACCCTATATAGTACAACAGTCAGATTTTTGGTCTAGTTCTTGCTACACAACAAAAAACAATATAAAACCACTTTTTTTTCAAGATTTTCTTTCCTTATGTATCGAGTTGGCCTTTGGATTTGAGAACAATTTTCACCACTATAACATTACTCCTGTGACATCTAATATCTTAGGGGCTGTGGTTTTACGTCTAGTAACTACACTTCACGCGTAGATATATATTACTTAATGAGATCTGCTACGGCGAAGCGCCACACTCAGTAATGGTTACACAACAAGAATTTAATCCCAATTACAGTATATATATTCCAGTTCCCTGTAAAAAATTTCTCCATATATTTCGCCGAAAGCATAAATTCTAATAATTATTTTTAATTAATTTTGCGTAAAACAATATTAATGTTTATATTAACATGAACACTGATTCGAATTATCAGAGGTTCCTAATGCGTCACAGTTTGACAAATACTGTTTACTGTTTTAATCAGAGAGTGATAAGTGTTACGCTAATTAATTTAAAAATGAAATAAAATTAATTATGAACGACAATAACTGGTATAATTAAATTTTATGTATTTTATACTAATAAATGCAGCGAATTAATTGAATATAATGAAAACATCAATATTTTTTTTACCTCATTCATTTGAACTATTTATTTTTATTTTTTTGGCAATTTTATTGTTGTATTTTTGTTTTATTCCCAGAACAATAAAAATTCTACCAATTTTAGAAACTAAATCAATGGTCATTAAAAGTTTATTTCAATAATTATTGAAAGTAAATAATTAAATATAACATTACGGTTTTTACCCATTATTTTAAAAAAATGAACTATAGTTTTCGAAACTGATGACATTATTTTAATCATGGATTCGAAACAAAAATGTTCGGGTTCGGTTACGATTAACGGTTTTTATATCAGTAAAATTTTGGTTTGATGTATAGGTTACGGTTTCGGTTCAAAATTATTTAAATACTGAATATAATTTGTGTTTTTTATAAATAAAATAAATATATCATCACGCCTTTTACCCATTACTGGGTATGGCACTCTGCCTTAGCAGATCTCGGTAAGTGATATATTTTTTTGCGAGAAGTGCGGTTATTAGTCGTCAAATCACGACCCCCAAAGACGTTAGTAGTGGAGGAGCCACAGGGGTAGATTTAATTTGGTGAAAATTATTTGTCGGCTGTAGGAATCGAACCTAGGTTCTCAAATGGAGCTGACTCGATACCACTGAGCCACCTACCCCATAATTCTCAAAATATGTAGATATTATATCTTATATCTAGAGATGGGCGAATATCATCCGCGAATAGTCGAATGCCGCGAATATTGACATTATTCGATATTCGAGATTTTCGAATATTAACGTCAGTATAGCGAACATTCGAATACCTCGAATATCGCGTCATATGTTGACCACAATTTTTGACTATGTTTTTCTTTACCATGAAGACGTACCATATTTCAAATTTGTTTTTCGCCAACATTTGAACCTTAACCTTAAATTTGAAGTTTTCGTCTTTTTCTTTTTTGTTCGTTCTTTTCGTTTTAATTTTATTTTATCTTCACAATTTCATTCAAATAATGAAAAGGACATAATTAAATAATTATTAATAATAAATAAATTAACTTTTAGGAGTATTCGAATATTCGAGTACCTCGAATATTCGAGATCTGATTAATATTCGTATTCGATATTCGATATTCGAATTCGAGAAATTTGATATTCGCCCATCTCTACTTATATCAAACAAATAATATATGTAAAATTACAATATATACTAATTCTTCAAAATAATTTCTACCTAAGCTATAATGTCGATCTTGCGTTCACATTACCATTCATATCCAGTGTTGCCAACCTTATTACGACTGTAAAGACTGAAACTAGATAAAATTATAGAAACTAATAACTTATATTCTTCCTCGTATTCTAATTATTTTCAGATCAGTACACTATTATTCCGGTTTAAATATCCGGTTTTAGAACCGAAATAATATTGGTTCGGTTACGTTTATGGGGTAGGTGGCTCAGTGGTATTGAGGCAGTCTGTAGGATTGAGAATTTCCACCGCCGACAAACAATTTTTAGTTAAAAGTACTCCTGTGACTCCCATTCAACTAACATCTTTGAGGGCCGTGATTTGACGGCTGGTAATCGCACTTCACGCGAAGTAATATATCATTTATCGATATCTGCTACGGCAGAGTGCCACACACACACACACACAGGCGTGCTATTTATTTATTTTATTTTTACATTTTCGGTAATTTATGGAGTTGGTGGTCTAGTGGGTATGTAGTCGGTTTGCGGTTCTTGAAGACCCGAGTTCGATTCCCGCAACCGACAAACTAGCTTTGACCAATTTAATATCAACTCCTGTGGCTCCCCCTCCACTAACAACTTTGGAGGCCGTGATTTGACGGCTGGTAACCGCACATCACGCGTAAAAATATATCACTTACCGAGATCTGCTCCGGGATGTACCACACCCAGGAAAGGGGAAAAGGCGTGATGATATATTTATTTATTTTATATTTTCGGTTGTAGAATCAATTAAATTTTCGTTCCGGTTTTCAATTTCTATATTTTAAAACAAAAACGGTTTCATAATGAGGTGAATATCGGTGCAGTTTTCGGTTATGGTTTTGTTATGTAATTTATTATTGTTATATGTAGGAAGTTATTAATGAACACGTAAGTAATAATTTTTTTATGAGCATCACTACTAGCAGGACAAGAAAAAAAAACACTCCAAATAATGGCCTCACACGAGATCGTTTATCTACTGAGTCTTTGGCATTCATCATCGCTGTGGTGTTGAATCTCTCACATACTCAAAGATGTTTATACATAAAACAAAAGCGTAAACTGTCCCATCTACTCTCAAATCTTTCCCATGTCGCCATCTCGTTCGTATTGTTATGCGCTCATCAGCAACGTGTCGTAATCAATTCGTGCATTCATATCTTGTGTTCTGTCTATCGCACCAATTTCTTTTTTACTTCCCCTGGCGAGATAGAGACGCCAGATGGGATAGAGGGTGACTGACTGACGACGCGACGCACTTGACTTGACGCTAGTGTATAACGTACACGTACAGTCTGAGTCATATCTGACGTGACACAATGTCAAGTATGCATTCATTGCCCTTACGATGGGGCCGTGATCATCTCACAGTGACGTCGCCGAGAAATTGTTACTTACTTTTTTGTCATAAATTGTCTTTGTATATTATTTATTTAATGTATCAGTGGTATCGAGTCGGCCTGTGGATCTTGAGAACTCTTGTTCGATTCCCACAGCCGACAAACAATTTTCACTAAATTAAATCTACCTCTGTGGCTCCCCCTCCACTAACATCTTTGGGGGACGTGATTTGACGGCCGGTAACCGCACTTCACGCGAAGATATATTTCACTTACGGAGATCTGTTTAGGCAGAGTGCCACACTCAGTAATGGGTTAAAATGCGTGATGATATATTTATTTATTTATAAAGTTAGTGATAATAGTATATTATTTAATGAGCCTGGAATCATAGCTGTTACTCATGAAGGATAAAGTTTGCGACACGAGTCATAGACGAGTGGCGTAAAATAGTCATTACACTTTACTTGTTCTACGATTACACAAATGGAAATTTTTAGGTCTAGATAAGTTAGATGAATAAATGTACCATCATACTTTTTACCCATTACTGGGTGTGGAAATCTGCCGTAGCAGATCTCAGTAATTTATACGCGTGAAGTGCAGTTATAAGTCGTCAAATCACGATCCCCAAAAATGTTAGTGGTGGGGGAGCCACAGGGGTAATTTTAATGTGGTGAAAATTGTTTGTAAGCTTTAGGAATTGAACCCGGATTTTCAAATCCACTATCCGATTCAATACCACTGTGCTATCTTGTCCATAAATTTGGATATGATTGTATACAGGGTGTTTCTATACCTCTGCACGAATATAATGACATATATAATTTGATATACTGGTTACAGAACAAAAATAATTTTTTTGAAATTCGCAAATATTAGGGTATTTCTTTCCTACCGAACATTTTTAGTGTCACTGGTTTAATAGTACATTTAATTATTTATAATTATGTTACTAATGAAATAAAAGTATAAACACTGCCTACAAGTAATCATTTATTAATTATTTATTATGTAGGTACCTAGTGTAATGCCTTATTTTTATTTTTTTTAATTAAATGTTCTATTAAACCACCAGTGACACTAAAAATTCTTTTTGTTCTATAATCAGTATATCAAATTATATATGTCATTAAAGTTTCGTGCATAGGTATAGAAACACCTTGTATAACAAATTATTACTCATGGCCGTTGCTGCATTGTTTTAGTAACCTCATTGTGATTGGCCACAATTCGTGAATAATAAATTATTATTCTTGGCTGGGAATAATACACCTCATTATCTATCAATAAATTCACATAAAATTGAGTCACATAGTTTAATGGTCGTAGAGAAAAAAAACACATAAATTACAAATAATAAATAAATTAAAAGAAGATCCAGGTTAAACGATGATTATTTATAGACACTAATGAAAATAGTTTCTAGCAATATCACTTCTAAAATAAGTAATTAAACTTCCCAGCTCGCCCGTAAAAATTAATTTACTACTCTGGCCACGATAAAACTATTACGTGCGTTGCCGTTGGTAAAGCGCGCATTTATCTTTATCGCGCGTTACCATTGCAAAATAAAAAATCTAAAAATTATGTACAACTTATTTGATTTATGTTGACAGAGGTACTTATAGTTTACAGTTTACAATCTGTGATAATTTTTAACTATGCCAATCGCTATGTAGTATTCTTAGTCAAATCGGATTCATTCGTATATTATCGGAAATTGACCGAGGTCTACGAAGTACGGATTCACTCGGAGCATCTAGCAATCACTGAGCCGCGATCCTTTAGATTTAGCAATCCGGTTCACTTCGTACACAGTACTGACCCGGTTCAATTAAACAGATCGGTCACGAACTAACCATGTCTAGTTCAATCCGGTTTCGATTTATGTTGTCGATTCAAGTCTCTGCTTCAAACACAAATTTAAGGTAAAAGCTCAAGTGAAATAATAGTTAATTAGTATGAAACCTGATTAAATATTACCTTTATTAAATTGTAACATTTTAATTATCCCAACTACATTAGTTCATATATTCATTTTTAGATCGCTAAGCTAATAATAATTAAAGAGCTAGGAAGCGTAATTATTTTACGTTAGTGTAATTGGTTTGAAACTAAATTACATGTAATTGAAAAACGCATACAAACATGCAGCTCGAAGCGCTCCTTCGGTAAATTAGACGCAGATTTTATTACAATATTTCAATGGCATATTATAATTGCATATTTAACTTGTATATTTACCCTTGGCAGTACATATGATCAGTGGCGAACCATAATATTTTCACGTTGGGAAACATGTTGTATAACTTCATCATTATCTGCTACCGAACGATAAATTAATGACAGCTCTTATGTTTCATGATATACAGCGTGAACTTTTAAAAATAAATTCATACAAGGTTTATACGGCAAGCAGGAGGACATAATTTTCAAAACAATAGTATAAATAAAGCAAACAATTACTTCTTTTGTTTCACAACCTACCTGAAGTTTTATTTAAACTTTGTGAGCATTCCAATAAAAAAAGTATCCCTTTCTCTATATATATATAACTTCCCGCCCCCCATAGCCACATCCATCTAATAATTTTATTTTTCTACGTTTGCTGTGAAAAGTTGACAATTACGCTCTCATTTGTCATCGTAAAGTTGACGTTTTCTTTTTTGCGCGTCTCCAATGGCAACGCGCGAAAAAGATATTAAATGCGCTCTTATTTCAATAGTTACCAGGGATACAAACAAAACTTGTCATATTGACAGTTGACAGAACGAATTTATTTTCAGTACATATACGTTTTTTAACAATATTAAGATGCAATCGTAGAAAAAATTATGTGTGTATCACGAGCGTAAAGTGTCTTTGTTCCTCTTACACTATTGCAGCTCTTGCCTTCGGCTCGCGCTGCAATTACCGTGTTCGAGTAACAAAGAATCACTTTACGCTCTTAATATACAAATAACTATTTTTCAACCATACAATTATGTCCCTGTTCTTGCTGTATACGCCTGTGTATTTATTATTTCACTAAAGTTATTAATTCGCCAGCAAAATTGATTGATTGTTTAAAAAGATTCATCCTGTAGATTACAATCCTTGGAGTTCTTTGTAACCAAAATTATTTCTTTATGCATTTTGCTCTGGTATAAATAATAATACTTTTTAACCACTCTCATTTATGAAGCTATAATTTCTATAACAACACTTATTTGAATGATAACAAATCACAAAATTAGCTAATTAATTTCTTTATATACGTTTCTTCAAGTACGCACTAATTTTTGAAATTTACCTTGTTAACATTTATTTTATCTGGAAAGAAAAAGAATCTTTTAAGAAATAAATAAAATAAAATAATTTCAATACAAAGAATTTATATTTTCAAAGCATAGTTTCATGCCTTTCTTTGGCTTCGGAATAGAACGAAATAAAAATTCTGAGAACTTGTTTAATAATTAGTAAATTAATGCACGAATAATTCAATTGTGAAAACAATATTTCGATATCTCTTTTAATTTTTTAATTGTGCCTTCTCAAAGTAGATGCTATTATTTACATCTAAATAAATAATCTTATTTTAAATTTCTCTGACAAGACCATATGAAGGTATTAATATACAGGGTGTTTCTATACTTCAGGATATGATATACTAGAATTTTGAAAACATAATTTTTTCTACAACTGTCAAAAATGATCATTTTTTTCACTAATATCAATACGCAAAATACATGATGTTTTTCTTGACGTGCATTACCATGACAACGCGTATTTTGCGCACTGTTGCGCAGGCTAGTGCGCAAAATAAGTGCTTCGCGCACGCTCTCAAATTATTTTTTGTCACGTTTCATTGGTTACAAGACATCAGTAGTATCAAATTCATATTATTTTTGATTGATTCAATTTATTTGAATAAATCAATAATTATTGTATTATTCTTTTTTGACAATTGTAGAAAAAATGTTGTTTGTATTTCGTGGACGAAATACTTGTTTTTTTGGCGCGTTCAAATGACTTTTTTTGTCTCGACTACGCGCAATAATAAAATACTTATTTCGCGCACTTAATACAAAAATAATAAATAAGTTTTTGCCGGATGTATAACATCACGCTATGTCCCATTAAATGGGGTAGCACGAACTCGTGAAACATTCGCCCTGCAATTCGTCGTTTATTTTACAACCTTCAATCATATCTTTCAATTTATTTCTAGGTTCTCCACTCATTCTTTCGTTCTCAATTTTACGAATCTGTCACTCGGCATACGTTCCACATGCCAAAACCATTTTCACTGACAGTATTTAACTTTTACGATTTGAAAAAGAAGTTCAGCTTTTAAATTTGGAAAGAAAAACACCATCAACATCAAGCCTGTTTAATTAAAAATTCTGTGTCAATATTAATATTTGATTAAATACGTTCATCATGGAGACGTTTCCAGCTCCATCTAACCAAGCACTTCACAGTTGCTGAAATGAGAAAAGATGTGGAAAAGTTAGCCAGCTCTTATTTTCCAAACACAAACCTGCGTTTATTATACCCTGAGACAAAACATAAATTTTCCTATTTCACAACACGCGTGGTAACAGGTCGCAGTCGCAGCAAACGAAACGATACTTTGAGTGTCTTCATCCCCGTACCGCCCTATCTCTTTCCATCCCTTCTTCTTCTTCTGCCCTTCCATGAATAAACAGTAACGGCGCAGAATTATTCAACAGGGGACAAAAAAACCACGATGGAAGGTCAACACATCTAAACTGCAGCATCATGGACAAAAACGTGGAATAATTTCCACTGACAAAACACAAATAAATATGTATTCTGAAAATAAATAAATATATCATCGTCCATTTATCTCATTTCATAATGTAATACCAATAATATAATACTAAAAAGCGTATCGTAATGAGTTCTATTACAATACAAGTGTTGTAAGGAATTTTGACAGTAAAATGACAGTCTAACAGAAACAAGCAATGAAACATAAATCTTGATGAAAATTTAATCAACCTATTCACGCATAAAATAAAGAGAACAAAATTGTCAAATTTGAAAAATGTCAATTTAGATAAAACATTGCCTGTAGGCTGTAACCTCGTTCGACAATTTTTTCCATTTCGTACTGTAATAAGATGTATTACAATACATATACAGGGTGGTGAATCGAATTGCGCACCATAGCGTTTTCAATGCTATTTTTCAAATGTTCAATTATTGGCTTCCCTAATTATTTTATGCAAAAAAGTTTCAAACAAAAGTTTTAGGGCATACATTTCTACATCTAAATCAATAAACATAATTTCTAGTACATGCTTTGTAACGACAGAAATTAAATATTAAAATGTCGAAAGTTGTGTTGAAAATACAGACAGCCATGGAATTGAACAAAAAATAAATAAATTCTTGGCGTTTTATCTGTCAAAACGACAACGTTGGACGTTTTATCTGTCAATCGTTGACGTTAAAACGCCAAGCATTTTTTTTTTTTTTGTTCAATTCCATGGCTGTCGGTATTTTCAACACAACTTTCGACATTTTAATATTTAATTTCTGTCGCTACAAAACATGTAATAGAAATTATGTTTATTGATTTAGATGCAGAAATTTATGCCCTAAAACTTTTATTTGTAGCTTTTTTGCATAAAATAATTAGGGAAGCCAATAATTGAACATTTGAAAAATAGCATTGAAAACGCTATGGTGCGCAATTCGATTCACCATCCTGTATAGTAAATAACTCTTATACAGGATTATGCCCGCGACACCGGAACATAGGACTTTAACATGTAAAAGCATATTTTTATAATTTCTTGCTTCCGTTATTATTTTAAAAAGAACTTCAAATAAATGTTGTAGAGCATCAAATTCTACATTAAAATCAATAAACAAAATTGATTTTGCATGCTTTATAATGGCAGAAATTAAATTGAAAATATTGAAAATTAGCTTCAAAATAGGGATAGTCTTGTCGTGTATAATTCTTCATACTCATAGTGCTGCAATAATTGTTTTATCCCACTAGTAACATAAAAATCTATTATTTGTTACTCTGCATAATAGGAACTGAATCCCAATTACAGTACATAAAGCTTACAGTTTATACTGGACTTTTGTTTCTACTGCCGTTTATAAAATGTTATTTAACGTACTGGTTTCCTTGGCTCTAAATAACATCTTTATACGCCATGGGGGCCGAACTTTTTAGTCACGGCTTGAAATATTAAGCATGGTATTGTAACTTAACCTTACTTGGGAATCATTCATAAAAATTCAAATTTATTTGTTGTCTTAATTTGCAATCTTAGAAAAAGTATAGTATGTGACTCGTTTTATATAAGTTTTATAAACTCTTTAGTTACTTGTTTTTTATATATTCGTAACTAAAAAGACGTTTATAAAACTTGTTACATAATATACTATTTTCTACTCCTGTTATTAAAATATCCATAACGTACTGGTTTCCATGACGCTAAATAACATCTTAATCACATGTTGACAAGCCGTTGCTTCGAACGTATATGAAGCACGGAGTGAAGTTAGCTTCAGGCATCTGTCATTGTAACTTAACCTTACTTTTGAAATCATTTATAAAATTTCAAATTTATTTGTTGTCTTAATTTGCAATCAATCGTTTTATAAACTCTTTAGTTACTCGTTTTTTATATATTCGTAACTAAAAAGACGTTTATAAAACTTGTTACATAATATACTATTTTCTACTCCTGTTATTAAAATATCAATAACGTACTGGTTTCCATGGCGCTAAATAACATCTTAATCACATGTTGACAAGCCGTGGCTTCGAACGTATATGAAGCACGGAATGAAGTTAGCTTCAGGCATCTGTCATTGTAATTTAACCTTACTTTTGAAATCATTTATAAAATTTCAAATTTATTTGTTGTCTTAATTTGCAATCAATCGTTTTATAAACTCTTTAGTTACTCGTTTTTTATATATTCGTAACTAAAAAGACGTTTATAAAACTTGTTACATAATATACTATTTTCTACTCCTGTTATTAAAATATCAATAACGTACTGGTTTCCATGGCGCTAAATAACATCTTAATCACATGTTGACAAGCCGTGGCTTCGAACGTATATGAAGCACGGAGTGAAGTTAGCTTCAGGCATCTGTCATTGTAACTTAAACTTACTTTTGAAATCATTTATAAAATTTCAAATTTATTTGTTGTCTTAATTTGCAATCAATCGTTTTATAAACTCTTTAGTTACTCGTTTTTTATATATTCGTAACTAAAAAGACGTTTATAAAACTTGTTACATAATATATTATTTTCTACTCCTGTTATTAAAATATCAATAACGTACTGGTTTCCATGGCGCTAAATAACATCTTAATCACATGTTGACAAGCCGTGGCTTCGAACGTATATGAAGCACGGAGTGAAGTTAGCTTCAGGCATCTGTCATTGTAACTTAAACTTACTTTTGAAATCATTTATAAAATTTCAAATTTATTTGTTGTCTTAATTTGCAATCAATCGTTTTATAAACTCTTTAGTTACTCGTTTTTTATATATTCGTAACTAAAAAGACGTTTATAAAACTTGTTACATAATATATTATTTTCTACTCCTGTTATTAAAATATCAATAACGTACTGGTTTCCATGGCGCTAAATAACATCTTAATCACATGTTGACAAGCCGTGGCTTCGAACGTATATGAAGCACGGAGTGAAGTTAGCTTCAGGCATCTGTCATTGTAACTTAAACTTACTTTTGAAATCATTTATAAAATTTCAAATTTATTTGTTGTCTTAAATTGCGATCACAGAAAAATATAGTATGTGACTCGTCTTATGAAATAAATAAAACGTGCACTAACTCCAAATTTATATATAACCTTAGTTTTAATACTAATAATTTTAATAAAAATTTGTCAATTCCAAATTTTACCCTCATTATAAATCTTCCTGTTTATATATTTACGTTTCTTGACAGAAAATGTGAGTATTATTCACTAAATAAATAAATA
Source organism: Pterostichus niger (assembly GCA_947425015.1). NCBI lineage: Eukaryota > Metazoa > Arthropoda > Insecta > Coleoptera > Carabidae > Pterostichus > Pterostichus niger. The sequence continues at coordinate 16,277,159 of OX380347.1, forward strand.
AATATATCATCACGCTTTCTACCCATTTCTGGATGTGGCACTCTGCCGTAACTAAAGAGACGTTTATAAAACTTGTTACATAATATACTATAAAAACATCGCCGATTTCATTTTGTATTACGAATAAGATTTGAACGCACAATTTTATCTATTGAATTATACGATTGCTGTGTTTGTTGTCACAGTGCCCTCTTGAAAAACTGTAATCTCCACCACTGCCAGTGATGTCTCGCTCACTGGAAGCAATGCCTAGCAGAGCGTACTGTATGAATGTAAAGTAAATTGCGTTTCATTTAAAAAAAATGTCGAGAGGCGTTTCTCGTCCTTGTCAGATTCTTCCTTGTTTCACAAGCCAAACCCTGTAACCCCGCCAACCCACCCAACAGGGCGTCAATTTATTCATACAATTTAGCAGACCTATTCGTGGTTACACAGCAACATTACAAATGCAAAATATTTTTAATTAGACGAGAGTATCACTATTAATATTTCCCGCATGAATACATGCAAAAGAGAACAAAAACAAGATATTCGACATGTTTCAGTGGTATTAAATATGGACATCCAAGCTTTCTAAGGTTTTGCAAGAAGCTACATTCAAAAGTTAAACCTTCGTTTAACTCAGTGGTTTCCAAACTGTGGGGCGCGATTGTTTCAGGAGGGGCGCGCTATATAAAAATATAATTGAGGTTTATGAACACATTCTCAATTCATATCATAACACACACGTGTTTCTAACTCGCGTTCGCAGTAAAATATCCCTAGCTAACAAACAAAGCCTTAGAAATTTTGTTACTTTTCGTAACAACTTATTTGTGTGAAACAGGCTTTTCCGTTGTAGCTGTTTTAAAGACAAAATATCGAACTCGATTATTCGTTGAAAAAGAATTGCGAGTGGCGATATCTTCAATGACTCTCCGGTTCGAGAAACTGAAAAACAAGCGCCCATTCAGCACACTCAAAAATTATGATTATATTGTGTTAAATATGCCTAATTTAAATTAAATATTATATCCAATCTTATTACAATTTTATGTTTATAAATGTTGTTACATTATTTTGTTCTATTATTATGTTGTCATATATATAATTTTAGGTTAAGAAAAAGATTTGTTATAACAAATATCTTATATAATAACAATGTTTATTTATAGTACTTTTTTGTATTCTATAAAATAAATTATTTACGATTTTTGAAGTTAGGCTGTTATAAAAAATGAGAGGGGCGCGACACTTTTTTACGGAAAAAAGGGGCCGCTGAGAGAAAAAGTTTGGAAACCACTGGTTTAACTAGTATTTTAGAAATACATCAACACGTCTTTTATCCATTACTATAAGTTATATGTTTATTTATTTATTTATTTATGTTACGCTGTACAACAGGAAATTAATCCCAATTACAGTACAGGGTCCGCACTCACCGAGCCGCAGTGTGGTAGTCCATATAATTTTTAGCTTGAGTGAGATTCAAACTCGGGATCTCCGGATTCGAATTCCGTATCGCTATCCACACCACCGTACTGACGGAAGTACGTGTGAAGTGCAGTTACCAGTCGTCAAATCGCGGCCTCTAAAGATATTAGTGGAGGGGAAGCCACAGGGGTAGTTTAAAACGTGGTGAAAATTGTTTGTCGGCTGTGGAAATCGAACCCGGGTTCTCAAATTCACAGGCCGACTTGATACCACTGAGCCATCTAATCCATAAGAAGTAAATATAAATATATTATCACGCCTTTTACCCATTACTGGGTGTGGCACTCTGCCGTAGCATATCTCGGTAAGTGATATATTTCTTCGCGTGAAATGCCGTCAAATCACGACCCCCAAAGATGTTAGTGGTGGGAAAGCCACAGAAGTAGATTTAATTTGGTGAAAATTGTTTGTCGGCTTTGGGGATTGAACCAGGGTTCTCAAGATCCACAGGCCGACTCGATACCACTGAGCCACCAACCCCATTCACTTTCAAATCAAGCGCTCGCCGAAACTCCCTTCTTTTCTTATCTTTTGATTCTTTACTGTTTTTACAAAGAATGCTTCACTGCATTTGTATTAAATTCACTTTCAAAACAAAATCAGATCGTCATTTGAATCTTTCTGAGTCATTTTCAGTTCATACTATAGAGTGTCGAACTGCAATTTACTTCCAAAACAAGCTTAAACCGATGCTTCCTTCATTTCTCTATAGATTCATTGTTAGAGAAGTGGACGTAAGTGAAAGATTTATGATATAGGTGTACAGGAGCGAATAGATGGATGTGATTGAGGATTTGTTGCGTGATGGAGGATTTCGGGTGTGAGGAATGAATGAACTTGTATGGAGGGAGTGTTAATGTGGTTGAAACGAGTGTCGTGTGTCAGGATGAGAATGTTCTGTGAATGTTTCAGGGGTTCGTGCTACCCCATTTAATGGGGCGATGTTATGTAAATAAATATATCATCGTGACTTTTACCAAATAGTGGCTGTAGCACTCTGTCTAAACAGATCTCGGTATGTGATATATTTAAAAATATACAACAGTAGTAATTTTAATGTGGTGAAAATTGTTTGTCGACTGTGAGAATCAGGGGCGTATCTGGGGTACTTGGCGCTTGGGTTCTGAAGAAGAATGTGGAGCCCCGAGGTGGAGCACAAAAATGCGATATGGTACTCAAAATACGTGGAATTTTATGCTCTATGATACAGAAAGAGTAAGACAGTAAGCCGACATGCCGTACTATGCGAAACTTGCGTGTAGATTTAGAGCAATAAGCAAACTCATGACAAATAATATGTTATTCACCTTAGTGTAGAATAATAGAACATTGTTTGTCTAGAAAAATAACTATTTTTTAAATAAATATTTTATTATATAGTTTCGCATAAAATTAAATAAAAATAAAAAAAAAAACTAAAAGAAATTAGTTCACTACATAGGTACATTCGAATATACCTAAACCTAATTTAAACTATATAGTTTACATTTTACAATTGCACATAACAGCACAAACAATTGTACAAATAACAAAATAACATATCAATACATGTAAATTAAATTTACAATAAAAATACTCATAACTATACCGCGCGTTCCACGTAAAGGTTGGCATGGGGAAATAACATGGGAAAAAAGGTTTTTGTAAATAAAAAGTGTCCGGTAAAAAATTATGGTATAATATTGCACATGACCATAATAGACCTATCCACACACTTTATTTCATACAGATTACTTCATTTTAATGCCACAAATTAGAGAAATTAATGAAAATAGTTCGAGAAAATCGCCTACTAATTATGATTTTTTGTGACAGCTTTGTCATAGAAACAGAAGCTGTCACTATAACCGTCAAGATTTGTTGTGAATATTAAGAATTCTTGACAGTTAACTTTATATTTCAAACATTAATCACATTACTTCGCGATCTTTTGTAATTAAAGGCCTTAGTACGACAGTAGTTACCTACACTTGGTATTCATTTAATTACTTTATTTATTTTACAAATAATATTAAGACGCAGTATTTGTGTTCTTTTAATATACTCATATTTATTTTAACTTTTAGCCGTCTGCCGCCCTTTTATGCTGGCGCCCGGGTTCTGGGCACCCCAAGAACCCTGGGTTGGAACGCCCCTGGTGAGAATCGAATCCGGATTCTCAAACCCACAAGCCGACTCAATACCACTGAGCCACCTACCCCAATACGAAGTGTCATGTTTTCTGTCCACAATTTGAAACTGCTTGAGTGACATATATCCTTATAGAATTGTATGCGTTATAATAATTGTCTGCATTGATGCATTCATACCGGCAATGAAAGGTTGTTTTAAAGCTGAACGCTATTGGGAATCTTTTAGAATTGGCGGAATGAAATGGCTTTGTTCGCGACGGTGAGATCGCGGTGATAAACTAGTGACAAAGATTGGTGCTTGTGAGAAAGTGTAGTGTGAGTTGGGAGCTCGTATGGTTGTGTGCAAATGGATTGAAAGTGTGAATTGGGCTTGAAAAATTGAAGACGTACTTAAAAAAAATAAATGAGTGGTGTGCTGTGGGCTGTATGTTATGAATAGATATATTTTATATTTTCATTTTTAATGAAAAATAGTACAGATGTAGTCTTTTCCAAGCCCTGCAAATAAATATCATCATCATCTGTGGCGCTACAGCCCAAATCGGGCCTGGGCCTACCGGACTCACCGAGCCGCAGTTTTTACACTGCCGTACTGCCGGTTTTCGTAGTCTAATGGTACATTATTTAAGGCGTATAAGTGACAAGCTTATAGCGCCCGAGTGTGATAAATACATGTAACTGTATTTTATATTTTACGACAAATCACACATTGTCGACAGGCGGATTCGAACTGACGAACCTTGGCTCGGGTGACGTCACAGTATGTTAAGAGATGTGCCTTAACACGCTCGGCTACCGCAAATAAATATATAACTTAGAATTTTTGAAAAATCATGAGCATTCGCCGGGATTTGAACCCAGACCCTTTCACTCGTTAGGTGACTGCTCTACCACTTGAGCTACAAATACTCGGCGAGTATTCATGATGTTTCGTGCATTATAATTTAGTTGTTGAATATATACTTCTTAAACTATTTCATCCCTGGCTATTGACCACTGCATACTACAGTTGTTGATTTGTAACGAATTGACAAATTGATGTCACTTTACAATTTACTTAACAACTAAATTATAATGCACGAAAAATCATGAATACTCGCCGAGTATTTGTAGTTCAAGTGGTAGAGCAGTCACCTAGCGAGTGAAAGGTTCTGGGTTCAAATCCCGGCGAATGCTCATGATTTTTCAAAAATTCTAACAAATTTACTAGACAGACAGAGATGTCGAATATATACTTCTTAAAATATCTAACTGTTTATTCATATTTATATTTATAACCATACTTTTGTTACCAGTGCCGTAGTTTGCGCTTGGTGTGTTCTGTATCAAAAATTTATAAAGGGAGGTCCATTCTTCAAAATTTTATCGAAGTGGTGAGTGTTACAAAAATGAAGGTCAAATTCTATGGCCATGACGTGATCGCAAAATCATGACACTAACATTAAACTCTACTTCCAATATTCTAATATAATATTTGGGTACACTATTACATTCCAGTAATTATACAAATCATTGGCATAAATAACAAATGAACAACAAGTAGATACTTATTAAATGCAGTTTTTAATACTTAACATTTTTTGTATTTACACTTTTAGTCTAATTTAATTAGAGAAGCAACAATCATCATTAAAAAATACCATTGCACTTGGTATACAGGGTGTTGAATCGAATTGCGCACCATAGCGTTTTCAATGCTATTTTTCAAATGTTTAATTATTGGCTTCCCTAATTATTTTATGCAAAAAAGGTTCAAATAAAAGTTTTAGGCCATAAATTTCTGCATTTAAATCAATAAACATAATTTTTATTATATGCTTTGTAACGACAGAAATTAAATATTAAAATGTCGAAAGTTTTGTTGAAAATACAGACAGCCATGGAATTGAACAAAAAAAATAAATAAATGCTTGGCGTTTTATCTGTCAAAACGACAACGTTGGACTTTTATCTGTCAATCGTTGACATTTTGTACCACGACATAACAAAACAAATGTGAAATTAATTAAGAGTTTTTATTTTATTTAATAGATGAAAAACTTATATTTATTACAATAATTGTTCAAAAATATTTTCATTTACTGCTAAACAGTATCCCTGTCTGTCATAAAATCCTCGACTAACATTTTCAAGTTGACACGCAGATATATTTTGACATTCTGTGCTAATATGATATTATAAATCATTAATATCTTGAAATTGTCTGCCATTGTAGAGTAGAGATTTTAAATGACCCCAAAGAAAATAATCATTGGGAGAAAGATCAGGTGACCTCGCTGGCCAGTTAATAAAATAATTTTTAATCAAGACACTTACGATCAAACATTGATGACAGCAGATGACAGATAAAACGTCAAGCATTTATTTATTGTTTGTTCAATTCCATGGCCGTCTGTATTTTCAACACAACTTTCAACATTTTAATATTTAATTTCTGTCGTTACAAAGCATGTAATAAAAATTATGTTTATTGATTTAGATGCAGAAATTTATGCCCTAAAACTTTTATTTGAAGCTTTTTTGCATAAAATAATTAGGGAAGCCAATAATAGAACATTTGAAAAATAGCATTGAAAACGCTATGGTGCGCAATTCGATTCACCACTCTGTATATATACTTTTTTCATTTCTAGTCGACAAACCAAAATACTAATATTTAAAACTCTACTTTCAATACTCTAATATAAAATTTGGGCACACTATATCTTCTATCACATTCCAGTAATTACACAAATCATTGTTCTAACTAGTTACAATACGTCAGCCATCTTAGTTTAGTCCCCGCGTCGATCTATCTGACAGTGTGTAGTTTTTCTGTGATTTTGTTTTCGTTTTATGCTGTAAATACTCATGTTTCGATCGTGCAAATGAGTAAAATCGCGAGATAAGATCTTGATGGATATTTTGGTGTGTATAAGTTATGTGTAGATCAACATGAAGTGTCATATTTTGTCAGTGATTTGTTTTATCGGTAACATGTGTTTTGTCCGCGAGTGATAGTGTTGGTTACCCAGTGACTGCAGTGTCCCGTCTTGTTTCCGTGCATCGAGGGAAGGTAGCTCATGATGTCTATATCGGTGAGTTATACAGTTATATAATAATAAGAATAATAATAAATACTTTTATTTGGCAAATATTCAGCATAAGCTGTTCTTCCAATTAACCTTTTCAATACAATTTCAATTACAAAATAAAAGGTATGGCATAAGCCAATATTAACAAAATTCAAATAAAATGGTGAACAAGTTTCATATATGTGGCATACATAAAAAAAAAATAAAAAAAAATATCCTATATACCACAATATAACATTTTAATATAATTTTTAATACAACGTAGATAAATTAAGGATTTCATAGTGACACTTAATTCCCACTCAGTAATATTTTTTTGTAATTATTAGAGAAAGCGCCAGACTTGAGTTTTAAAATTGAGGGAGGGATTTGATTCAATACAATTGAAAATATATGACTGAAAGTGCGTTTAAATAGAGCAGTATTGTGTTTGGGAACATGGTATTTCATATTATTTCTGAGATTGCATTGGTGATGTTGAGTTCGAATTGATAGTTTGTTTAATAGGTATTGTGGTCTCTTTCATATTTAGCCAACCCAATTTATTTAAATAAGGTTTTGTATGCTTACGTTTGTTCAGACCGAAAATGAAGTAGATGATTTGATAAATATCAAATTGTGGTATCATTTCTTTTTCTTTTATTCTAATTTTTAAGTTTTGACTGTCGTAATCTACAAATGTTAGTGTTAACTTTGTAACATGTCGTATTTCATTGCATCCCATATTAATTTAAATTTAGAATAATTTTAATTTTTGTTTTTATAGTATATTACCTATATAACAAGTTTTATAAACGTCTCTTTACTTACGAGTGTATAAACAAAATAAGTATCTAAAGAGTTTTAAAACAAGCAACATAATATACATTTTCTACGAACGTAAATTAAGACAACAAAATATGTGAAGTTTTATATATTATTTAAATAGTAAGATTAAGTTACAATGACAGATGCTTGAAGCTAACTTCACCCTGTGCTAAATATCTCAAGCCGTGACTAAAACGTTCGAAGCCACAGCTTATCAACATGTGATTATGATGTTATTTAGCGCCATGGAAACCAGTAGGTACGGTAAATGACATTTTAATTTCGAGCCGAATAATTAAATATTATAATCGACTAATTATCAATTGTTTTTCCTGAAAGTTATTAAAAATCTGTTGTGTTAAGTATCCCACTAAAGGGTTTCAAGAAATAGTTATTATCAACTGCTTGTCAATTGTTTTTTTTTTCGAATAGTTATTAGAAATCTATCTTGTTTGGTATCGAATAAAATTTTTTAAGTAATTTCAAGTAAAATGACTTATTGTTTTTTCTCAAAGTTAATTGAAATCTATTGTGTTTGGTATCAAATATTGAAAACAAATGTCGAGTAAAATGAACTAAAATTATCGACTGATTGTCAATTGTTTTGACCTAACAATTATGGAAAATATACTTTTGCCAGTTCTAATGAAAAATCTGATAAATAATGCGAAAAGAAATCCGCAATAAGTTGATAGTCAATCATTTTTAAAAAATTAGTAAATTGTTATATTAATACTCGACTAGGTGGTATATAAAGTAACAAGCCTAAAAAAAATATTTTTCTTTCGGGTCCGCGGAGCGAAGTATCATAACTAGAGATGGGCGAATATCAAATTTCTCGAATCCGAATATCGAGTACGAATATTAATCAGATCTCGAATATTCGAGGTACTCGAATATTCGAATACTCCTAAACGTTAATTTATTTATTATTAATAATTATTTAATTATGTCCTTTTCATTATTTGAATGAAATTGTTAAGATAAAATAAAATTAAAATAAAAAGTACAAACAAAAAAGAAAAAGACGAAAACTTCAAATTTAAGGTGAAACTTATGGGCTGATGTTGGAGAAAAACAAATTTGAAATATGGTACGTCTTCATGGTTTTGAAACAAAATATCTTTGTTATTAATAACTTCAAAGTATTGTAATAGCTTTAAGTTTATGTACAAATGATAAAGAAAAACATAGACAAAAATTGAGGTCAACATATGGCGCGATATTCGAGGTATTCGAATGTTCGCTATACTGACGTTAATATTCGAAAATCTCGAATATCGAATAATGTCAATATTCGCGGCATTCGACTATTCGCGGATGATACTTAAAAGATTTCACTTCTGAGGCACAAATTGTAATTTGTTGTTTTATCTATTTATAAACTAATACAATATCTTCAATTGTTATCTATTGTCTAATTCAGATTGAAAAAGGAGTAGTTATCTTTATTTTAAATCTAGATTTGTTTCAACACATAGTGATATAATTCAAGCAGGGACCCTTTGGTAAAAATCGTCGAGTACGGCACTGTCCATTCCACATCGCTATTCGTGTCAGCCCTTTCATTTTTGATCTTTATGAAATCTGCAAAGTGTTCGCTTTCGTTCCGCATTCTTTTACGGAGTTTTCCGGTGATACCTTGCTGGACCGCGGCGCCGAGGGATAAATTCGTTGCTGCTGGAATTACTCGGGCATCGCACCGTCTTTTCATGGGCTAGCAGGCTAGCAGTCGCCATTCACACCACACCGGCGGTTTTAATAACTTGCCTCCGACGTCGCGACGCAAAGAGAATATGCTGTTATTTTACTCTTAGGACTCATATATGGATTGCGCTGTTTTTTAATGTTATATATTTGGTTCAATTTCATCTAAAACAGGCTGTATGTATTCTGGAAAACACGATGGACAAAGTTTGTATTCAAACGAATTTTATTTTTCGGCATTCAGTCAATATAAATATAATATAATATAAATATGGGGTAGATGGCTCAGTGGTATCGAGTCGGCCTGTGGATCTTGAGAACCCTGGTTCGATCCCCATAACCGACAAACAATTTTTACCAATTTAAAAATCTACCCCTGTGGCTCCCTCTCCACTAATATCTTTGAGGGCCGTGATTTGACGGCTGGTAACCGCACTTCACGCGACAAAAATATATCACTTACCGAGATCTGCTTAGGCAGAGTGCCACACCCAGTAATGGGTAAAAGGCGTGATGATATATTTTATTTTTTGGCATTCAGTCAATATAATTCTTTTTTATTAATATTAGAGAAAGTTATAAACTGGGATATTATAGAGCTAATATTATTAAGTTGTGTGATTATTAAAGGTAATCATACCTGTAGTTTTTGACTAAAGTTAATTTATATTATGACAGAAAAATTCTGATGACGCCTGGATTCGAACCAGGGACCTTCCGCATACCGGGCAGAGATGCTAACCGCTACACCACGTCACCTGTGGGATATTATAATTACAAGCAATATTTCTGGATATTAATTTTTATTTTGTTTAAAAACCACTCTCAACTACTTCAGAACCTCACGTGGGTCATATTATATCGCACCTGTTTTGCAAAAAGGAGCTAAATAATTATTTCATTAAATAATACTTAAGGCTTTTTTGAAAAATATGGACGCAATATAATTTGCAGTTACAATAAGTCACTTATGTGATTTAAAAGTACATAAATTATATATATGGGGTATCGAGTCGGCCTGTGGGTTGTTGAGAAACAAGGTTCGATCCCCACAGGCGACAAACAATTTTCACCAATTTAAATCTATCTCTGTGGCTCCCCCTCTACTAGCATCTTTGGGGCCCGTGATTTGATAGCTGGTAACTGCAGTTCACGCGAAGAAATATATCACTTACCGAGATTTTTCCACGGCAGAATTGCCACCATCAGTAATGAGTAAAAGGCGTGATGATATATTTATTTTATTTATAAATAGTAACAAACAGTAAAATGATATACCGAGTGTAGAATTGAAATATGTAACATACGAAATGCAATGGAATTTTTTTTTAAATATAATGATTGTTGCTTCTTCAATTAAATTAGATCAAAAGTGTAAATACAAAAAATTTAAGTATTAAAAACTGCATTTAATGAGTACATTATTGAATGGTCATTATTTTAAATATAAAAATGAATCGTGTCAAATGTCCTTTAGTAAATAAAAAGTTATTTTGTTTTTCATTTTCTGATAAAGTTTGCAATAACTATCAGTAGGATATATTCAGTGATATGAATGTTATTTTCTTAAGAGATATTGTACTTGGAGATGGAATAACCAGCCCTAAAATTATATATTGACTAGCTTGTGGTCAGAAATCCGTTTGCAAGGTCCAAAAAATTATTTGCGTTTCTTGTACTAAGTGTCTATAGTAGACTATAGCTGTAGAAGATTTCATATCTTAAATCTAACAACGATAAAAAAGAATAAAATACTATAAGAAGGTTTTGTGTCTTTAGAAATGGATTTCGATTGTTTACTGTCTTCTTTTGACGATGAGCGCAAGCGATCGATGTACGATGTATGGAATGATGGGATAAAGACTGGATACTGAAGTTTACGGCATTGGTTCTATGGAAGCAAAGGTTATGACGCGATTTTCAAATGGAATAGATGTCATTTTACAATAATCCTTCTTAGAATTTGAACATTTATACTAACGTCAACAAATATTCCGATTCAACCCGTTCAACAGACTGATCTGATTCATTAGTATCGGCTCAATAAAATGACCAGTTCAAATTGAACCGTGCTGTTAAAACAACACTTAAGGCTGTTCGTTTAATTTTAGGACCAGATTTCTCGTCACTGAAGTGTTTGTTATGATTATAAAAAAATCCACCTATTGTTGAATACTTTATAAACAAAATGTCAGCCTTAAAATTTTGAAATATATAATCATTAAAAAGATATCGCTTCTACAAATTGCAATATAATAATTGATCATATTTTCTGACACGATTTTTTAATTTAAAATTGCTTTATGGTATTTTGTAGCATTAGTTTTATTATTTTCGAGGAACCTGAAGACGAAATTATCTAATTATCCGTTCTCTCAAAAAATGGGAAAATGTGTTGAACAAATACAAATTTGCTCTGTTTTGAAACACACAATTATTATAAATAAATATAAATATATCATCACGCCTTTTACCCACTACTAAGTGTGGCACTCTGAAGTGCGGTTATCAGCCGTAAAATCAGGGTTCTCAAGATCCACAGGCCGACTCGATACCACGTACTCCATATAATATTAACATATAATTATTGTTCTATACAGGATGGCGAATTCGTAATTAATCCTGTACATATATATATATATATATATATATATATATATATATATATATTCAAAATTATTGCCATTAAAATTTATTTGATTTAATTAAAATTGTGTAACAGTGTGATATATATATATATATATACCGGGTGGTGCTCGGTGAGTGCGAACATAGGAATTTAACATGGGATATTAGTTTTATGCAATTTCCTGCTCTCCTGTACATTTTACGGAAAAAACTGTAGAGGGAAGATTTGTTCAGAATTAAAAGTTACCCATGAAACTGTTTTTACATGTTTTATTAAGTTTTTGGTTTAGCCGTAACATTAAAAATAAATTTCGAAATTTCTGTTACTTTGTAGTAATAGCCATGACTTTTCTTTTATTTTTATGACAAATGCGTTAAATGTCAATTTTTGATGTTTATTAAAGTTAATCTTATAATTTAAATTAAAAAAAAAAATCACATTTTTTATTCTTTGAACAAAGTTTTATTTTCATATTTAATAATAAATCAGTTTCAAGTTTATCAACAATTTCAATTTTTTTAAAAAATTTTAAATTACAATAATTTAATGTGAAATAATAAGTAATAATTGTAACAATATTATTTAATATACCTACATAATAAAATAAAGAAATTACAATAAATGTTCAAACAAGCCACCATTTTCAGCAAGACAATAACCAAGTCTATTGTAAAACGAAGTTCTAACATTGGCTAATTGCCTGTCAGTAATATTATCACATTCTTCGAATATAGCTTGTCTTAGTAAATCTAAATTTTCGTAGTGTTTAGAGTAAATTTTACTTTTAAGATGCTCCCACAAAAAAAAATCGCAAGGAGCTAGGTCCGGAGATCTTGCAGGCCAATTTATTCCACCACCACGACCAATCCACCGATTAGGAAAAACCAAATCTAAATATTCCCGCACATTTATTCCATAATGAGCCGGGCACCCATCCTGCTGGAACCAAATATCCTCATCTACTGCAGCTGCCTCATCCAATGCAGGACCTATATGATTTTGCAGAAGTTCTAAATACATATCAGAATTTAAATTTCCCATAATTTCAAATGGTATAATCCTGTTCTTAAAAATTCCAACCCAAATATTAATTTTCTCAGGATATTGGGTACCTGTACACACAGTTAAATGATGATTTTCTGTGGTCCACATACGAGTATTCTGAACATTTGGTTCATTATTTAAAGTAAATGTACATTCATCTGTAAAACAAATCGACAAAATAAAGTGCTGGTCCCGATTTGCCTTTTCTTGCATAATTTCACAAAATGTACTTCTAGTTTCAAAATCAGCCAAAAGAAGTTCTTAATGTGTTTGAAATTTGTAAGATTTATATCCATGTGTTTTTAAAATTCTCAGAACTGTTGAATGATGCAAACCACATTCAGAAGCAATATGTCTTATGCTGTACCTTGAATTTTGAGATATCATAGCCAATACCAATTCTTCATTCACTTCGTTATGACGTATTCTGTTATTATTATTATTGCCTTCATTACCATCGGTCACAGCTACACTAGCTGTACTCTCAAATTTTGTAACCAGTTTTGAAATTGTTGATACACTTGGAATTGGTTTATCTTCATATTTAATTGAAAATAAATCCCGCACCCTCCTATAACTATTTCCTCCATAATAATTTTTAATAATGAAGACACGTTCTTCGTTTGAATAAACATTCATTTTATAGCTTACACAAAGATTTAATTTAAATTATAAGATTAACTTTAATAAACATCAAAAATTGACATTTAACGCATTTGTCATAAAAATAAAAGAAAAGTCATGGCTATTGCTACAAAGTAACAGAAATTTCGAAATTTATTTTTAATGTTACGGCTAAACCAAAAACTTAATAAAACATGTAAAAACAGTTTCATGGGTAACTTTTAATTCTGAACAAATCTTCCCTCTACAGTTTTTTCCGTAAAATGTACAGGAGAGCAGGAAATTGCATAAAACTAATATCCCATGTTAAATTCCTATGTTCGCACTCACCGAGCACCACCCGGTATATATATATATATATATATATATATATATATATATATATATATATATATATATATATATATATATACATATTATATATACATCCTTAATTTTGAAACAGCCTGTATAATGAATGCATTATTAAATGGTCATGGAAAACAATTTTATTTATTGTTTTATTTTACAATCGAAAACTTATATGTATATCCTGAAAATCAGTTTTTGGCAATAAAAATCGGAGTTCCGGGTTTAATTTGAAATCTGGTATAATTGTTATAATAATTATATGATACGAAAAGTAAATAAAACTATGTGATGATATAGGAATTTATTTATTTAATTAATAATTCAACATTGTTATTAAATTTTAGTAAAAATTATTAGTAAATAATAAATGAATTTTACAGCAATATAAAATAAACAATAAAATGTAAATATTAATTTTAAATTAACAAACTGTATCGGGTTATAATGCGCAGATCTATGTTTAGGAACATTTTCATCAGGCGTCAATTTGAAGTAGTAACAAATAAAAATCGCGACTAATACTATATAAATAATAAGAATAAACACATATTGTGGATGATAACAACTTAGTTTAATGGAAAAGTAAGATTATATCAATATAAAATAAATAAATAAATAAATGAATATATCATCACGCCTTTTACCCATTACTGGGTGTGGCACTCTGCCTAAGCAGATCTCGGTAAATGATATATTTTTTCTCGTGAAGTGCGGTTACCAGCCATCAAATTACGGCCCCCAAAGATATTAGTGGAGGGGGAGCCACAGGGGTAGATTTAAAATGGTGAAAATTATTTGTCGGCTGTGAGGATCGAATCAGGGTTCTCACGATCCACATGCCGACTCGATACCACTGAGCCACCTACCCCATAAAAATAAAATGCTTAAATTAATTCTATTTTAGGTTAGGTTTGATATTTGAACTAAAAAACAATATTTTTAGATTGGGAAGAGCCACAATTGTTACAAGTGTTATTATAAACATTTATAGTAAAATTTTGACAATTAGAAATCGAAGTTCCTGGAGCAGCTTGGTTTGCAATTGATAAAGATTGTGTATAATTTGCAGATTCTGGTGTACTCGCATAAGTTGCATTTACAGATGATGGTCCTGCCTCGAACAAACTACGTGCTTGAAGACGTCTTCCGCTCATTCGCGCTATTAAAGACAGTCGCTCGTGCTTTAAAAATGCGTTCATGCGGGAACATCGTCTTCCCGCACTTAGTTCGTAAATAACTTATTATCGATAGCTCGCTCGCCTGATAAAATATCTCTTTATTGTCTTGTATATGACATGATTGAAAATACAATAACGATGATTAATTTAAAGTTCAATTTATGACAGTAAAATCCGGGTAACGCCTGGATACAAACCAGGGATCTTCTGCTTACCGGACAGAGATGCTAACCGCAACATCACGGCATCTAGGTACAAAGTATTTTGTGAACCAGATGATGGTCCTGCCTCGAACAAACTACGTGCGTGAAGACGTCTTCCGCTCATTCGCGCTATTAAAGATTGTAAAAATGCGCTCATGCGGAAACATCGTCTTCCCGCACTTAGTTCGTAAATAACTATTTTTGATGGGCGCTGTGAAATATTTCATAACTTTGAGAAACACTGCTCTATTCGAGCATTCGTCGAAATGTTCGCTTGCATTTCGTCAGCCAATTGTTTTCTCGTTTACAGGAGGACGGCCAGCATATTCGCTATGTGCTGTGGCCAAACCAACAGGCTTTCGGTTTCAACTCGATGCTGTTCGTTGCCAATGCTGAATAAATGCGCACGTAGCTATTGAATTTTCAGTTAGGGTTCGCTTCGCAGTTCAGTGTTGCGCCAAAATGGAACACGTAAAATTTTTAGTGTTTTTATTGTGAGGTTCTACGTTCCAGACAAGTTCACTCTTCACTCCCTTTGCGCTGACAACTGAATTGGATATCGCACTCGATGTGGGTATGTCAATCTTGTTTTGCGTTTCGTCAGTTCTTTTCGTTCGTTGGTTTGTAGAACACTTTACTGACTCCACACCAACTCTAGCTAACTTTCATCTTAGTTAGAACTCACCGCAACAAACAAACACTCTTCCTTTATCAAAATACGATTCCTTTTTCAGGTTATGTAACTTGATGTTTTCTAATGCCACTTTAAACCACACAAGTAAACAGAATATAATCAAATTATATACAGAACTTGACAAAGACATCATTCAAAATGTACCTATTTCTCCTTCTGTCAAACGTTATTATATTATTGCTTATGATTGAGAAAAGTATTGCTAGTTGATATGGAATGATTGGTAAAATTGAGGATGAGAAATTATGTAGGCGACGAAAGAATAAATAAAGCTATGTTACTTGAATGAAAGATGAGGAGAGTTTGTATGAAAGTAAAATGGTGAATATTAATTCTAGGATAAATCTAATCATTGGTTCGTGCTAGTCAGAAACGGTCAAGTACTTTATGATTCTCTGTATTCCGAAAATTTGAAATAAACTTTTAACATTTTTGAATAGCAATATTACAAAACAAACATATTTATACAAAGTGTTTCTATACCTCTGCACGAAACTTTAATGACATATATAATTTAATATACTAATTATAGAACAAATAGATTATTTTTTAAATTCGCAAAAATTAAGGTTTTTCATTCCTAGCGAACATTTTGTATCACTGGTTTAATAGTACATTTAATGATTCATAATTATGTTACTAATGAAATAAAAGTATAAACACTGCCTACAAATAATCATTTATTAATTAGTTATTATGTAGATTCTTGATGTAATGCCTCATTATTATTTTTTTAAATTAAATGTACAATTAAACCAGTGACACTAAAAATTTTCGCTAGGAATGAAAACCCGTACTTTTTGCGAATTTCAAAAAAATTATTATTATATACTCACATTCTAACATAAACTCATTAAACAAATTATTGTTTGTGAAGTGTCATATTAAATAAATCTTAATATAAAAATACCAAGTCGTCCGTATAAGACAAATGTAAATTAATTTGGGAGTTTAATTATTAAACGATTTCTGTTAACAAATATCCTAGCAACGACAAATAATAAACAAAAAATGTTGGAACCAAATTCAACAAATAATTGTCAAACTATTTGATTTTGTCTATAATTTTTACCGTTTTGTCTTTATATGCTTTTAAATTGTAATTTTTCAGTCTTATCGATAAGAAATAACTAATTTATTGTAGATTGTAATGTTGCAATTAGTAACATAAACAACTGTACAAATTTAGTAATTAATATAAAATTAAAAAAGGTTATCTAATAAATTGTATTTGTTGATTTCCTTTTTTCTAACTAGTTCATAGATATAATATTGTATGGTACGAGTGTATGAAGGACTTTAATGCACTTATCTCGGGCTCGTAAAATCCTTACTTTAAATACTTGTATCATAAATAACTACTCATTTGATTCAAATTCATGAAAAAAGTGTTTCTTTAATTACTAGTTATAACTATTATTTTCTAGGGTTGATAATTATCACTTTATTCTTTAAATTAAGGTAAGAAAATTCTACATTGTTATAGTCATTGAAAGTTCATAATTGCAGAACTTCTTGAGAAAACCGTTGTGACATTACAGTTATTTTTAAAAATAAAAATAAATAAATATATCATCACGCCTTTTACCCATCACTGGGTGTGGCACTCTGCCTACGCAGATCTCGGTAAGTGATATATTTTTTCGCGTGAAGTGCGGTTACCAGCCGTCAAATCACGGCCTCCAAAGATATTAGTGGTAGAGGAGCCACAGGGGTAGATTTAAATTGATGAAAATTGTTTGTCGGCTGTGGGGATCGAACCAGGGTTCTCAAGATCCACAGGCCGACTCGATACCACTGAGCCACCTACCCCATAAGTTATACAGTTATTTTTAATGTAATATTTTAGCTATGGGGGCCTATATATTCCGGATGCCAGGATACTATCATATTTGTTGAAACATAACCTAATATTAAGCTTTTATTGTAATCATTTTTATTTTACGGGGTAGGTGGCACAGTGATATCGAGTCGACTTGTGAATCTTGAGAACCCTGGTTCAATTCCCACAGCCGACAAACAATTTTCACCAAATTAAAACTACCCCTGTGGCTCACTCTCCACTAACATCTTTGGGGGCCGTGATTTGAAAGCTGGTAATCGCACTTCATGCGAAAAAAATATATCACTTACCAAGATCTGCTTAGGCAGAGAGCCATACCCAGTAATGAGTAAAAGGCGTGATGATATATTTATTTTATTTATATTTATTTATTTTTACTTGTAGTCCATACTTATTACTAAAGCCCGGATCTTTAGGCAATTGCCTAGATTCAAATTTTAATATATTTCAGTCAATTTAGTTTTTCTATACATAGGTAATACGTTTACGTGTAATGGAAGGTTTTTTTTTCGTGCCTTAGAGCCTATTTTTCCTATATTTTGGTTTTTGTGCCTATTTTACCTTATACAGCCTATTTTGCCTATTTCAACTTTTTTGGGCAGACAAGGTTTATCAGCGCCATCTATCATCTATTTCGTTGATGAAAGTGTTCCATCCTAACTTATCAGCGCTATTTATCATCTATCTATTGCGATGACTGATTCGGCAACAGGCAAAGTGTTTCAACCTAACCTATAATATTTAGTACTTTGTCTTTAATCAAATTGTTGTGTGTGAATTTAAAATGCCGTAAGAAAAAACGCGTTTTAGTCAAAATTTTATGTGGCAATTCAATTGTGCCTTTGCCATTAATCAATGGAGCTGAGGTAACTTTAGACAATATAATATATAAGAACGCCTCTGTCACATTTTGTGATGTCGAACTAAGTTTTCAGCTTGCAAGCAAGTTCTCACTGACCGAAGACAGTCCCTTTCCGAAGATTCCATTGAGCAATTGCTCGTTATATTTTGTAAATCTAAGTATACTACATAATTTGAATTTGTATAATAGTTAATAAAATGAGAACCCTAAATTATTATTTTATTATTATTTTTCAGATTGCGTTAATTTTTGTTTAAAACGATTTTTTTTTAATGAAGAGTAGATACGAGTACCAATATTAGAAAAATAATTAGTTTATAATTTTTTTTTAAAGAAACTATTTATATTTAGGCTGCCTAAAATCCCGCCTATTTTAGAGTAACTACCGGCCTATATGCCTGCTTATTTAGGTGTTTTTAAGTGCCTAAATATCCGGGCTTTACTTATTACTATTTATAAATTAAATTATACATATAATAATTTAATGTAGGACAAATTTTATTATCGTAATTTGTAGAGCAAAATTTTAGACAAACGAAGGAAGTAAAATGTTAAAGGTAAACTGTACTTTAAGGCAAGTGCTGTAGCTAAATAACAAATGAGAAATAATTTAGCTACGGGAGTTAAAGCGTAAAATATTTTCAAACATTTTTCAACTGTGGCTCATCCAACAATTTCAGCCGATCGTATCTTTCTCTACTTTGCTAACCATGGCCACACATCATGTCTCAAATATGTACAAACATTTACAACAGATTACTGCTTACAACAGAAAAATTCTCGAAAAATATTAAATGTTATATAACATATCTACATTGTTTTTGAACTTGATAATCAAGCTTTAAACGATGTACTGATAACGAAACAAATAGATGTTTTTTTTTTAATTCGCAAAATTAAGAGAGGTTTATATAAAATATAAAGGGGGTAGCGGGATAAGATGGGTGTGGCGGCCCCCGCGTGATTTGACTTGCCATTGTTAAAACCTTGTCTGGAATGTTAAAAAAAATAGATTTGCATGCTCATTAAAGTTAATTGTCGCCTTGTGTCTAAAATATTTCCAAAAAAGTGTTTTTCAGTACTTTTTAAACTATAAAATTTTGTGTTCTTTTTTCCGGTCACTTGTATAATCGGATTCGTTTGATTTGATTTTATTATACTCTAAACTAGATCATAGCATTTTTTTCAGATTTTTTTCGGGGCCTGGAACCCGAAAAACTAGGCAAAAACAAAAAAGAATCGTGAAAAAAATTAGTTTTTTAGGAAATTAATTGGGTTTTAAAAGGGTTCTTGTGCATCTACAGAAGAGTGCCAAATAGCATAAGTAGCCCTATTAATTAGCTACATTTTCCTGGAAACCGCGTGTCAATATCTTCACTTGTTTCCGCGACAACTCAAATTAAGTAAATCTTATTACCTACCTATCTTATTACAATACATGCGGAGAATATCAACACAAGCAACCGGCGCGCGGTAGTTCGTTTTCCCCCAGAAAGCGGCATCCGTGGCATATCGTGGTGCGGGGAGAGTGTAAAGTGTTAAAACTGTTATATACGATTCATAATTTATTAATCACTCAAGTAATTATATTATTATTACAAACTTATGAAAAATAGTACATTTCACACCTAGGGAGAAAATTCGCATTTCGAATCGAGTAATCTTTCGGAACGAGGCGAAGCCGAGTTATGGAAGAGACGAGTGAGAAATCGAATTTTCCACCGTGGTGTTAACGATATTTTTCATTACGAGGGCGAGGTAAGCCCGCATTTGTGCCCGTCAGAGCGGAAATGTGGACAATTCCTCCCCGAGTAATGAAAACAGTTTTACTTAATTTGAGTTGTCGCGGAAACAAGTGAAGATATTGACACGCGGTTTCCTGGAAAATGTAGCTAATTAATAGGGCTACTTATGCTATTTGGCACCCTTTTAAAACCCAATTAATTTCCTAAAAAACTAATTTTTTTCACGATTTCTTTTTGTTTTTGCCTAGTTTTTCGGGTTCCAGGGCCCGAAAAAAATCTGAAAAAAATGCTATGATCTAGTTTAGAGTATAATAAAATCAAATCAAACGAATCCGATCATACAAGTGACCGGAGAAAAAAACACAAAATTTTATAGTTTAAAAAGTACTGAAAAACACTTTTTTGGAAATATTTTAGACTCAAGTCGACAATTAACTTTAATGAGCATGTAAATCTAATTTTTTTAACATTCCAGACAAGGTTTTAACAATGGCAAGTCAAATCACGCGGGGGCCGCCACACCCATCTTATCCCGCTACCCCCTTTGTAGTATTTAAAATTAGTTTGATGACTAGCAAACGGGTCGGCTTCGCCAATTTATTCAATACACATAATTGAAAAAGTGATTAATAAGCAAAAAAAATGTGGATCAATGTTCCATCCATGCCCAAGTTGGAGATTTATTTGAAAACTTAAAATAAGATAGTTCTGTAATAACAAAAAAAAAACGGTCATTTTCAGGACAATCAACACTTTTACAAAAAGAGAATTTCTTTTACTGCAATTTATCATAAAAATTAATATTGGAAAGGATTATATGGCTTTAGGATCTTTGAATACTATTATTTATTTATTGGACGTTTCGATGGTTCAACATTTATTAGAACAAAAATATTTTCCAATCCTAATACATATCTGTTTTTACATTGTCAATTTTTTTAAATATAGCTGAAATTAGCTTTACGGATGAGCAACTGTAAAACTAATTTCAGCTATATTTAAAAAAATTGACAATGTAAAAAACAGATATGTATTAGGATTGGAAAATATTTTTATTCTAATAAATGCTGAACCATCGAAACGTCCAATAAATATATAATAGTATTCAAGGATCCTAAAGCCATATATTCCTTTCCAAAATTGAAACCCAGGATCAACATAATCCAAGCAAAATAAAAATTAAGAATTCAAAATTATTTTGTCTTTTTTATCATTTTTAAGGCTATCCCTATTTAATTTCTGCCATTATGAAACATGTAAATTGAATTCTGCTTATTAATTTTATTGTATAATTTTATGCTCTAGCTTTTTTCTATAAAATAATAAGGGAAGCAGTAAATTAGCAGTAATTTGTTACCACTGTAATAAAGTGAAACAATTCAGAATTAGTTTTTGTTATAATTAGGATTTTTCACTATCAACTCAGCTTCGAAAGATACAGACAAATTAAATATTATCTTAAGTATCTTTTTTTGTAAAGTTGACTTGACAGAGTTTTGGTTATCAAAGTTATTAGTGCATATGTTTGTAATAATTTCAATATTCTTCGATCATTATTTTTCGAGTTTATGGCATCTCTGAATTGTTGCGCTTGTTAGCTATTATGTGATGACATATCTGGGTAAATTATTAGCTGTGCGTTGGTCTGAGATAGCTTTTGATCCTTGTATTCCATCCCTTAGAAGCGTCTGGTGTTTTTTATGTAAACTCATGCATGGGAACAGTTATCTCTAACCAAGTCAACGATTCCACCCTCTTACCCCTTTGTCAGCACATCACATGGAAAACAACAACAAATATTCAGTGGTGTTTTAGCTTTTGGATTGGCAAGATGTAGTCTTGCCATGCAGTAACTTAAGTTCATATGTTTGTTGTTGTTTGCCATCTTTGATACAAGTTGTTTAAATAGAGATTTAATGTTTTCGTTTAATATCTATCACATTTAGTAACTTTTTAATTTATTTTTATGTTGAGAATTTGATCTTAATAAACCTTTCAATTTTGAATAGTAATTAACTTATTCGCCCAGCTCTTACTGGCGTGCTAGACCACCCAGTATTTTATTTCATTCGTAAAATTAAAAATACCTCATTCCATTTAAGAGAGCTTAACTTTAATTCCCCCCGCAACATCCCCCTAATAATTGTATTTTACCAACCATACAATTATGTCCCCCCTTGCTGTATAGATCAGTGTATTTATTTTTTTTCTAAAGTTATTTGTTAACCAGCCTGATTGATTGCTTCCAAAAACGTAAAATATCATTACGTAATTGTATTAGAAATCATAATTAAATTAAATTAAAAATCTACCCCTGTGGTTCCCCGTTCACTAATATCTTTGGGGGCCGTGATTTGAAGGCTGGTAACCGCACTTCACGCGAGGAAATATATGACTTACCGAGATCTTAATTCTGAAATTAAACTGCGTTTGATAAACACCTTAATTTTGCCAATATTACTGAGCATGCACTTATATTCCGAATTTGACGCAAACGGACAAAAATAGAATAACTCTAATACAAAACTCTTGTTTACGGTTTATTTATGGTGTGTGTAAATACGAGCACATATCTCATTACCGTGTTTTATCGAATATGAGATTCATTGATGACCGCGTAAAAATTGCCTATCTATGTTTGATTCATAAAATAAGGCTAACCAGCACTCCAAGTTATTTAGCTGACAAATTATTATTTAAAAATTATAATTACAGTCTCCGTATTAATGATTTATATATTGTTCCTACTTTTAATAAATCAAAATTTAAAGGTTCTTTCTCCTATTTAGCGCCCACTTTATACAACAGTATTCCTGCATCTTTGAAATCTCTAACGTTGAATTCTTTTAAGAACAAAATAAAGAATATGATATAAGTTTTGAACATTCATGTTACTGTATTTATTTTTGTAAATTTTGTTGGTTTTTTTTTGTTGGCTATATTTTTGGCTTTGTAATATATGTAAGGTTAGGTGGAAGAGCAGCCTCTGGCTGAACCTCGGCTTTGACTTGGAATGTCAATAAAGATTATTATTATTATTATTATTATCTGCTAAAGCAGAATGATTTAAATATTGTGAAGTTTCCGTTGGTGTTCAATGTCAGTAAATGACAATGATTATTAGTGTTTCAAGAACAATTGTGAAAAGCGAAGTGTTGTGTTGCTTTTTCGCCAAACACAAAACATGTTTTTGATTTGACGTTTTCGGTGATTTGGCGATAAGTAACATTAAGTTGGACATCGGATGCAGCAAGGTTCTCGCTCACAAACAGCAAACAGAAAACACACGAATGTTGGACGAAACCCAGAGCCGACAACAGTAGCAGCCCGATTCGGATTACTTCGATCAGCAAGATTGATGAAACGGAAAACTGAATGGACAAAGCTCCGCAGAATGCTTATGTGTGTTCATGTTGTATCGATTGATGACTGCTTGAATAATTTTATTTCGAAGCGATGCGATGTATGGATTTGGCTACTGCTGGTTGCTGGAAGTTGGATGTAGTCGAATATAAACTTGCCGCTGGTTTTTATGGACAGATATGTGATATAAATAATGGTGATATCCTTTTGTGGTAGTTTTTATTCTCGATTTCGACACAATGTTTACCGGTATTATATGTGATTTTTCACACAAAACGACGGATTCGACAAATATAATAATATACTTCATTTATTCCCGTGATGAAATAATGAAGTTTATCAAACGCTTTACCAACTTTAGAAATAAGTAAATAAATATATTTCTACGATTTAATATTTGAACTAAAAACAATATTTGTAGATTGGGAAGAGCCACAATTGTTACAAGTGTTATTATAAACATATATAGTAGAATTTTGACAATTAGAAATCGAAGTTCCTGGAGCAGCTTGGTTTGCAATTGATAAAGATTGTGTATAATTTGCAGATTCGGGTGTACTTGCACATGTTGCATTTACAGATGATGGTCCTGCCTCGAACAAACTACGTGCGTGAAGACGTCTTCCGCTCATTCGCGCTATTAAAGACAGTCGCTCGTGCGATAATATACTTCATTTATTCCCGTGATGAAATAATGAAATTTATCAAACGCTTAACCAACTTTTGAAATAAGTAAATAAATATATTTCTACGATTGCATCTTAAAATTATTTAAAAACATGTACGTACTGAAAATAAATTCATTTTGTCAACTGTCAATATGACAAGTTTCTGTTTTGTTCGTATCCCTGGTAACTATTGAAATAAGCGCACATTTAACATCTTTTTCGCGCGTTGCCATTGGAGACGCGCAAAAAAGATATTTTTCGATTGTTCCACAGAAAATGTCAACTTTACGATGACAAATGACAGCGTAATTGTCGACTTTTCATAGCAATCGTAGAAAAAATATATTATCACGCCTTTTACCCATTACTGGGTGTGGCATTCTGCCTAAACAGATCTCGGTAGTGATATATTTATTTGCGTGAAGTGCGGTTACCAGCCGTCAAATCACGGCCCCCAATGATATTAGTGGGATAGATTTAAATTGGTGAAAATTGTTTGTCGGCTGTGGGGATCGAACCAGGCCGACTCGATGCCACTGAGTCACCTACCCCATTACCAACTTTAGAATAAATAAAAAACAACAAATTTATTTCGTCAAATTAACAAGTTTAGCAATACATTGTGTTTCTGTATCTGTCGATGATATATGTATACAGGATGTTTCACAACTTATGGCATTTATTTTAACTTCATATAGTACTCAATATGCTAATTATGAAACTTTTTTCCAATTTTCGCATAATTAATTGCATTTTACATTAAAAAAATATTTTAAGTGCCACTGGTTTGCGAATTATTTCTAATATACTGATAATTAAATTATAATTTTTAACACTACCAATAGTTCATTTATACATTATACAATATCATATATTAGTGGTATAATTATAATTTAATAGTAAATATTAACAATAACTCTCAGAACAGTGGCACTAAGAACTTTACTTCATGTAAAGTGCAATTAATTGTACGAATTTTGAAAAAATTCATTGTGTTATATAATTTTTAATTCGCAATACTAATATACCTAAGTATAGATTAACTGAAATAAACATTTTTAGTACCACTGGTTTGACAGTAGGAATTTAAGAACTCATATTAGAAAAATTTTCATGATATTAAAATTATGTCTATGGCTACTAACATCTTTAGGTGGCGTGATTTGACGGCTGGTACACATCACGCGAAGAAATATATCACTTACTGAGATATGTTACTGCAGTGCCACACCCAGTAATGGGTAAAAGACGTAATAGTATTTTTTTAAATTAGTTTTTAGTTTCATTATATCAAATATATTAATATATAATTGTAAACTCTACAACTAGTCCTTTATCTAATATTATATACACGAACTATTGCAGAGCTTACAAATGTAATTTAATTATTAATACATTAGAATTAATTACCAAATTAGTGATTCTAAAAAAATGTATTTTAAGTACAATTAATTTTGCGAATTTTAAGAAAATTCTTTGTGTTTTATAATCATTATGTGGAGTTAAAATAAGTTTCATAGGTTGAAAAACACCCTGTATAATATTACATGATGTAAAGTAGGTGCAGATTACCTGAAGTAAACATTTTTAGTACCACTGGTTTGATAGTAGGAATTTATGAACCCAGATTAGAAAAATTTTCACATTAAATTACCACACATTACGGGAAGAAATATATCACTTACAGACATCTGCTATTGCAGAGTGGCACGCCCAGTAATGGGTAAAAGGCATGATATTATATATTTTTTAAATTATTTTTAAGTTTGTTAGCACAAAAATATCAACAAGTTTATTTACATACATACATACATACATAACATCACGCTATATCCCATTAAATAGGGTAGCACGAACCCGTCAACATTCTCATCCTGACACACGATACTTGATTCGACCATATTAACACTTCCTCCATACAAACTCTTTCTTTTCTCACAACCAAAATCCATCAACACGCAACAAACATTCATCCATTCGCTCCTGTACACCAGTTTCGTAAGTCTTCACTTACGCCCACTTCTCTAACAACGAATCTATAAGAAATGAAGGCAGCATCGCCTGCGCTTGTTTAAAAAAACATTTAACACAATTGCAGTTACACACTGTATAGTAGAAACTGAAAATGAAGCAAAAAAGATGAGGAAGGAAGGGAGTATCTCCCTGCGCTTGTTTATTTCTAACCTTAAATTAAATGTGATCACTTTTAATTATATAATTAATATCGTTTATTTGATTTCAGATGTATCGAGAGATGACTTACTGCATTCCCACGAAATATTGGTGAAGGTAGGGTTTAAAATTTGAATTTAAACAATTGTTTTAGCAAAGCAACCGTATGAATTTTTTATAACTCGTTACTTTTTTACAATATCCATACAACAAAGAAAATAAATTATAACTCGCAGGTTTGAATTACAATTTGTAAATTTAGCATCGAAAACAATGAATAAAAATAAAGTTTTAGGTTACGTCATAGCGAAAATGTTCATCACGATCGGTAAACACATGAGACACGTATGTACGTTGCAGTTAGCATTCGAATTCCAATTGCAATTCGACAAATAAAAGTTGTGGGTGTACTTATGCATCAGCACCAAGTCGCGCGCGGTCCCAGAAGATTTCGCAAGACGGGAGTTTTCGCGGAATCCCAGTGCAGTTGAGTTAAATCTGCTCTACATTCTGCAAACTTTTTAAAAGAGACTTTTTATTGTCAAACTCAAAGTTACTTGTAAGATTTGTTGAAAGTATCTAACTGAGTGAAAATGAAAACGTCCACTAGATGTTTCTAAAACGTTGACTTTTTTCATTTTGTTGTAATTTTAAAAGAAAACTGTCAAACTTTTGTAGTTTTTCTTATTTTGTTTCACAATGCTTCAATTGTTGGGTTTCACATAATACACAACGTTCAAATTGAATTGCTACATCTGTAAGTCACTTAATTTAATCTATGAACTGAAATAACAACTAAATATATTTCTTCTTTGTCATACAGGCTGTTCCATAACTTTATAGACTTTAGTATTACTAGTTTAATAGTTATTCTTAATGTATTAATAATTAAATTATAATATAAACACTAAAATAGCTCACTACCATTCATATCCAGTGTTGCCACCCCTACTACGATTGTAAAGGCTGCAACTTTATAAAAATATAAAAACTAAAAACTTATATTCATCTTCGTATTGTTACTATTTTCGGATCAGTATCGATTTAATTACGTTTTCGATTACAGAATTAATTAATTTTCGTTTTTTTTAGCTACCATATTGTAAAAAAAGGTGAATATCGATGGGTAAAATGCGTAATGATATATTTAATTTTTTTTAAATCAAATAAATGACTATTCCTAAAATAAAATAAATATATCATCACGCCTTTTATCCATTACTGGGTGTGGCACTCTGCTCTAGCAGATCTCGATAAGTGATATTAAATCACGGCCCCCAAAGATGTTAAAGGGGGAGCCACGGGGATAGATTGAATTTAGTGGAAATTGTTTTGCCGTGATTTGACGGCTGATAATCGGACTTCATGTCTAGAAATATATCACTTACTAAGATCTGCTTCGGCAGAGTGCCACACCTGGTAATGGGTAAAAGTAAAATGGCTAAAGAATGGTTTTAATTTCCGTAATTATTTTTTAAAATGTCGCAATTAATTACGAAAAGTTCATGATTACGATAACGTTTTTATTTCAATTTTATAATAGTTATTCACAATCTAAGTGCGGGAATACGATGTTCCCGCATGAGCGCATTTTTTAAGCACGAGCGACTGCAAAGAGCGAGTGTCTTTAATAGCGCGAATGAGCGGAAGACGTCTTCACGCACGTAGCTTGTATAATATTTTTTGGTTTAAATCTTTCAAATCTTTATCTAAGAGCGTACATAAAATTAAGTAGACCATGAAACAATTGCTTCATTTGATATTTCTTTAAATATTTCCCAAACTTTTAATATATTTGATTATGATCAAGACGGATTTATTTTAGAATGTTCCAAAGGGCCAGTGTTTTTTGCAATTTTTACAGTCGAGTCGATCGGGAAGCACTTGTTCCAGATTGAGTGTTGCGGGAAGTGTCATTTTGTAAAAAAATAAATTTAATGTTGAGTTTATGACCCGTTGTCAATACCAATTATGTAGAAGTCTTGGGATCGATGCTGCGTTAGACACTATGGCAGAAGAATTCGGTTGACGCCATACTTCGTACATAGGTGACGTGGTGTAGCGGTTGGCATCTCTGTCCGGCAATCAGAAGGTTCCTGGTTCTAATTCAGGTGTCACCCGCATTTTTCTGTCATAAATTTAACTTTTAATTACAACATTTTTAATATATTTGGTAACACAGTTTATAGTAACAAATATAGTAGGGGCCCTAAGAAAGCATTGGCGGAGGGGCCCGAAATTTGAAGCTATGCTACCGACACAAACACTCATATTTTGGATATAAGTTAATTAATAAACGCAAGAAAAAAATTATTGTATTTGTGGTACTGGCAAACGTATTTTAGAAAATGCGTAAGTATATTTTTGAAGAAAGCATCTAAAGAGAACAAATATTATTAGAAATTATTGTAATTAAAATCTGTTTTAAATAACAACAAAGACAAAATTAATTGTCATCCAACACTTGGTGAAACAAGGTTTAATAAAAAGTATAAAATAAACACTTGGCTATGTTTCACAAAATTCAGCCTCCAAGTCACCTTATGAGGGCATTGTCAGAGGCTGACCAGCACAGTTAGTAACCATAGACGCGTTTCGCTCTTATTAGAGCTCATCAGTATGGTATAACTCACTTCTTCACCTAGAACAAAGTTGACGTGAAGAAGCTGGTGACGAAGAACTGTGCCAGCAGAGAATAAGATCTCTAACAACAGGTAAGATAACATGAGAAGTTCTGTGGAACAGATCATGCCATCTACCGAAAAAAGGGAAAAGCTACGCAATAGCAATTTAAATAACAACAAAGACAATCTTAATTGTCATCCAACACTTGGTGAAACAAAGTTTAATAAAAAGTATAAAATCTGTTTTCTTTGAACAAATTGAATTCTCCATAATAGTGGTAGTATCGTCCTGATTCTGCTATTTTGAAACACAGCATTATCTGCTTAAACAATTATCTCGGTAATTGTCTAATTAAATAGAATGTTTATAAACGTTAAAGAAAACTCTTGCTTTTAATTTTGTGTCCTTGTTACACAAACGCAAACGACAACATGAACATAAAGACGAAAATCTTACGTGTGTATGTGTACAGGTTCCTCGCACTATTAAAATTTGTTGGTTGTGTGAATAACATCAAAGGGATGTTTGCAGAGATCGGCCTAAGCAAGGCAAGGCTCATACTTCTAGGAATTTTCTTCAGTCGCAACTCGCAGTCGTAAAGAATACAAAGACGGGATATTCTGTTCTGTTTGAGGTACGGAGTGTACTAGCAACTGTCACTGTGTCTGTGTCACTGTGAAACAGATTTCTGCAGAGTGCCACCGGCTCTACACAATTTTCATAACATTTATGAGGATATTTTAAGTTCTTATTTGAATTCTTTTCTTGCTGTCTTTTTCTTATTTTGCACTTCTTTATTGTTTTTTTTTTCTGATAAAGCTTTGGTTTTTATATAGGGTGTTTCAAAATTATTACAAAAATATTTAAGTTTACACGACATTATTTAGGGTTGTCAAACATGTTTTCCAGATTTGCCCGAACCACTGGGGTTTTTTTCGAAAAAATCATTTATTATTTTAAAAGCTCAGTGGTATCGAGTCGGCCTGATGTGGATCTTGAGATCCCTGGTTCGATCCCTACAACCGACAAACAATTTTCACCAAATTAAATCTATCCCTCCACTAACATCTTTGAGGGCAGTGATTTGACGGCTAGTAACCGCATTTCACGCGAAGAAATATATCACTTACCGAGATCTGCTTCAGCAGTGTGCCATACCCAGAAATAGGTAAAAGGCGTGATGATATATTTATTTATTTTTTATTTTAAAATATCATATACAGATAACGTCCGTACAATACGACCCGTATTACGCAAAATCTTGTTATACTAAACAAAGAAGTAGTATAAAAATGGAATGGATTCCAATTTTTTTTTTATAAATTTACTTATTTTAAAGTTAAATTTTTATGACAGAAAAATTCGGATGACGCCGGAATTCGAACCAGGGACCCTCCGCTTGCCGGGCAGAGATGCTAACCGCTACACCACGTCACCTGTGTCCGACGTATGGCATCAACCGAATTCTTCTGTTATAGTGTCTAACGTAGCATCGATCCCAAAGACTCCTATATCTATGATAGGCATTGACAACGGGTTTCTATAGGGAATCATTCCACGAACTAATTTTTAACATATGACTTCGACTGAACGTACAGTAATGAAGATATTTTATTTATTAATAATTTGGTTTGGTTTGGGTATATATGAGTTTCTTTTTTTCAGGGGATTTTTTTTCTGCTTGGGCAAAATTACAAAAACCTTATAATTTTATGTTCAAATTGCAACGCAATTTTTTTTTTATTTGCAAAAATATTTGCACCTGCAATAACTTCACTTAAATTTGATAAAACGACTTGAGCAATGAGATTTTAATTTTTTTATAGAACTTCATTTGAATTGTAAACAAAATACAATTTTAGAAAGTCTTAATTATTATACATTAAGTTGTAATGATTTATAAGAAAAATTATGATTTAATAAATTTTGGATCTCAAACAGCGGGGCTCTTATATTACTATAGTTACATAATAGATCAATTTTTATCATTTACAAATTATGTAAATAGCTTTTATTTCCACCCTTTATGTAAATGACACTTTACAAGCATTTATGATAACTAAGTAAATGAGTTACAGAGTGTAGCCCTGTTAAATTTTACAGGCTCAGAGAAGAGACCTGTAAAATTTTACAATAAAAAAACTAATACAAGTTGTTACTTACAGCATCTGCAATATTTTGTATATTTTTTTGAACTGCAAGAAAATCACCTTCAAAGTCTTTGTCGGACATTAAATCCATTATTTCAAATTATTTATTTGTAGAATTCACTTTTGACAACGATTACAACACCATACAGGCGCGGTGGCCGAGCGTGTTAAGGCACATCTCTTAGCATACTGTGACGTCACCCGAACCAAGGTTCGTCAGTTCGAATCCGCCTGACGACAATGTGTGATTTGTCGTAAAATATAAAAATACAGTTAAATGTATTTATCACACTCGGGCGCTATAAGCTAGTCACTTATACGCCTTAAATAATCTGACTAAAGAAACCAGCAGTACGGCAGTGTTAAAACTGCGGCTCGGTGTGCCCGGTCCCTATGTTCCGAAACGGAATGATGGGACATTATATTATATACAACACCATGACAACATTTAGCTATAAATTGTCCTACCGCCAACAACCTTCTAATTACAAAATGTAATGTATCTTTTTATAAAACTAATAAAGTAAATTAATAAAAAAAACGCTGTGGATGGAAATAAAACTTTGCTATAAATCTTTACTGCGCTCCCTGGATTATAAACAAACTTTCCATCTCGCCCGTAAAAATTAATTTACTACGCTGCCCACATAAGTAGCCATTATTGCAAATTATTTAGAATGCGTAATAATATCAATTATTTCAAAAAGAAAAATTAATATAATCTAAGATCATCTTAATCAATTTAGAGAAAATGGTATATGAAATATTGCGGTTGGTAACTGTATTGACATTTATAAAATCGTTCATATTTTAAGGTTATAATTAAAATTTTGATGTTCTCAGCATGATAAGTTCAATATGTCATCCGCTACTACCAACCGTCTAAAACAAAATGTTGCGTACACCGATACGCAACTGGGTTTCGTAATGACTTTCTTATAAACACAAAATAGAAAAATATATTTATTAATTCTGCATATAATTGCGTAAACAAAACAATAACCTCAAAATTAACTGTCAGATAGACGAAGATAAAAGACATAAAACGTAGAAAAATTTCTGAATAGACTAGATGTTTTTAGGAGAGAGTTAAAGAAAAATCACAATATTAATGACATTAAAAACTCAAATATCTTAAAAACCTATAACATTTTTCAAACATTGATTTTAGTTTTTAGATTTCGCGATTTTTAATATCAATTGTTTTCGTTAGATGTTACTAAGCAACCACATTCTTGCAAATGAAATTTTATTTAGTAAAACTTCAACCTCTTGTACCCCGCGAAAGATATTTGCTGTTATATTAAATATGAAATTTATCATTTAAATTAACAAAAAAAGTAATTAAACTTTTTTTACGATATATTTTTAGAAAATTAGTTACATTCAGGATATAATATTTTAATTTCCGTGTCGTGTTTTAAATTGATTAAATAACTAACCAAAAATTCATAATTTTCATGTTATTGTTAACAAACGGAAAAATCGTAAAATTAAATCAGGGTACATATACTTCTTCTAAAATAAACAAGCCATTATTTCATTTTTAATTGTCCAACAAATATACAACAGTGCGTGTTGTCCGGTAACTCTATTACCGTTCTGAACCAGTTTTAAAATAACTAAAAATTCGTCATTGGTGAAAAATTGCATGCATCTATATTCACTTTAGATTCCCAGTGGTACGCTGACAGGACTGGCTCTAGGATTTTTGTTTTAAGTTTGTTTAAGAAAACTGCATGGAAAATGAGTTTTCCATTAACATTGATTTCACGATTTCTTTATAGGAAAATGTATCAAATAAAAATTATAAACAATTAAATTCATTTTTAAGTCATTTTTTTTTATTTCCTGCTGCTACTAAAATTGTGTTTTCTACGATCATTAAATAATATTTGTTTATATAATTTTTATCTTGAATGCGATGGCTATTACTCATATCGATAAATTACACTTCATTCCTATGAGTAATAGCTCATTGAATTAATATACTCTTTTACAAATCATACGTTTAAAAATAAGCGTTAATTAACACTTATTCTTTTCTTATAGTTTGATTCGTTTACTGTTCC
This sequence comes from Pterostichus niger, assembly GCA_947425015.1. Taxonomy (NCBI): domain Eukaryota; kingdom Metazoa; phylum Arthropoda; class Insecta; order Coleoptera; family Carabidae; genus Pterostichus; species Pterostichus niger. Next base: position 16,310,575 of record OX380347.1, read on the forward strand.
TACAATAGAGTATCTAACTGCAATTGTGTGAAATTTACTCTCAAAAATAAGCTCAGAACGCTCTCTGTCTTTATTTTCTTTTTAGATTTGTTGCGTGATGAAATATTCCGAATGTGAGGAATAATTGAGGTTGTATGTATGAATGTGATGAAACGAGGATGGCGTATCAGGATGAGAATGTTCAACGATGACTGATTATTTGATAAAGCTGATGAGTGGATGTTCTGTGAATGATTCGGTAGTTCGTACTACCCCATTTGATGGGATATAACTTGATGTTATGTATGTACATATCCGGCATGATTTTGTTAAGTTATTTTACATCGATTTTAAAAGTTTATATACGACTAACTAATAATATTATCATTATATATGCGTATTTTGCTATATAATGCTATATATTAATCCCGCCGGGAATAATGAGTCGGGAATAATGGTCAATATTCCCGCTCGTGAACCAATCAAAATTCTTAAAACATGGATCATTGTTTTATTGTGCCATCGGAACAGTGTTGCCATAGCGACTCATATTTAAATTAAACATGCTCGTTGCTAAGTTCACTGTTTACGAATCGGAAACAAACAAAACGAAATCATCGTTGAGAAGTTGTCAAAAACGGTCTTGCAAATTGTGTTAAATTATTGTGTTTAACTGTAATTGAAAAAATGGACAGTATTACAGAAGACAGTATATCTTCTACACCACCAGAAATAACGAAAATCGCTGATGCTACTACATATCGTTTATTACCGCAAAAGTCTAAAAAACTCTATGGCAAAGCATACCAAAGTTTTATGGAATGGTATGAAGAAAAATTCGTATTCAGATAATGTATTGTTGGCATATTTTACTGAATTAGGTGAAAAATACAAATCATGTTCATTATGGTCTTTTTACTCCATTTACTCATTTCAATTAGATGTAAATTTATTAGGTAAATAAATGTAAAATTTATAGATAATAAATAATATAAAAATTGACTATTTTTTATTAAATTAGTTGTATATGTTAGTCGTATATAAAGTATAGTATACAACTCGCTATAATGGCTATTATTATAGCGTCGTTGTATAATATACTATAATAGTCATGATTTTAATTTTAATTCCGAATTATTAATGCAAATTAATTTTGACAATACATACATACATAACATCATGCTATGTCCCATTAAATTGGGTAGCACGTAAAAAAAAAATCAGTTCACGTAAACATTCTCATTCTGACACACGATACTCGTTTCAACCACATTAACATTTCCTCCATACGAGCTCTTTCCTTCCTCACAACCAAAATCCATCATCACGCAACAAACATCCATCCATTCGCTCCTGTACACCTGTTTCGTAAATCTTCACTTACGCACATTTCTCTAACAACGAATCTATAAAGAAATGAAGACAGCATCGTCTGCACTTGTTTAAAACTAAATTTAACACAATTGCAGTTAGACACTGTATAGTAAAAACTGAAAATGAAGCAAAAAAGATGAGGAAGGAAGGGAGCATCTGCTTGCGCTTGTTTTTCAAACTGAATGCGGTTGAACACTCTATAGTAAAAACAGAAAATGAAGAAAAAAGATAAGGAAAGAAGGGAGCATCCCTCTGTGCTCGTTTTTAAAAGTGAATTCCACACAATTGCAGGTAAACACTCGAAAAATCTAACCAATGAATCTAAAATCAAGAATCATTCGATTGTCCTTATTCATCACATTTATCCCGCAATTAATCTTCGCCAAACATTCCTATCCTAACACACAACTTTTGCTTCTACCATATTCATAATTCCTTTCATACAAGCTCGTTTATTCTTCTCGCTCGGAATCTTTCATTCACGCAACAACCTTTCGATCATATTTATCCATTTGTTCCTGTTGAACGTGAATTTCTCTCGGCGATCCTGTTCCACTCGAGTGTATGCTGTGCCTGTCTAAAGTCGGTCCTGTACACAGCTTCGAATTTACCGGCAAGGCCACTTTTCCAATTCGGTATAAAATCACAAAAACTGTTTTCCCAAACACGATTCAATGCAGTCGCTGTTTGGTATGGTTCGCTTGCTAGATTATTTCGTTAGTGTGATTCGCATTCGTTAACAAGCTACCCACGGTGCTTCGCCCTTCACCCTTCGTCTGCCCTGGGGGTGATGCTATGCTACGCCAGAAACTGATATGTGATCAATATTGTGCATACACCGTGTCTTAACATTTTCCATTTGACATGCGGAGATAATTGCCTTGTGACTATCAGACTGGATATTTTTCATGTTTTTGATAATTAATGTTTGATTTTTTCTGTGACGCAAATATTGCAATCTAGGTTAAGCATGTATTTTTAGAAGATTTTGTATAATGAGACAGCAAACATCAATTGTTGCACTACCATTTGCTAAGGACAATTAGTTCATCTAAGGTACAAATTCTTCTTACAATATTATTTGGTATAAAAATACATCTTTTCTTGTGGCATCACTCTTGAAAATACAAAAATTTGACAGCCAAAAAATTGATTGTATTTTGTAGAAATAAAATAAATAAATAAATATATCATCACGCCTTTTACCCATTACTGGGTGTGGCACTCTGCCTAAGCAGATCTCGGTATGTAATATATTTTTTCGCGTGAAGTGCGGTTACCAGCCGTCAAATCACGGCCCTCAAAGATATTAGTGGAGAGGGAGCCACAGGGGTAGATTTAAATTGGTGAAAATTGTTTGTCGGCTGTGGGGATCGAACCAGAGTTCTCAAAATCCACAGGCCGACTCGATACCACTGAGCCACCTACCCCATATAGAGATGGGCGAATATCAAATTTCTCGAATTCGAATATCGAATACGAATATTAATCAGATCTCGAATATTCGAAGTGCTCGAATATTCGAATACTCCTAAAAGTTAATTTATTTATTATTAATAATTATTTAATTATGTCCTTTTCATTATTTGAATGAAATTGTGAAGATAAAATAAAATTAAAACGAAAAGAACGAACAAAAAAGAAAAAGACGAAAACTTCAAATTTAAGGTTAAGGTTCAAATGTTGGCGAAAAACAAATTTGAAATATGGTACGTCTTCATGGTAAAGAAAAACATAGTCAAAAATTGTGGTCAACATATGACGCGATATTCGAGGTATTCGTTAATATTCGAAAATCTCGAATATCGAATAATGTCAATATTCGCGGCATTCGACTATTCGCGGATGATATTCGCCCATTTCTAGTATTTTGTTATTTTTCAAGTTGATTATTGAAATTATGTTTTTGCTGTGAAATTTGTTTGTCGCCTGTGAGAATCGAATCCGGCTTCTCAATTCCACAGGCCGACTCGATACCACTGGACCACGTACCCCATTACACTAGTGGAAAATTATGAAAATTTGTTCATTTTTATTCATGATTTTATTGGTTCCCACATATACGTGGTAAATTTTTAATATAAAATTATGGTTATTAGTTGAATTTTCAAATGTTTTGCATTTATGACTAGGTAGTTGAAAACAGGTCAAGGAAATTAATCAGATTAATTTTATTCACGAGGCCGTGGTTGCTTGGTAACAACTGATGAGCGCAATTGAGATGAAAAATAAGTAACTAACTGCAATTTTATTCCAGACATAATTAATTTGTTTTAGAGATATTTACAAAACAAAGTAAGGTTGTTTATTAATTTAAAGTTATAGTTAGTATTTTATACGTCATATAAGATTAATTTTTACTTCCTAATTGCTGTTATAGTTATTAGTTATTTTTGTAAATTAATATGAATTAAAACAAGATTTAAAATTTTAGAATAATCTTATATTTCAAATTGAATATCGACACAAAAAATTTGAACATTATATTTCCTATATGTAGTGCTTGGTCCGCGAGCAATTTTCCAATCAAAATGTGGTCCGGCTATGAAAAAGTTTGGCAATGCCTGTTTAATAAAGCTGGATCGTTGAATACAGTTTTAATTCTGACCATCTTTTGTATTTATGACAACACTTTGATGATCGGGATATCAGTCTAATATATTTTGAAACGGTTACACTTCCTACGTTTCGGCGATAACTATCGCCTTCCTCAGGGATATGTAACGTCTAGTCATAAGTATAAACAAAATGTTTAAAAAAACAGAACATAATGTCACAAATTTAAAAAATAAATAAATAAATAATTAAAAAGGTTTAAAAATTACACAAACTTTTTAATTATTTATTTATTATTTTTTTTTTAATTTGTAACATTATGTTCTGTTTTTTTAAACATTTTGTTAAATAAATAATTAAAAATGTTTAAAAATTACACAACCTTTTTAATTATTTATTTATTTATTTTTTTAAATTTGTGACTTTATGTTCTGTTTTTTTAAACATTTTGTTAAATAAATAATTAAAAAGGTTTAAAAATTACACAACCTTTTAAATTATTTATTTATTTATTTTTTTTAGTAAAAATATGATTTCAAATTTTAAGAATATTTTGGATTATATTAACATTAAAATATTATCTATTTATTAGAGATGGGCGAATATCATCCGCGAATAGTCGAATGCCGCGAATATTGACATTATTCGATATTCGAGATTTTCGAATATTAACGTCAGTATAGCGAACATTCGAATACCTCGAATATCGCGCCATATGTTGACCTCAATTTTTGACTATTTTTTCCTTTATCATTTGTACATAAACTTAAAGCTATTACAATACTTTGAAGTTATTAATAACAAAGATATTTTGTTTCAAAACCATGAAGACGTACCATATTTCAAATTTGTTTTTCGCCAACATCAGCCCGTACGTTTCACCTTAAATTTTAAGTTTTCGTCTTTTTCTTTTTTGTTTGTACTTTTTGTTTTAATTTTATTTTATCTTAACAATGTCATTCAAATAATGAAAAGGACATAATTAAATAATTATTAATAATAAATAAATTAACTTTTAGGAGTATTCGAATATTCGAGTACCTACCTCGAATATTCGAAATCTGATTAATATTCGTATTCGATATTCGAATTCGAGAAATTTGATATTCGCCCATCTCTAATTTTTTTTAATTTGTGAAATTATGTTCTGTTTTTTTAAACATTTTGTTTATAAATATGACTAGACGTTACATATCCCTGAGGAAGGCGATAGTTATCGCCGAAACGTAGGAAGTGTAACCGTTTCAAAATATATTAGACTGATATCCCGATCATCAAAGTGTTGTCATTACTCAAACAATCGATCATCGTATTTACTCTTTTGTATTTATACTTTTGTCCTAAAATTGAAGCAAAATTAAAATTTAAACATTGTATTTCCAATATATCAAAAAAAAGTAGACATTGGTTCACTTTCCCCACTCAGATTTAAAACAATGATTTACAAACGGTGACATTTTAATAACAATGCTTAAAATGAAAGAGTACTTTTAAGTATAATAAGCAAAATATATATCGATGTACCACGGAAAATTGCAAAAGCATTAAGTTTTATGTAAATATTTAATTTGAAAATGTTTATTTCACGAGGCGTTGACCAACAAGCCTGTCGCATATTGCGCGTTGCGGTCAGGCATACTTCACGGCAACTAAAGTATACAACTCATTTATTAAGCCTTAATTAAGAGCCTTCGCGAGTTCTCTCATTTCTCTCTTCGTCCGAACTTCGTTCTCCCAAAATGCACTGCTCCTTCAAATATATACCATTGTTATCATTATTTGTATCATCCTTTTTAAATCAGGATAGCAATGGTATTATTTTTCACTATTAATACAATTCAATCATTGTAATATTATTACTAACTGCAAAAGAAGAAAGAAGAAAAAGAAATCTGTTAATTGTATACTACAAAAACATTGTTTCTATAATATAAAAGAATATGTAAATTGCGTAGAATTATAATCTTAAAAACTATGTACAATTTTATCTATTACGTTTTTTTGTTGTTGTTTACTTGGTGGTGCATTTTTGTAATGTCTTAAACTTGAGAATAATTTGTTATTATTATTATTAAAAATAATAATGTACAGAAATTGGTTGAACAGCGTTAATAATATTCGTAGTTTAGATATTCTTGTTTGACACATTGCAATATGACATCTGGTGATAAAATTTGATACTAAATATTGGTATCTTTCTGCTGTCCAATGTACACAATTTATTGTGTTTTTACAGGAATAATTTTGCATTTTATTCATTTTTTGTTGTTATCTATGAAGTAGATAGCCCAGGGGAAACGCGTCGGCTTGTAGATTTAAGAACATGAATTGTGACAAACTTTAAAATTATTTTTCTGGCTCGCACTGCATAGAGTGCTACACCCAATAATGCGTAAATGGTGTAATGATATATATATTTTCAAAATTACTTGTGAAAAATGATATTTTCTTCTCTTAATGCAGTTGTGTAACAGTAATAATTTCCCTCACTAGTGATGAAAGTAAATAACTTTCCACACTAGTGCGGAAAACGATTACTATCACAACTACATTCTGTGATGTGCATTTGCAAATACAACCGGACCGGACATCTAGGTACCTAGGGGTTTTGGGGTCGCTGATCCCGATGCCGAGATCGGTTAAGCTCTATCACGTCAGGTTCAAGGTTATTTGAAGGTCAAACGAATAAAAGGAAGATGACAAAATCTGAAAAAAAACATACATAGGTTTTTGGGCCTCTGAGTCCGAATCCGCTTACCCTTAAAAGTAATTCAGACCTCATTTCAAGGTCATTCTGAGGTCATTTCAGGGTCAATTAAAGACAAACAGAAGAAGCCGTCAAAATTTGTTTTTTCATCCACTTTTTATAGAAAGTTACATTGGGTATTCATTGCGAAGTACTTTTGATATCATTTTGGCAGAAAATAGGGGCGACATATTATCTCTAAAACCTTAACCAATGATGCCAGAAATTCTAAATGGAACTTAATATGCCCGTGGATAAACACGGGTTCTGCAGCAATAAATACTAGTCATATTTTCCATTTCTTATATAAAAATACAATTATAACCCAAAAATGAACAAAACTGTACAATGTAACATTATTAAATTATTATAAACATCTACCTTTTCGAGAATTTAATAATAAATATAACAATAAATAAATACATATTTCACAATGTAACAGTAAAGCACACTACATGTAAAATGTGACAGTTTGAAAGATATGTTAGAATTAATATTTTCCATGCATTTAACGAGTTAAATAAGTTCAGAAGCTTGAATTTCTTTAAAAAGTGACAGTTCTCATTATTTACCTAGGTCAATAATAATCCATTCTTGATCGTTGTTAAGAACGCGGTAGAGAAAAACAACATCACGACTCAATAGTGAAAAAAATAGATCTGCTACAGAAGATTCATATATTATCCGGCTGTACAGTGGTGTGGTTAGCGTCACGGCATTTGAATCCGAAGCTCTGGTGTTCGAATTCCACTTAAGCTAATAATATATGCACTAGCACATTTCGACTCGGTAAAAACGGACCATTTAATGGATTAAGGCAGTGGTTTCCAAACTGTGGGGCGCGCCCCCTTAGGGGGTCGCGAGATTGTTCCGAGGGGGGCGCGCTGTATAAAAATATAATTGAGGCTTATGAACACATTCTTCATTTACATCATAGCACACACGTGTTTCTAACTCGCGCTCGCAGTAAAATATCCCTAGTTTAACAAACAAAGCCTTAGAAATTTTATTACGTTTCGTAACATCTTATTTGTGGGAAACAGGCTTTTCCGCTGTAGCTGTTTTAGAAACAAAATATTGAACTCGATTATTCGTTGAAAAAGAATTGCGAGTGGCGATATCTTCAATGACTCCCCGGTTCGAGAAACTGAAAAACAAGCGCTCATTCAGCACACTCAAAAATTATGATTATATTGTATTAAATATGCCTAATTTAAATTAAATATTATTTCCAATCTTTTTACAATTTTAAGTTAATAAATGTTATTACATTATTTTGTTCTATTATTATGTTGTAATAAACATAATTTTAGGATAAGAAAAATATTTGTTATAACAAATATCTTATATAATAACAATATTTGTTTATAGTACTCATTTTTTGTATTCTATTCTATATATATTATAAAAAATGAGGGGGGCGCGACAATTTTTTACGGAAAAAAGAGGCCGCTGAGAGAAAAAGTTTGGAAACCACTGGATTAAGGGATTAAGTTCCTGTTGCACAAATAAATATTTATTTATTTTATTTTTCTCTCAAGAAATTCTGGATTTCCCGTGGGTCAATCCGTCCCTGGCAATACAGACTGCAAAGATGTATACAATGTATTTGTATTGTGCATAACGCAGGTTGGTGTTTTTAAGAGATAGCATGTAGAGAGGTTATTTATCATTTCAACTAAAGAATAGTATTCTATTTATTTCTTATTTTACACTGTTTATATCCTTTTCACTAAATTATTTCTTTACATTCACGCAAAATAAAATTAAAATAACATTTGTTTTATAACGGGTCGTGAAATTCCATTCGAGTTCTTCGATAAACAGCACAATACTAAATTGAAATATGGATTTGTAAGCTAATAAATAACTAAACTTTGCAAACCTTCAGACTTCAACAACTGAATTATTTCTGCGAATTATTTAATTGCGAAAACTGTTTCCGCCAGTCAGCGAATCGAGTAGTTTGTGTTTTCTTCAAGACTGTACATCTTACTTTTAGAACTGTACTTTATTATAAATGAGTTAAATGCGCCAGCTAATTTTCTATTTTTCAAACTTCTTCAAAACAAACAAACTCAATGCATTTTCAAATCACCCTCTTCTGACTCCAAAACTTTCAGTTGTGTTGTCAATTATTTTATTTTTATTTATCACTCCGTCAGTACAGTGGTGTGGATTGCAATATGGAATTTTAATCCGAAGATTCCGAGTTCGAATCTCACTCAAGCTAAAAATTATAGAAACTACCACATTGGATAATTGGGATTAAATAAATAAATTACACAATATTAGAACCGGAATCCTCTTAAAATTCTTAATGATTTTATAAAATAAAATAAATAAATTTAATTATTTATAATTATGTTACTAATGAAATAAAAGTATAAACACTGCCTACAAATAATCATTTATTAATTAGTTATTATGTAGGTACCTGGTGTAATGCCTTATTTTTATTGTTTTTAATTAAATGTGGCAGTGAAAAATGTTCGCTAGGAATGAAATACCCTAATTTTGCCAATTTCAAAAAAATTTCGTTTTTTCTATAATCAGTATATCAAATTATATGTCATTAAAGTTTCGCGCAGGTATAGAAACACCCTGTAATTTTCGTTAAAATATTCATTAAATCTAAAGTTGCCTAAAATCTTAGAAATTTAAAAATTAATTGAATGAGAATCAATCAATTCCGACTCGATATATTTAATTAAATTGATCTCATCTTCGTACTACATAATAATGGAGTAGGCGAATCGGTGGTACTGAGTCGGCTTGTGTTCGATTCCCACAGCCGTCAAACAATTTTCATTTCTGTGGCTCCCCCTCCACTAACATGACGACTGGTAACCGCACTTCACGTGAAGAAATCTACCACTTACTAAGATCTGATACGACAGAGTTCCACACCCAGTAATGGATAAAAGCGTGATAATATATTTATTTATTTACGTACATGATTGTAAAGTTCTTTTACAAATAGTATAAAAGATACTTTGCTACATTTCTATTCAGATTTAAAATATTTAGTTGACAAGAAAATATATAATACTTGTAAAAGGAAACATCGTTATCGTTAAAAGTTACATCAAAAGATAGAATTTTGCCATCACGGCATTACTTCCAAGTTGCAATAATAAAACTACTTTTAAGAAGCTAGGTATGTAAAGTACCTGAAAGAGGTAATGTATCACTTTATAGCTCTTACATGCAATGCAACACGTGTAAGTATTATTATATTATTCGGTGTTCTATTTACTTTATGAAATAAGCAACGCGTCATCGCTCTTGCTGCATTTCGATGTAGTTTATTCAAGAACATTACTACTTAACGTTGATGTAATATGATCACATATCATAGTAGTATTTAGTGAAGACCTGGAGACAATGCCAAGCTTATTCTGTTGTTGTAAGGTAAGGACGAAGCATGAGCGAAGTGACGTTTGTTGGAAATTTGCTGAAAGAATTAAGTCTTCTGTTTTGTGTTACTTTTGCAAATGTGTAAGAATGTATGTGATAAAAATGTAGATACACTTGTAAATGTCTGTTTGTTGAATTATTTAGAACAGTGGCGGATTAAGGGGGAGTGGCTGATTGCGATCCAGCCAGGGCCTTCAAATATTATAAATTAGATCTTATTTATTTCTAATTGAAATTGAAGTTTGCAAAAAAATGTTAATTACGCCTTATTATGTTCTACATGTTTGCCATTATTAACTGATTCGTAATTGTTTCAAAAATGGCTTTGATAATATTTTTTTGTGTTAAAGCAATGCAGTTTTAACAGATATATAATACACTCTATCTTAGAAATAGATATTTCTTGACAGCAGCTAGATTTTGTTCTTTTGTGTTTCATCCATGGCCTATTGTACACTAATTTATAAATAACATTTTGTTTAAATTTAATAGTATTTTTATAAGGTAAAAATAAAATATTTATATAGGGTGTTTCCATACCTCTGCACGAAACTTTACTGGCATATATAATTTGATATATTGATTATAGAACAATAATTTTTTTGAAATTCGCAAAAATTAGGATATTTCATTCCTAGCGAACATTTGTTGTGTCACTGGTTCAATTCGAAATTTTGCGCCGCTTCTCCATACACTAACAGCATATCCACTAATTCACTGTTGCTATACATTTTTCTCAAATTTCTCTTACAACAACTTACCCTTTCAATACTATATACGAAATCAGACTAGGTACTCAAATAAAAATAAAAATAAGGAATTTCACAAGTAACTTAATTATAAATACTTAAATGTACTATTAAACCAGTGACACTAAAAATGTTCGCTCGGAATGAAATGCCCTAATTTTTGCGAATTTCAAAAAAAATCTTTTTGTTCTATAATCAGTATAGCAAATTATATATGTCATTAAAGTTTTGTGCAGAGGTATAGAAACACCCTCTATAGTTCAATAGCTGTAGTTGACCACTAATTTACAAAAATATTTTCGACAATAATCGGATGCCCCTCTAGCTCTGCTACAACTTTGTTGTTTAATATCTTTAATAATAAAGAAAACTCGTTTATCTGAGACACCCTATATACATATCGTTGGAGTAATTTAAAAATATTTTCATAAGAAATTAGTTAAATGCATAAATGTATGAAGTATACAGGCTGTTTCACAACTTAAGGTACTCATTTAACCTCATATAGTACTCAACGTTCTGATTATGAAGCAAATAAAATATGCAAAATTAATTGCACTTTGGATAAAGTTTTTAGTACCACTGGTTTGAGAGTTATTTCTAACATCTTAACAATTAAATTATAATTATAAGCACTGCAATAGTCCATTTTTCCCTTTACACAACATTAGATGATTACCTGGTGTGAAAAAAATAAACTTAATTTGAATTTTGATAAATGTTGCTTTATCACTTACACACGTTGTTTCAATAACCTCATATTTTCATATAGCTTGCATAATAAACCTCTTAATAAAAAACTATCTATAAAAGATTTAGGCGTCACTTTTTGCTCTAACTTAGTTTTCACGGAACATATTAACAACATTTGCATTTCTAGCTGTAAGTCTCTTGGATTCATTATGAGGATCTCAAAAATGTTTCATGATATCAATGTCCTTAAGCCTCTTTATTTCGCCTATGTTTTAAGTAAATTAGAATATGCTATTTTGGTATTTCTATGCGTCCCATTGTTTAACCTTGGATCGCATTCACCGTAGATTTTTGAAATTTCTTTCATTTAAATGTGACAACATATATCCTGAACGTGGTATCGAGCAGCATACGCTTCTTCAACGCCATTCAATGGCTTCATTAACATCCCGTAGAGAAACTTGCTGCGCGAAGTTCTTATGGCAGTTACTCCATAATAAAATTGATGCTCCACTATTGTTGTCCCGTGTGGGTTTTCATGTTCCTAGGTTTGCTTCCAGACAGTCCAAGACCTTCTATCTGCCAGCATCCCGCACCGATGTTCTCCGGCGATCCCCGTTATTCACGATATGCCGAATTGCGGATGGACATTTTGAAGACATTTTTTCTTAAATTATTTCTCATGTAAAGTATATATTATTTGTATATGTATCTTATTTTCATATGTTTTTTTTTTGTATTGTGCCCTGTTAATGGACATTCTGTTGGGCAATAAAGACTTATTATTATTATTATTATTAGATAAATGCCTATTAGTAATGTTATAATTACAATTTAATTATTATTATATTGGAAATAACTCTCAAACCAGTAGCACTAAAAATGTTCACTTCATGTAGAGTGCAATAATTTTACGAATTTTCCAATATAACTTTCTGTTTTATAATCAGTACGTTGAGTACTATATGGAATTAAAACAAGTTCCGTACGTTGTGAAACACCCTGTTTAGTAGCAATGGAAGCTAGGAAAATTATAATTTTTCAATAGTGGAATTCTATCGATATCAATACCTAGATACGAATATCGATATCGATAAAATACCGAAACCAACGTTTTGTTTACTAAAATACTTGAATTCAAAAGAATATATCAATACATGACTGGTAGGTATTTATAGTAAGGCAACATCTCTTGCCAGAGACCGCGGAACCTTTTTTCGAAAGGGGTTGCGAAAATTTTTTGACCGGAGTAAAAATAGAACACAGATAAATTTAGGTAATTAAAATGAATAATTAGGTGAGATACATTATATTAATAATATAATTTGTTTTTGTCAATTAATGTAACATTTTAGTTAGGTTTTTTTTTTGTGTCCTGAACAGGGGTTGCGGCGAAACCCCTAAAAACCCACTTCCGCGGCCACTGTCTCTTGCTGCGTTTGCATAGTAAAAATTTGAAATATTATTTATTTAAAAGCTTTTTTGATGACACGTAGTGCGCCAGGATAGGAATATTTGGCGAAGATTAATTGCAGAATGAATAAATGTTGAATAGTTCGTGCTGCCCCATTTGATGGCAAACCGCGTGATGAAATATACCTACGAGTATTTTTCTATTGACACATTTATAAATAATAAATAAAAATGTGTAATCCGTTTACCATTGATTGGATTCTTTAATACCCACGCGCGGTACTTGCAAAATAGGCTCAAAATAGAATGAAATTTCAACAATGCTATGCGTATTTGTGCTACCACTAAACCGAACCAAACCGAACCGAATATCTAAACCTGTTTTGCATGAGTGCATTGTTTATTGTAATGTACAAGTGGAAATTGAATTATTCTGTGAGATGAAGAGAAAAACGATATCCGATTTGAAAATGGGAAAACAACCGTGGATTATAATTTCGCGGATGACAAAATTGAATTGATAAATCAATGTAAGATGAAATCAGATCAACTGCACTCATGTGAATGGAGCACTTTTCATTGTAGAGAATTATTCGTTGAATCTGTTGCCATACAATATCTATTATCACTAAAGGCCGGATTTTTAGGCAATTGCCTAGAATCAAATTTTAATATAGTTCAGGCAATTTAGTTATTCTATACATAGGTAATATGTTTACGTGTAATGGAAGATTTTTTTTTCGTGCCTTAGGGCCTATTTTTTGTATATTTTGGTTATTGTGCCTATTTTACCTTATACAGCCTATTTTGCCTATTTTTGTTGCCTATTTTAACTTTTATTGACTAATTCAGCACTCGACATAGTGTTTCAACCTAACCTATAATATTTAAAGTACTTAAATCAAGTTTTTGTGTGTGAATTTAAAATGCCGAAAGAAAAACGTGTTTTAGTCAAAATTTTACGTGGCAATTCAATTGTGTCTTTGCCATTAATCAATGGAGCTGAGGTAACTTTAGACGATATGGCTAAATATAAGAATGCCCCTGTCACATTTTGTGATGTCTAACGAAGTTCTCAGCTTACAAGCAAGTTCTGACTGACCAAAGATAGTCCCTTTCCGAAAATTTCATAGAGCAATAGCTCGTAATATTACGTGAATCGAAGTATACTACATAATTTGAATTTGTATAGTAGTTAATAAAATGAGAACCCTACATTATTATTTATTAATATTCTTCAGATTGCGTTAATTTTTGTTTAAAATGATGATTTTTTTCTAATGAAGAGTAGATACGAGTACCAATATTAGAAAAAGGATTCGTTTTTTTTAAACAAATTATTTACATTTAGGCTGCCTAAAATCCCGCCTATTTTAGAGTAATTAACGGCCTACATGTCTGCTTATTTGGGTGTTTTTAAGTGTCTAAATATCCGGGCTTTAATTATCACATTTTTATTTTATTTTTCAACTCGAAACAGATTCTAAATAGCAACATTCAAATATGAACTACTGTACATATACTGCATTCAATTAAAAATGTATTATTTTCTCAAATTAAATAACGTACAGGATGTTTTTTTGGCAACTGTGTTGAAAAATGTTGGAAAGTACAATCCTTCCGAAGGCTATATCTCAAAAACTAAGAAAGATATGAAGATGCACTCAACTACATTGAATTCCCCGTGTCCGAATTGACTTGTACATAAATTTTGAGCTCATTTTAAGCGATTTATTGGATATTTTAACGATTTTCAAACAATTTGCTTTAAAACTAAAAAGTTAATTTAAACACGGGAAATTCAATGCTGTTGAGTAAACATAAAAATGTATTTTATTTAATTGAAGTTAGAGTACATATTTTTGCGATTTTCGGAAAAAAATTGCATTGTAATCAAACATATAATATATACCATTAATTTTTCCATTAATTTTGAAACACCATGTATATTAGGTGCATTGGATCCAAAATGTTAAAAATATTAATAAACAACAATTTAATTAGTTTCTTTATTTACCTTTATAAATAAATACATAAATATATCATCTCGCCTTTTACCCACTACTGGCTGTGACACTCTGCCGTAACAAATCTCGGTAAGTGATATATTTCTTCGCGTGCGGTTACCAGCCGTCATATCACGCGCCAAAGATGTTAGTGAAGGGGGAACCACAGGGGTACATTTATTTTTGTAAAAATTATTTGTCGTCTGTGGGGATCGAACCAGGGTTCTCAACATCCACAGGCCACCTACCCCAAATTTAATTGTATATATCTAATTATTACCCACGGGTTACTTAGTGCATTAAGTTATTAAAATAAAATTCAACTAAAAGCAGTCCATTAACATACGACCAAATATATTTTTAAAAATTCAGGATATATTTGTTTTAATGGCTACATCAAAAATACTTTTAATAAAATGAAATATTGCCAGTGTAATTTCCTGATGCCTAAAAGGGTTAAATTTGGCCCTGCGGCCTATTCTTGTCATGAGAATAAAGCCGCAAAATTATTTTACTCTGGGTGTCTTTACCGAAAAATATTTTGATCAACAAGGGATTTAAATACATTGGGTATATTTTTACACAGTCACACAAGATATAATAAATAAGTAAATATATCAACATGCCTTTTATCCATTAATATTGGGTAAATAATAACTCGAAATTAATAAAAGCTTCATACATTTTCCGTAAAAATATGATTTCAAATTTTAAGAATATTTTGGATATATTATCTATTTATTAGAGATGGGCGAATATCATCCGCGAATAGTCGAATGCCGCGAATATTGACATTATTTATTAATTTATTTTATCTTAACAATTTCATTCAAATAATGAAAAGGACATAATTAAATAATTATTATTAATAAATAAATTAACTTTTAGGAGAATTCGAATATTCGAGTACCTCGAATATTCGAGATCTGATTAATATTCGTATTCGATATTCGAATTCGAGAAATTTGATATTCGCCCATCTCTACTATTTTTATCTTGGAAAGGAATATATATAAAACAGATGTATGTATTAGGATTAGAAAATAATTTTGTTCTAATAAATGCTGAAGATGATGAGTTAACCATCGAAACGTCCAATAAATAAATAATAGTATTCAAGGATTCTAAAGCCATATATTCCTTTCCAAAATTGAGACTCGGGATCAATATATTCCAAGCTAAATATATTTATATCAGAAACATGGATCCAATTCAATTTTTTTGTCTCAATACAATAATAAATAAATAAATGTACAAATACAACAATACATAAATTGATTGACTGTCAGGAAAGTGTAGTTCGCTGAGTTTAAAGTTGAATATCTCCTTAAAAAAAATTATAGAAATATGAAATGAACAGATATCAATAACTGGAACAATTTTATGTTATAATCCCAAGTTCAAATTTTCTAAATTTATTAGTACAAAAGTAGCAACAATTTATATCAAAAATGAATCAGTATTTTGCAATTTTTTAAAATGGTCATTTTTAGCTACATATAAAAACAATATGAATAATTCAAGTTTGTTTACATTTTAATATATTATCATTACAAGCTTATGTAACACGAGCGGAAAGGGTGAATATGTTAATTTTACCGGACTGCGTCAATTGTAACACGAAAGAAATGGACGCAGTCTTAAAATTTTATTAAACATACTAGTATTAAAGTTTAAACTGAATTGAACACGAAACGCTATAATTTTATATGAGGATGGAAGCAGAATTATTATTTAAATTAAAGTTTTATTAATTATAACACTTATTTCACTAATCTAGTTTAAAATTAAATAAAACGCGAACACCGCGTGATGTGAAGATCTACATCTTCACGCTTTGAGTCGATGGACGAGACTGATGGTTTCCACCAAAACACTTGCTGTCCTGGGTACGATACCCACATCTGGAATCCATCCCTCTCGCATCGGGGTGGACACAGATGTCTCAAGTGTTTTGGTTATGTAGTCTGACACTCTGGCACTGTAGATAACGCGAACATGAAATCTTGTTGGAATTTTAAGAATATTAACTATAACTGTCTCTTTTATAATTTAATGCCCTATATTCGAAAACCAAAAGATCTCACACTCAGCCTTAATGGCACATGTGGTCACGAGTGTTAAATCACACGAAACCAATCTTATCTAAACGCAACATAACAACAATGAGATAGCTCATATTGTTACACTTAAATACGGGAAATTCAATGCCGTTGAATGCATCTCAATTTAGTTTAGTTTTTGAGCTATAGCCTCGGGAAAGTTGAAAATCATTTTAAAAGGTGATCAAGTAAGTCTGTGGTCTGTATGTTTTTATTTAACGCCATGTTTACAATTGTTTTGTATCATATTTATAAATTCATTTTTTATTTAAACGTCATAACGTGGTCATCTCTAATTTGAAAGACTGTACAATTAATATATATTATGATAAGCAGGAGAAGTAATCTTTGTTTTATTGTTGTTTTGAGTTCCTTTTGTATTAATAGTGTTATATTATCATTGTGTGTTATTTCCAATTTCTTGACTGTTTTGACAATTCAGTATGGTAATATTACCGTACAGAATACAGTTATTACTTACTTACCAGCCTACTTTTGGGCATGTAAACATAGGTTTCATATCCTGAAACCGGTAAATATTCTAACAATTTCATTTGAACTATTTTTCTTTTAAATATTTTAGGACCATTTGTCATTGAAAGAGAGACGTTTATTTTTTTACTTCAAATATTTTCTTTCACTTTTATTTAAACCATTTTTTACTTCCTTGTACGAAGTAAAGGAAGTATTGTAATCGCGAAAATTTCCGGTTCTCAGATTTCAGTGAAAATACGCATTTTGGCCCTCCCTGAGTCCATTTTGACTAATTTCGTCGTGACGTCTGTACGTACGTATGTATCTCGCATAACTCAAAAACGGTAAACCGTAGAATATTGAAATTTTATATTTAGGAATGTTATAACATCTAGTTGTGCACCTCTCTTTTTGGTCATTATATAACTTCCGGAAATGGTACTTTACTTGAAGCCTATAATAGATTTTCATGAAAAACTATATTCAAATATAATTTAAAACTTTCCAAATTTGGTATATAAGACTACTATATCAATGGAACTAACATAATAGATTTTGGTTAAAATACACTAACCGGAAGTGACACATTACATGTAGCTGCTAACAGTTTTCCTTGAAAATGGTATTATTTCAATTTTAGAAATAAATGCTGCAAATAAAAGTTTTAGAGAATTAAATTCTGCGTCTAGCACATTAAGAATTTTTAAATTAGCCTTTTGCATAAGCGAGATATCTAAATTTAAAAATTATATATTTTTTTATTTTAAAACTAAATTAAGTTTGCTTGAATTAGAACAAAAAATAAAAAATAAAAGATTTTATGTCAAATATCTGCAATTAAGTTTAATACGCGTACAAGGAAGTCATGTGATGTCCACATAAGATTTTTTTTTAATAACTTAGGAAGATGTAACAGCTATTCTAAAAGTGTTAAGATTCTTTGAAAATCTTGTAGCAAGACATGAAAATAAAAATGTAACTCAAAGTTTAAAAGTAAAAATTGAATTTATGAATGAACCCTGTAAATCAGTGGTTTCCAAACTGTGGGGCGCGCCCCACTACGGGGGCGCGAGATTGTTTTGAGGGGGGCGCGCTATATAAAAATATAATTGAGGCTTATGAACACATTCCCCATTTACATCATAGCACACACGTGTTTCTAACTCGCGTTCGCAGTAAAATATCCCTAGTTTAACAAACAAAGCCTTAGAAATTTTATTACGTTTCGTAACAACTTATTTGTGTGAAACAGGCTTTTCCGCTGTAGCTGTTTTAAAGACAAAATATCGAACTCGATTATTCGTTGAAAAAGAATTGCGAGTGGCGATATCTTCAATGACTCCCCGGTTCGAGAAACTGAAAAACAAGCGCCCATTCAGCATACTCAAAAATTATGATTATATTGTATTAAATATGCCTAATTTAAATTATATATAATTTCCAATCTTATTACAATTTTATGTTTATAAATGTTGTTACATTATTTTGTTCTATTATTATGTTGTAATAACCATAATTTTAGGTTAATAAAAAGATTTGTTATAACAAGTATCTTATATAATAACAATATTTGTTTATAGTACTCATTTTTTTGTATTCTATAAAATAAATTATTTACGATTTTTGAAGTTAGGCTATTATAAAAAATGAGGGAGGCGCAAAAAAATTTTACGGAAAAAAGGGGCCGCTGAGAGAAAAAGTTTGGAAACCACTGCTGTAAATAATGCACTACTTGAACGTATTTGAAAAATGTTGCAACATTGTTCACAAGTTTCGAAGTTTAAATTGTGTGAAGTTAAATCACAGAACATTCCAGTAATGTCCGGCAATGAACAGGAGACCAGAATACGAGTGTAGATCTTGCATATGTGCGTATGTGTATGTGTGTACATTCAGGTCGTGCAATCACCAGAGAGGCACATTTAATTAACACATTTATTACCTGCGTGGCGTTAACGTATGGGTAATTAGCTTTTGAATATTGTTATTAAACTTGGCCACGGCTGTTTTATTTTCTCGTAAATGTCCCGACGGCCACTGCTTCCAGTATTCTAGTGCAGTCAACCTCAAACTGTTCACAGAAATCAAATTGGCCCGTATTAACACTCCACATATGTTTTATTAATTTTAATCTAATTTACAGTAGCTTGGAGTGGAATTCGATCCACTCAGCCATAGGCGTAGTTTTTGAATGTAGTTTGTAGTCAGTTATTTATAAGAATAATATACCGGATGGAAAATTAAAATATGTAATATAGGAAATACACAAATAAATAAAATTACTTAACCGAAATGACTAATATTGTCATACTTTATTTAAAATAATAATAATAATAACAACAAATTTTATAAACAAAATTTTATGATTCCTAAACAATATTTTCAAATTAAAAACAGTTCTCAACAATTAATACTTTAACAAAAGCTTTCAGTGTTATTTTTCAACTATTTGACATTGAAATTTCAGTAACTGTCCAAGTTTATAATAATTATTATTTGTCTCAATCTTAATAGAAGCCATTTTTTGTTTGCTTATTTTTCTAGCATAAAAAACAATTGAGCAACAAGTAGATACTCATTAGATGCAGTTTTTGATCTAATTTAATTAGGGAAGCAGCAATCATCATATTAAAAAAATACCATTGTATTTCCTATGTTACATATTTCAATACTACACCCGGTATATCATTTTACTGTTTGTTACTATTTATAAATAGAATAAATATATCATCACGCCTTTTACTCATTACTGATTGTGGAAACTCTACCGTGGCAGATCTCGGTAAGTGATATATTTCTTCGCGTGAACTGCGATTACCAGCTGTCAAATCACGACCCCCAAAGATACTAGTAGAGGGGGAGCCACAGGGATAGATTTAAATTGGTGAAAATTGTTTGTCGCCTGTGGGGATCGAACCTTGTTTCTCAAGATCCCACAGGCAAACTTAATACCACTGAGCTACCTACCCCATATTTAAATACTGTACAGTATTAGTAGATGTTTTGGCACTATAATATATATAATCCGGGTTTTATTATTATTTATTTTTATTAGGTTGGACATAAAACATACGCGAGAAGAGTCACCTCGGTGCAAGTCTGTAAACTGTAAGAAAATAAAAATAGAATAAATATTCATGTCTGTTTTACCTTATATACAAGTATCTTTTTTTAATTTTAACATTTTGCGCCCGCTACTTGATATTATAAGTTTCGCGGCACTTGCTTGAAATATCTGTTTTTTTAATGTAGGTTTTTGAGTAGAATGACAGATATGACGTCATTATAATTTGATGTTAGTTGTGAGAACAAACCATACAAATATATCTTTACATTATTGTTTGGCCATTGGCAGTTTATACGTCACTTTGACGTCATATATCTCTTCTATTAAATTATAATAATACAGGTTATCAATTTTTTTGTACAATCATAAATATATCATCACGCCTTTTACCCTTTACTGTGTGTGGCACTCTGTCATAAAAGATCTTGTTGAGTGATATATTTCTTCGCGTGAAGTGCGTTTACTAGTCGTGAAATTATGCCCCCTATAGGTGTTAGTGGAGGGGAAACCTCAGGGGTAGTTTTAATGTGGTGAAAATTGAGGTATCTACCGCATATATAAAAAAATTAAATTGTTGCTACAGACGCTATTGGGATTAAAATCCTGTTGTGCAGAGTAATAAAATAAATTTTGGGCAATTTCGTATAAATTTGAGGTTCGTCCATAAATATGAAAATAGTCAGCACTTGTCCAAGTTCCCAAATATCAAAATTTGAGAAACTCTGCAACAGAGTTGCCACGTTTTGCGCGCGTACGAACTGGCAATGCCGTCAGGGGAAATCACAACCACAGGTCGTTCTATTATTCAACGAGGCGCTGTATCGCGACATCATCGCTACCAGTAGCGTACCCCAGCACTTATGGCAGGGGCGGCACAAATAACTTATAATAAGTTTGTGTTTTGTGGACAGCTATGGTTTCTATTAAGGGCATGGGAATGGAGACAGACCACAGTCCCGGACTCAGGTGATTTTGTTACTGCTAATCAAGTTTTCTGACGAGGTTGCTAAACTATAATTGGATTTATGGACATAGTTTTTATAAAGAGTAAGAGATTGCTCTGGTGCTGAACAAACAAACTTCGTTACAAGGTATTGGATTATTTTTTAATTTCACATATGGCGGGAATTGAACTCTCATCTCTTGGGTCCATCATCTTTTACAGTAGTGTGCAACCTTTTAATACTTGCTATAATCCCGGCGACACATACAGTTTAGACTTCAGGTCTTGTTAAAACTACATTCGGGGAAAAAAAACACACCACTTGAAATTGCATCAAAAATTCCAAATATTCAGACAGCCATAACCCGGTTGAATTTTAAAATCATGCAAGTTAATGTGTCGCCAAGTCCAAAAATGTCAAAATTGGACACCTTATACCGCGTGCGAAAAAAATCGTGGACTCGATCGACCACTAGGACGATAAAGTTAATTCATTTTACTTTGAGAAGTAAAAAAAATTGAATAACAACAAAGACAAAATTAATTGTCATCCATACACTTGGTGAAACTAGGTTTAATAAAAAATATTAAATAAACACTTGGCAAAGTCTCACAAAATTCAGCCTCCAAGTCACCTTATGAGGGCATCGTCAGAGGCTGGCCAGCACAGTTAGTAACCATAGACGCGTTTCGCTCTTATTAGAGCTCATCAGTATGGTATAACTCACTTCTTCACCTAGAACAAAGTTCACGTGAAGAAGCTGGTGACGAAGAACTGTGCCAGCAGAGAATAAGATCTCTAACAAACGGTAAGATGACATGAGAAGTTCTGTCGAACCAGTAATGCCATCTACCGAAAAAAAGAAAAAGCTACGCAATAGCAATTTAAATAACAACAAAGACAGAATTAATTGTCATCCATACACTTGGTGAAACTAGGTTTAATAAAAAATATTAAATAAACATTTGGCAAAGTGTCACAACTTTTAAAAAAAATTGAGTTCCTATGATGATTTGGCGAGAAGTTATGAATTTTTGCATTTCTCTCTACATTTTCGGTGATGTTAGTAGTGTTATAATTAGAAATAACTCTCAAACAAGCGGCACTAAAAATGTTTACTTCATGTAAAGTGCAATACATTTTGTAAATCTTTCTGTTTTGCTAATTAGTACGCTGAGTACTATATGAGGTTAAAATAAGTGCCATAAGTTGTGAGACAGCCTGTATAAACAGATATAATTTGTGGATTAAGGGGAAAGGCCACTCTAGACAAGGAAAAAAAGGGTCATTTTCAAGATTTTTTTTTAACGAAATCTAAACGTGCTGCTTAAGAACTGTTTTTGGATCTTTATTTAGTGCTCTTTAAACTTTATTTTAAATTTTTTTTTAAAGAAAATATTCAAAATTGTCGTCAGAATTTAAAAAAAATGGCGACTCCTCTCGGCGCGTAGGGCAAATCGGGCGAAAACATTCCGGGAACAGCAATAGACCTGGATCAAAAAGAGATATGTTTTCTTAATCTCTGATGTATACTCTAAAAAACTACGTGCTGGATTTTGAAAATTTGGATTTTTAACAAAATGGCGCACGTTTGAAAAAAAGTTCATTATTTGGGACTAAATTTCTGTATAAAAACGACCATAAAAAACGAATGAAGCACTTTAAAAAAAGCCCCCGTAGTTTTTGAGTATTTTATATCTAGAATAAGAAAAAAAAAAGATTCAGTACGATCCATCAATTAGTATTTCAGATTTCTTTTCGCCCGATTTTGAAAATATGATTTCGAGAAAAACGCGTTTAAAGTTTCGAGTCACATATATATATATATATAAATACTAGTACTAATAGATATATGATTTTTTCCCTCTGAAATACTTCCGCGCGGCATTTAAATTAAGTGTCCCTTATTCCTAAGGGGTTAAACTATAAAAAAAAATAAAATAAATATATCGTCACGCCTTTTACCCATCACTGGGTGTGGCACTCTGCCTAAGCAGATTTCGGTAAGTGATATATTTTTTTCGCGTGAAGTGCGGTTACCAGCCGTCAAATCACGGCCTCCAAAGATATTAGTGGCGGAGGAGCCACAGTGGTAGATTTTTTAAATTGGTGAAAATTGTTTGTCGACTGTGGGGATCGAACCAGGGTTCTCAAGATCCACAGGCCGACTCGATACCACTGAGCCACCTACCCCATAAATAATAATTAATAATTAATTTAAGCAAATAAAAAAAAATGCATTTTAAAAAAAAATTAGAGTGGCCTTATCCCTTAAAGGTAATATGTGTTTTAGTGAAACTATACCTCTAGTAAAATGTTATCATCATGCCTTCGTAGTCATTGCAGTGGACCTCACTAAAACATATCTAGTGGACTGTAGTCTGGAACAGTTGGATCGTGAACCAGGGGGTGGAAAGTACACATCCGAGTGTTCACACGTGAGCGACCTCACGATTTTAAATGCATGACGAAATTAATAATTAATTAACCGACATGCGCATGAATAAACTGAATACATAATGAATGTAATATGAACGAAAAACTAGTCAATGTAAAACTTCAAGTTGGACGCTTTTGTGAAACTGAATACTAAACTGACAACTGAACTGAACGAACTGGCCCATGCCATTAGATAAATAAATACACGTATTTACTCTTGGATATATAGCATCTGTCACATGAAAAATTACCCTCCTGGTCTTTCGTGGACACACTGCAAATTTAATGCTAATTACTTGGCGCAACAGCTACCCTACTGGAAGGGATATTGCATGAAATATTTAAATCAGTCAGTGGTATTATTTTTAAAATAAGAATGAAATTATATCGTGGAGAACAAAATTGAAAATTTTAATATTTATTCCATTCATACTATATTGTTTTTCTTTTATTCATTTATTTATTTTTAATATTAGAATGGATGAGTCAGTCACGGGACGTAATAGTTTAGTAAAAAACGTTTTAAAACTAAATTCCCTAAAGCGAAAACAATATTTATATTTATTGTATATAGAGTTTGTTGATACAATAAAGCAATATGAATGAACTTTTCTCGATCGGAAATAAAAGTCAATTTCTATGCTATCAAAGTCATGACAGAAATTATACTTTTTAACACATAGTGCAATGACAAATTTAAATTGTTCATTTATTTATTTAAAATGGGTGTACTGTTATTTATAAAAATAAGTATTCATTTAAATGCCGAAGCGGTAAAAAAAATAGTATAGGATGTCTCCTACACCAGTGGTTCTTAACCATTTGTCATGGTGGACCCCCAAATTTTCCGAATATTTTTTGCGGCCCTCCAGTTTCTATTGATATTACGATTGATTTTAAAACAAGGATTGATATAATAAAGAACTAAAATGATGTTTAATAGTATATTGTAATACTAGTGACGAAATGGTTTACTTACAAAACGAGTACGAAAGTTGGAGCAAAAGTATTTACAATTTTAAATATCTCTATTTTTAAGAAAGAAAATTAAAAAGTTCATTTCTTGCCCTAATAATACGATTCTTGCAATATTTGAAATGTCTAGCTTTGAAAACGACTATACAGGGTGTAAAATTGAAATATCTAACAAATAATACAATGATATATTTTTTTAATATGATGATTGTTGCTTCCCTAATTAAATTAGACCAAAAGTGTAAATACAAAAAATGTTAAGTATTAAAACCTGCATCTAATGAGTAAAGCTCGGATTTGTAGGCAATTGCCTAGATTCAAATTTTAATATACTTCAGGCAATTTCGTTTTTCTATACATAGGTAATATGTTTACGTGTAATGGAAGGTTTTTTTTTTCGTGCCTTAGAGCCTATTTTTTCTATATTTTGGTTATTGAGGCTATTTTACCTTATACAGCCTATTTTGCTTATTTTCGTTGCCTGTTCTAACTTTTATTGAGCAGACAAGGTTTATCATCTACTTCGTTGACTAATTCAGCATCCGACAAAGTGTTTCAATCTAACCTATAATATTTAAAGTATTTACTTTAATCAAGTTTTTGTGTGTGAATTTAAAATGCCAAAAAAAAACCAACGTTTTTTAGTCAAAATTTTACGTGGCAATTCAATTGTGTCTTTGCCATTGATCAATGGAGTTGAGGTAATTTTAGACAATATGGCTAAATATAAGAACGCTCGTGTCACATTTTGTGAAATCGAACGAAGTTTTCAACTTACAAGCAAGTTCTGACAGACCGAAGACAGTCCCTTTCCGAAAATTTCATAGAGCAATTACAATATTTTGTAAATTAAAGGATACTACATAATTTGAATTTGCATAATAGTTAATAAAATGAGAACCCTACATTATTATTTTTCAGATTGCGTTAATTTTTGTTTAAAATGATATTTTTTTCTATCGAAGAGTACCAATATTAGAAAAAGGATTCGTTTATTTTTTACAACAAATTATTTATATTTAGGCTGCCTAAAATTCCGCCTATTTTAGAGTAATTACCGGCCTATATGCCTGCTTATTTAGGTGTTTTTAAGTGCCTAAATATCCGGACTTTACTAATGAGTATCTACATGTTGCTCAATTGTTTTTTATGCAAGAGTAATAAGCAAACGAAAAATAGCGTACTGTCATTTTATAATAGTACATTAAAAAACGAATTTTATATATGATATTTTTGCACGCGTCCAAGTTTAGAAAACGAGAGAACAAGTGCGATAAAACACGAATAGTTGAGCATATAGTTTAAGAAATTCGTGTTAAAACTTGTAATGTGCAATAATAATTGAAACTACATATCTTTGAAAAGGAATTTTCCATATAAATAGTTAAATAATAATAACTTTTTTCTACGATTGCTATGAAAAGTTGACAATTACGCTTTCATTTGTCATCGTAAAGTTGAAGTTTTCTGTGGAACAATCGAAAAATATCTTTTATGCGCGTCTCCAATGGCAAAGCGCGAAAAAGATATTAAATGCGCGCTTATTTCAATAGTTACCAGGGATACAAACAAAACAGAAACTTGTCATATTGATAGTTGACAGAACGAATTTATTTTCAGTACGTATACGTTTTTTAATAATTTGAAGATGCATTGTAGACAAAAATTATGTGTATATCACGAGCGTAAAGTGTCTTTGTTCCTCTTACACAATTATTAATATTATTACCGTGTTCGAGTAACAAAGAATCACTTTACGCTCTTAATACACAAATAACTATTACTCCATTTAGTGATATTTAAAAAAAGTATATTTAAATTAAAAAAATAATTTTTGTCAAGTGTATTGGTATCAAATTCTTTTGCAATTCCTATATATTCGCGCAAGGCGAACTCGTGTTTACGGCGGACGGAATTTCGTAAATTTAATCTGAAATATTTGTAGGTACATAATGAAAAAAATGTACCTAATTTGGCGTAAAATGTCGTACGTATACTTATATCTCAATCTTAACAAACATTAAATAAAATTTAGGACAGATTGTTATCAGGATAGCCCCTACAATTTAAGTAAATGGTACGTAATGAACCAGCAAACTTCATTTTACTTATCTTTATATGTAAATCCGAGGGGTAGACGGCATTCTCAGAAATAGGAAAGCAAATTTTGTGTTATAATATTACGAAGCAGAATTTTATTTTATTTATACAGGATGTTTCTATACCTCTACACGAAACTTGAATGACATATATAATTTAATATACAGATTACAGAACAAAATATATATTTTTTTGAAATTCGTAAAAATTAGGGTATTTTATTCCTAGCGAATATTTTAGTGTCACTGGTTTAATAGTACATTTAATTATTTATGTTACTAATGAAATAAAAATAAAAACACTGCCTACAAATAATCATTTATTAATTAGTTATTATGTAGGTAATTAAATGTACTATTAAATCAGTGACACTAAAATGTTCGCTAGAAATGAAATACCTTAATTTTAGTGAATTTCAAAAAAGTATTTGTTATTGAAGTCTCGTGCAGAGGTACAGAAACATCCTGTATATTTTAAACTTGATTTTAAGAGTAACTAAATAAGTAAATAAATATATCATCACGCCTTTTACCCATTACTGGGTGTGGCACTCTGCCAAAGTAGACCTTGGTAAGTGATATATTTTTTCGTGTGAAGTGCGGTTACCAGCCGTCAAATCACGGCCCCCAAAGATGTTAGTAATAAGTAAAATGTAATATTAGACTAATTTAGAAGCATAATTTAATACTCAAAACATTCATTTGTCTATTGTTCCTAAAGTAATAAGGAATGCAATAGTAAAGAAGCGTTTTTCAACTATATATGTAATGTTTTATAATGATTCTTTTTTTATATGTCAAAATATTTATATTATTTTGAATATTTGACATATTATTTTAAAACTTTAAAACAATATGACATTTTTAATTCAACCTTTTACATTTTTTATTGAGAATTTAAATATGCAAAAGTTAATTATTATTCTGGTTAATAAACAGGTCAAAGGTCACATAATTAATTAAAAAATTAAATGTATACAGTAGGTGACTTTTTCCGTGACAATGTCAGCAAATATTTGACACAAGCAAATTAAAGATAGCAGGTAAATAATAAATGCTCATTAATGTTTGAAGAACGAAACATGTTTGGATTCACTGAATTATTTAATTGCATCTAATGCAGAAGGGTGTTGAATGCTGTCCTAGTATTCCAAGTGCATAAAATTTTTGACAAATTTCACATGAACAAATGGGAATATTTATGAATTTGTTGCTCGTAAGACTTTGTGAATGATAGTAATCACGTTATGTGTTGAAAGTAAAGTGCGTGTCTACGCAGAATGCGTTAGTGAGGATACGTGAATTACTATCTACATTTTAAGCTTAACATACATACATACATAGCATCACACTATATCCCATTAAATGGGGTAGCACGAACCCGTCAACATTCTCATTCTGACACACGATACTCGTTTCAACTACATTAACACTTCCTCCATACGAACTCTTTCTTTTCTCACAACCAAAATCCATCATCACGCAACAAACCTTCATTCACATCCATCCATTCACTCCTGTACACCTGTTTCGTAAATCTTCACGTACGCCCACTTCTCTAACAACGAATCTATAAGAAATGAAGGCAGCATCGCCTGCGCTTGTTTAAAAATACATTTAATACAATTGCAGTTACACACTGTATAGTAAAAACTGAAAATGAAGAAAAAAAAAATGAGGAAAGAAGGGAGGACAATTTTCACCAATTTAAATCTACCCTTTTGGCTCTCCCTCCACTAACATCTTTGGGGGCCGTGATTTGATGGCTGGTAACCGCACTTCATGCGAAGAAATATATCACTTACCGAGATCTGCTACGACAGAGTGCGACTCCCAGTAATGGGTAAAATACGTGATGATATATTTATTTGCGCTATAAGCTAGTGACTTATACGCCTTAAGTAATGTAGCATTTGACTATGAAAACCGGCAGTACGGCAGTGTAAAAACTGCGGCTCGGTGTGTCCGGTAGGCCCAGGCTCGATTTGGGCTGTAGCGCCACAGATGATGATGATATATTTATTTATTTAAAACTACCCTTGTTGCTCCCCTTCCACTAAATTCTTTGGGGGACGTAATTTGGCGACTGGTAATCGCATTTCACGGGAAGAAATATATCACTTACCGAGATCTGCTACGGCAGAGTGCCACACCAAGTAATGGGTACATGGCATGATGATATTTATTCTTAATTTGGACGCGTGCGAAAAAAAACATGGTTATAAATCTCGTTCTTTAATTGTATACTATTATCAAGTATTTAGTCTGCTGTTAATACAAATAATTATTTTACTATTTGGTGAGTATACTGTATACTATTTCTGAATTGTATCTGATTTTTGATGGAGTGTACTTGTACATCTCCTGTTCTTTAAGCAGTACTTTGAAACCAATATAAAGTGGAGAACCGTTATAAAGTCATGATTATGTTGAAGGGCAAAGAATATACGTCCGCAGTAACTAATTTCGGTTATGAATCAGCTTAAAACGTAGTGTCAGGTTTCAGGATTCAGGACTTTCAGGTGTACGGCCTCAGCCTGAAAACCGAAGGTAAAATGTTGCGATAGAAATAATGGCTGAACGAAATACGTTGAGTATAATAAAAATGAATTATATAACCGCGTTACCTGAACGTATTATAATGCGACGACGTAGGAAATTCATGAATAATACATCAATTATAAAATGTAATAACTCTTCAGGGTGTTTTATACGAAGTGTGTTCACTTGCCGGAGTCGTATATCTTCACTTAAGGGTTGCGAAATCTTTGCGAGCAATTAAACCGCCTAAACTGATTTTATCATACAGTGCAATGTGTTCACAAACACATAAATCGTCGCCCTATGTTATTCTCAAACACCTGCATTTTTTAAAAAAGATCTCGACGTTTCTTCCAATAAAAATATGCATTTGTTTCTTGTTCTTGTTTCCTATCTTGACAAGTGTGCATCGCGACATCAATATAACATAATTATTCACCAAAAGACGTCATTTCTGTCAAACTTTCTAAATGAATTAGAGAAACATGATTTAAATATACCGGGTGTCTACTTTTTTTTGTTATATAGGAAATTCAATGGTAAAATTTTCATTACGCCATACATTTTTCCCTATTAAGTTTAGAGATTAAATTAATTAAATAAGATATCGATGAAATCATGAATTTGAATTTTCTTTATTTGTATAAAAATTAATTATTTTAAGCTACACTTCACAATTAATTTTTATTTGGGTTTCCCTAATTTTTCATACCGAATTTATTTTCATTTGTAGTAAATCTTTCCATTATTTTAATCTTAATGAAACCAAAGTAACAATAATTAAAAGAACACAAACTGTAAAACTCAAAGAATACTAAACAATACTATTATTTGTTTTATTTTTCATGGCACTCTGTAAACAGCTTAAAGATGGAAATTTTAATTTACCTGCATCTCGTGACAAGATCATCGTATATTAATAAATAAGGGCTCGTAGTTTTTAATTCTGAACAACTTTTGTATCTAAACTTTTGCTCTAAAATTAATAGGGAAAAATTTATGGCGTAATGAAAATTTTACCATTGAATTTCCTTTATAACAAAAAAATGTAGACATCCGGTATATACTCATATATAGGTGGTGAATCGAAGAACGCGCCATAGCGATTTTAATGCTATTTTTGAAATGTTCAATTATTGGCTTCCCTAATTATTTTATTTAAAAAAAAGTTAAATAGTTTATTCTAGAAGAATTTTTTTTTGCATATTTTGCCACTAATATTTATAATTTTACATTACCTGGAACTGAAAAAATGACGAAAATGTTTATTGGTAATTTTTTTTAATCATCAGTGCCATGAAATAACAACGCAAATATATCAATTAAAAGTTATTATTTTTATTTGTCATGATTATAATAAATAACTTTTTCATGTTTTAATTTAAATAATTATTATCACATTTGTTTAATAATAAACTAAAATTTCTACTACATACTGAGTGTTCAAAAAGTTCCGGGAAGGGGAAATATCGCGAAAAATACACATCGAATAAAAAAACAAAAAAACAACAGTTTAATATTTTTCGAAAACCTATCTTATGTTACCAAGCACGATCCCTCACTGCCACTCCCTGGTGATGGAGCGGGGGGCCACTTTGAAATCTTAAATGGGAACCCCCATTTTTTATTGTAATTCGGATAGTACGGCTAAAATAAGTAGGTTTTGTATAAAACTTTTTTCCGATTCGCGATAGATGACGCTGTAATCAGAAGAATAATTATTGTTATGATTCCCATTTAAGATTTCAAAGTGCTCCCCCGCCGCACCCCGGGGGGATCGTACTTGGTGACACGTGTTTTTTTTGTTTTTTGATTCGATGTGTATTTTTTTAGATATTCACCGTCCCGGAACTTTTTGAACACGCTGTGTATGATTAATAACTCATCCATTTATATTTTAAGCTGTTCTTAAAACAGCTTGACAGTGACGTCATAAAAAATATAAATATACTTGCTACTGTCAAATGTTTCTAAATTAATGTAGAAAAACATGATTCAAATGAAAAATACAAACAACTAAATTATGTACTACATACTTGTTAATAACTAATTCATTTGTATTTGATGCCATTCTTAGAATAACATGACAAATATGTCATTGTAATTGTGCGAATGTTTTCGTCTGTATCATTCTAAATTAGATTAAAAAAAATAATAATAGACACGAAGTGTTAAATCTGTCAAATATATTTGTTAATAATTAAATAATTTTATCCAGTTCACAGATTAGCTGGATAATGCCGTCATCAAAATGTGCATATTTTTCCGCACTTAAAGTTCCGAAAATAATTTGTAGAAATATGATTAAAAAAAATTAAAAATACAACGAAACAAATATTCTGTCGTTTTAAAATCGCATTTCTAATTAAAAATATGTTACACATTAATAAAGGTATATAGCTATTTTTGAGTCACACTGTATTATGAAATTCTCAACGAATATTTTAAAATTGTGCTTTATTTTCGTCCAATTATTGTTAGTAATATACGAAAGTAAAACAGCGTTTTATTAAAAAAAAATGAGAAAATACGTTTTTTTTTTTAAATTTCGCAAATTAATTCATCGTATTGCTACTTAATATTCATAATGCAATGGACAGTGAAACATATGTAAATTAACAAATTTGTAAATATAAAGGGTACAAAAATTCCAAGAAATTTAAATAAAAAAATAAGTGGGAGGTGAAAATCGATAACCAGTACAAATTTGATAAAAACATAATCACTAATTATTATAAGTACCGTCCAAATAATACGAATACTTTTGCGCAAGGAGAAATACATTTTAAGTGTATTATTTTTGCTGAAAAAATAATATTTTTTCCTCTCCTGTTCACTTGCGCATGCACATTTTAAGTTTAAACAAATTAAATGAATTTGAATTACTTTAAATTACATTAACTAAACGTTAGGTATAAATTTAGAACCTCAAAACAATCCACAAGTTCTTTTGTGTAGAGGTTTGTTCGCATATTCTTTGTTTAAGAGCCCGTACATACAAATAATAAGAATTTTGAGTTGAAACTGTTCAAAAATTGAAAATTATTAAAATGTGGTTCTATAATAATAATAATAATAATAATAATATTTATTTACTGGTACGCAAATACATGCACAGTTCGTCAAAAAATACATAAGTACATATTAAAAAAAAATGAGACAAGAAACGCCTACAGTCAGGCAAAAATTCAGAATTGTTAAAATGTAGAAGTGAGAAAATATTGTCATATATTCGTCAATACTATAGTACCATTTTTTGAGCAGTTTGTTGGTTATAACAGATTTGAATTTACTTAATTTCAAATCTCTTATTTCCTGAGAGAGTTTGTTAAAAAGATTTAAATTTATGCTATTGATTTTACTGTTTCTATATGTCAACAAATGGCGCAAAGCGCATCTTCATATCTTTTTTAGTTTTTGAGTTACAGCGATTTTTTACTTTTTTTTAAGCTCAACTTTGAAAGCCCATAACTTAAAAACTAAAAGAGATATTGAAATGCGGTTTGAACGAGTGTATTTCTCGTGCGCTACAGGTATTTTGAAAATATTGAAAATTTTAAATTTTTTTCAAAATTTATCTTTGTCAATATTTCAAAAACGTGAAAAGATAATGAAAATCTGAAAACACCAGTGAATTTCTCTCGTAAAAATACATAGGTATGCAAATTTTCAGAAGAAAATTCGAACGGATACATTTTTTATTACAAACAAACGAAAAATGGCCAAAATTCGAAAAAACACCAAGGGGTACCCCTTGAGAAATTTTCAAAAAACGGCCATTTTCGATTTTTTGTAATAAAAATGTATCCGTTCGAATTTTCTTCTGAAAATTTGCATACCTATGTATTTTCACGCGAGGAATTCACTGGTATTTTCAGATTTTCATTATCTTTTCAACTTTTTTAAATATCGAGAAAAGAAAATTACGAAAAAAATTGAAAAATTTTCAAAATTTTCAAAATACCGGTGCAAGTTAAGTAGCGCACGAGAAACACACTCGTTTAAACCGCATTTCAATATATCTTTTAGTTTTTGAATTATGGCGTCTCAAAGTTGAGCTTTAAAAAAAGTCAAAAATCGCTGTAACTCTAAAACTAAAAGAGATATTGAAACGCGGTTTGAACAAGTGCATTTCTCGTGCTATATAGAACCATATTATAAAAATGTTGACTTTTTGAACTGGTTCAACCAGGAATTCACGTCCACATGTTTATATGTCAAAATTTTGGTCATTCTTGGCCATGGCAGTTCTGCAATAGCAGATCCCAATAAACTATACATTTTAAGCCGTTAAGTACAGTAACCAGTTGTCAAATCACAACTACCAAAAAAGAAAATTGTATTTAGTTTAAATAGGAATTTTAATTCAATAACTGTTCAAAATTACCTGTAAAAAATAGCCTAAACGAATATAAAATGAATTTATAGCGTTATTTATTTGCTCTGGAGTAATCTCATGCGATGCAACACTAATTTTACGTTTAATTGTTCTACACTCATTCTACCACCACTATAAAATTTAATTTTAAGTGGCCCCAAAGAAAAAAATCGTTTGGCGCAAGATCTGGTGACCTTGCAGGCCACTCCACTTCTGCACCTCGTCCTATCCATCATTGGGGGAATATCCGGTGCAGATAATTTCGTACATTTTGTTGGAACCGCACTTCCTTAATATTTACTCAATATTACTCTCTCTTGTAACAACTAAATTTCCATGTATATAAAAACGCCCCACTATTTGATCCCCTATTAACCCGGTCTGATTTTGAAAGAAGACAGTTTTATTACTTTGACAACAATAGATGACAGCAATGTTATTTTCCCTATTTTTACTTTTAAAATAAACGCTCTAATGCATTGCTGTCAAACTTTGTAACTGTAACTATGGTAATGGCATATATCTATGTTTACTGATAAAAAAACTCCCGGTATAATATAATATATTTTTTTTTAAATAGTCATTTAGTTGGTAATTAGTAAAAATGTTTAAAATAGTTGGTAGTTTGAATAAAACCTATCAATTTTAATTAATTTTTTGTAATTATTGGCAGCTAAATCTACTTTAAATCAATGATGTTGGGTTAGAAGCAGAATAGAATTCTTTACAGCTTTTACTTGAAGCCTTTTCAAGTAAAAACTTAATTGCCTATGTCGTAGTTTTCGTAAAACACCCTGTATACCTCTCTTTCACTTTCACATCTACATTTTTTCTCTGAAAACAAACATAGAAACAACAAAGCTAACAATTAGTTAGATTATGTAGAGTAAGTTGCTAACAAGGTTACAAGTAAAACGAAGTGAAATTTTTACCAGCTTGCACATTAACATCCTTGCTGAGGATGGTTCCCACGAGATTCGTTGCGCGACATCTGTACTGCGTGGAGTGCACGTCCTTGCGATAGTCCTGCGCTCGGAATGGCGGGAAGTACAACGTTCCATTGCCCAGCGATTGTCTGAAATCAAACAGAAAGGATTTTCATTATTGCCCGCTTTGCAACTGACATGCGGAAATATTTTAGCGGGCCTGACAAAAGATTATTGTTTCGTGTTATACGAGATCTGTAGTATTTTCTAATTATATGGGGTAGATGGCTTAGTGCAGTGGTTTCCAAACTGTGGGGCGCGCCCCCTTAGGGGGGCGCGAGATTGTTTCGAGGGGGGCGCGCTATATAAAAATATAATTGAGGCTTATGAACACATTCTCCATTTACATCATAGCACACACGTGTTTCTAACTCGCGCTCGCAGTAAAATATCCCTAGTTTAACAAACAAAGCCTTAGATTTTTTATTACGTTTCGTAACATATTATTTGTGTGAAACAGGCTTTTCCGCTGTAGCTGTTTTAAAGACAAAATATCGAACTCGATTATTCGTTGCAAAAGAATTGCGAGTGGCGATTTCTTCAATGATTCCCCGGTTCGAGAAACTGAAAAACAAGTGCGCATTCAGCACACTCAAAAATTATGATTATATTGTATTAAATGTGCCTAATTTAAATTAAATATAATTTCCAATCTTATATCAATTTTAGGTTTATAAATGTTGTTACATTATTTTGTTCTATTATTATATTGTAATAAACATAATTTTAGGTTAAGAAAAAGATTTGTTATAACAAATATTTTATATAATAACAATATTTGTTTATAGTACTAATTTTTTTGTGTTCTATAAAAT
The DNA here is from genome assembly GCA_947425015.1 of Pterostichus niger. NCBI lineage: Eukaryota > Metazoa > Arthropoda > Insecta > Coleoptera > Carabidae > Pterostichus > Pterostichus niger. Next base: position 16,346,331 of record OX380347.1, read on the forward strand.
AAATTATTTACGATTTTTGAAGTTAGGCTGTTATAAAAAATGAAGGGGGCGCGACAATTTTTTACGGAAAAAAGGGGCCGCTGAGAGAAAAAGTTTGGAAACCACTGGCTTAGTGGATTTGAGAATCCGGGTTAAATTCTCACAGGCGACAAACAATTTTCACCACAATAAATTTATCCACTGATTTGACTGTTTGTAACCGCACTTCACGTGCATAAATATATCACTTACCAAGATCTGTTATGGCAGAATGCCACACCCAGTAATGGGTAAAACGCGTAATGTGGAATAAAAGATTAATGAAACTGGTGCATGATTCCGATTTTAATTTTAGCATGGAGTAGGTGACTCAGTGGTATTGAGTGGAATTGACATCCCGGGTTCGAGCCCACAGGTGACAAACAATTTTTTAACAACAAAGACAAAATTAATTGTCATTCATGCACTTGGTGAAACTAGGTATAATAAAAAATATTAAATAAAACTCTAGGCAAAGTCTCACAAAATTCAGCCTCCGAGTCACCTTATGAGGGCATCGTCAGAGGCCGGCCAGCACAGTTGGTTCGACAGAACTTCTCATGTCATCTTACCGTTTGTTAGAGATCTTATGCTCTGCTGGCACAGTTCTTCGTCACCAGCTTCTTCACATGAACTTTGTTCTAGGTGAAGAAGTGAGTTATACCATGCTGATGAGCTCTAACAAGAGCGAAACGCGTCCATGGTTACTAACTGTGCTGGCCGGTCTCTGACGATGCCCTCATAAGGTGACTCGGAGGCTGAATTTTGTGAGACTTTGCCTAGAGTTTTATTTAATATTTTTTATAAACAATTTTTTACCTCGTTAAAACTACCCCTATGGCTCCCTCTCCACTAACATCTTTGAGGGCCGTGATTTGGCGGCTGCTAACCACATTTCTGCTTCGGCAGAGTGCCACACTCACTAATGGGTAAAAATCGTGATGATATATTTATTTTATTTTTAGAAATTTAGTAGCATATACTTAAGAGGTGGGGATGATATATTGATGGTCGAGGAAGTACTGTGGTAACCACAGCAGATTTTTTTATTGAAACTTGTTCGGTGATATATTTTTTCGCGTGAAATGCGGTTACCAGCCGTCAAATCACAGCCCTCAAAGATATTAGTGAAGAGGAAGCCACAAGGGTAGATTTAAATTGGTGAAAATTGTTTGTCGGCTGTATATATCACTTAGCGAGATCTGCCTAGGCAGAGTGCCACACCCAGTAATGGGTAAAAAGCGTGATGATATATTTATTTTATTTTTAGAAATTTAGTAGCATATACTTAAGAGGTGGGGATGATATATTGATGGTCGAGGAAGTACTGTGGTAACCACAGCAGATTTTTTTATTGAAACTTGTTCGGTGATATATTTTTTCGCGTGAAATGCGGTTACTAGCCGTCAAATCACGGTCTTCAAAGATATTAGTGGAGAGGAAGCCACAGGGGTAGATTTAAATTAGTGAAAATTGTTTGTCGGCTGTATATATCACTTAGCGAGATCTGCTTAGGCAGAGTGCCACACCCAGTAATGGATAAATGGCGTGATGATATATTTATTTATTTTTATTTACTTGTTCGGTTATAAGTCAACTAACAATGGTGAAAAATGAAGTTCTCCGTATTTTATTTGTAGTAGTAGATTTTTTTGTTCTGTCGTTTATTGACACCCGGAATAGGTTAACATCTAAACGTCAGTCCCAACCTGGGTGAAAAATTAATTCCCCCAGTTAAAGTACAAGCAAGAGAAAAACCTCAAGTGGTAATCAATTTAAACTGCCAACGATGACAGCGTTATCAGCCGTGGTTCGTGAATAGTGAATAAGAAAACCTTGAACAGGCAAAGATAATGACATGAACGCTTTTAATTGATAACCATTGAGTTCCTTTCCCCTTTACCGGGGGAAAAGTGAGTCCCTATCATAGTACCGATCTTCCGATCACGCGGGAGTTGGACAATGCCAGGGTCCGTTGCTACCGCTGGGAATAGGATACCGTCCGGACACTGCCAGGACCGGCTTAAGATTCATTCACGTGCCATAGTTTCACTTGAATTTCATCATATATTTAATCCTTTCAGGCCTAAATTAAAATCTTTATAAAAAATGAAATTTTATTTATTTCAAATAACATAAGATTAACATAAATAAATGTATTAGGTCATTTGGTGAAACGAATTTTGGTGTAATGCCTTATTTTTATTTTTTTTATATTTCAGTATATCAAATTATATATGTCATTAAAGTTTCGTGCAGAGGTATAGAAACACCCTGTATGTATTTACAACTTGGGTACCCATTGTAGGTTAACATGTATATTTATTTATTTTATTTATAAATAAATATAGAAAATTATTTTTTCTGTTTTACAAAAAAAACGCAAAAATGTTTTTATCCACGACCATTAACTAATACATTCATTATAAGTGCACTTCTAGATACATAATATGGTTCATTATTTAAAAGCGTTGAATAATGAGCCCATTATTCAATTGCTGTTAGCCAATCAAATTGTAGTTTCTATAACAACGCTACGCTAAATGTTGAATAATATAGAAAATTATTTGGTCTGTTTTACAAAAAAAACCGCAAAAATGTTTTTTATACACGACCATTAAGTAATACATTCATTATAAGTGCACTTCTAGATACATAATATGGTTCATTATTTAAAAGGGTTGAATAATAAGCCCATTATTCAATTGCTGTTAGCCAATCAAATTGCAGTTCCTATAACAACGCTACGCTAAATGGTGAATAATATAGAAAATTATTTTGTCTGTTTTACAAAAAAACCGCAAAAATATTTTTTATCCACGACCATTAAGTAATACATTCATTATAAGTGCACTTCTAGATACATAATATGGTTCATTATTTAAAAGGGTTGAATAATAAGCCCAATATTCAATAGCTGTTAGCCAATCAAATTGCAGTTCCTATAACAACGCTACGCTAAATGTTGAATAATATAGAAAATTATTTTGTCTGTTTTACAAAAAATCCGCAAAAATGTTTTTTATTCACGACCATTAAGTAATACATTCATTATAGGTGCACTTCTAGATACATAATATGGTTCATTATTTAAAAGGGTTGAGTAATAAGCCCAATATTCAATTGCTGTTAGCCAATCAAATTGCAGTTCCTATAACAACGCAACGCTAAATGTTGAATAATGAAACATTATAGATTGCATCTAGCGAGATTTAGAACAAGTACTGGATGACGTTTGATACAATACATTATATTATTTATAATTTATATATCTGTACAATCTAAGAAAAACACGTCAACTTATCAATTTTCATACATATATAATATAGAATTATAAAAACAGAAAATTGTTGACAAAACTCTAGGTTAAGTGACTCTCACTTCATGCCTTCGATAAAAGAAACAACTTCACGCTTGTTGCCATTTCAACTTGACAAACGTTTTGTAAGTAGAAGAATAGTTTTCAATCGTTTTTGTGTCAAATATGAGTACTAGTGATGAGAATAATGAAGTCTGTACACCACCAGACGTTTTAGAAGCTGTCAAAATAAATTCTTTGATGTTATTACTAGAAAATTCTTATTTTCTTCAAAGTTTAGTACAATTAAAAGTGCAACTTCCGGGTCCAGTTTGATGGTCGTGAATAAAGTATAGTAATCAACTCGCGTATTATGGCCTACGGCTCCGAATTAATAATAACTATCATAATACGCTCGTAGAATAATATACTATTAAACATCTAAATTTTTATTAAGACACTTTATTGTTCTGTACCAGAAATATAATTAAATTATTACAAAATAAATATCAAAATATGATTTAAATCACCGATTTATACTTTTCTTTGTGCTGTTATTGGGCCACCACCCTGTTGAAAATTTATCTTTAAATAAAATAAAAAATACTATTTCTTTTATAATTATTTTCCTCGATGTGACTCTATTTTAACAGATATTTGTTTTTGTAAAATTTCCGAATTTAAATTAGGTAGGGAAATATTTAGTGGTTGGGGTTTGTAAGATGCCCCCTAAAGACGGTCCTGTAAATCAAACAAAAGGGGTTGAGTTTGCAGAATACGACCCAACAACGATCGATTTATTGTTATGAAAGCATCTGAATCATATCTGATGTGTGATATATAATGTTACCGTGTTAATTATGTTATGTCTGGTCATTGCACTGCAATGCACAGTTGAATTTTTCAAATTAATTTGAAACTGTGTATCGGTGCTAGTTGATTCCGTACTATACATATACGAATGTTAAATGCGTTAGAGCGTATCAATTAGTTTCATGATTTTCATGTCGAATTTCAATGTAAATTTGTTATTATTCAACAGAAAGAGAAAAAAGCCTGTTTTTTTAGTGACTCGTGATGATCAATGAAGTTTGACAAATTGCGACATCAATCGCTGAGACAAAAGAAAAAAAAAATTAGAAGTTTTATTTTACCAAATTAACAAGATTAATATTTTTCCACGACTATTAAGTAATACATTCATTATATTATGGCACTTATTGTAATCACATATAGTGCTTTACGTACTGATATTTTTAAAATACGTACAATTAAATGCAGTTTCATCATCAGTGGCGCTACAGCCCAAATCGGGCCTGGGCCTACCGGACACACCGAGCCGCAGTTTTTACACTGCCGTACTGCCGGTTTTCGTAGTCAAATGCTACATTATTTAAGGCGTATAAGTGACTAGTTTATAGCGCCCGAGTGTGATAAATACATGTAGCTGTATTTTATATTTTACGACAAATCACACATTGTCGACAGGTGGAGTCGAACTGACGAACCTTGGTTCGGGTGACGTCACAGTATGTTAAGAGATGTGCAGTTTACATGAGGCAAAATATTTAGTACCACTGGTTTGATAGTTATTTCTAATATATTAATAATTAAATTATAATTACAACACCACTAATAGGCATTTATCTGATGTTCTATAATGAATAAATGGACTATTGTAGTATTTATAATTATAATATAATTATTAATATATTATAAATAGTTCTCAAATCAGTGGCACTAAAAAGTTTGCTTTGTGTAAAGTGCAATTAATTTAGTGAATGTAGAATGTTTCATAATCAGTACGTTGAGTTCTATATGGGGTTAAAATAAATGTTATTTTTGATTTATTAATAATTAAATTATAATTGTAAACATAAGTAATAGTCATTTATCTGATACTTTATATACAATAGCCCTCCTTTTATTTTTCGAATTTAAAAATATAATTGTTCCGTTACCAGTACATCATGTAATGTAATATACCTTTAAAGTTTGATCATTAAGTTTAGAGACATCCTGTATATTACATCATGTACTGATCAATAAAAAGAAGTTTTACAAGTTCGGTAAATTAAGTGCTGTAAGTTTCATTTCTAAGGCTATCCTTATTTTGAAGCTAATTTTCAACATTTTCAATTAAATTTTTGCCGTTATAAAAGCATGCAAAATTCTGTTTATTGATTTTAATGTAGAATTTTATGCTCTACAACATTTATTTGAAGCTTTTCAGCGGAAATATCCATTTTGACCATCCCGGAATCCATTTTGACTCATTTTATCGTGACGTCTATACGTACGTGCGTATGTATCTCGCATAACTCAAAAACGTTAAGTCGTAGAAAGTTGAAATTTTGTATTTAGGACTGTTAACATCTAAATGTGCACCTCCCTTTTTGATTATTGAATAACTTCCGGAAGTGGTACTTAACTTGAAGCCTATAATAGATTTTAAAGAAAAACTTTATTAAAATATAATCCAAAGCTTTTCAAATTTGGCATATAAGACTATTATAAATGGGCTAACCGGAAATGATACATTACATGAAGTTTTTCTAGAAAAAAATTATTTTATTTTGATTTTAGAAATAAATGCTGCATATAAAAGTTTTAGAGAAATAAATTCTGCGTATAGCACATCAAGAATTATGAAATAGTCCTTTGTATAAGTGAGATATGTAAATTTAAAAATTATATAATTTTTTGGATAAAAAATAAGAAAAAAATATAAATTTTAATGTCAATGGCAAGTTACGTCAAATACGTGCAATTAAAAAATATAAATATATCATCACGCCTTTTACCCATTACTGGGCGTGGCACTCCGTCGAAGCAGATCTCGGTAAGTGATATATTTCTTCGCGTGAAGTGTGGTTACCAGTCGTCAAATCACGGCCCCCATAGATATTAGTGGAGGGGGAACCACAGGGGTAGATTTAATTTGGTGAAAATTATTTGTCGGCTGTGAGGATCGAACCAGGGATCTCAAGATCCACTCACTGAGCTACCTACTCCATTAAAAATATCTATAGTTTAATAAGCATACAAGGAAGTCATGTGGTGTCCACATCAGATTTTTTCTCTATAAGGGAAGCAGGAAAGTATAAAATAGTTATTTTTGATTCTAGATTCCGAAATGTTACTTTTGCATTCGAGAATACAAAAGCATTTCACAATCGAGTATAAAACAACGTTTTTTTCGAAAACTATGTCCCAAAATTAGTAATAATGTAATGAGAAAATTTTGACGTTTAAGATTAATTAATGTGACATCCAATGTCTCCATGACAACAAGGTATGTAATATAATTGCTATCGAATCTGGTATTCTCTGACCAGCAATTGACAGCTGGTTGGCAATAGAAACCAAACAAACGTTCTAATTTTTTTTCTGCGATTTATTGGGATTTGCATTGCATTTCTCAAGAAACTAGTCCAGTACACCAGTTAGCTTCCTCAAGCGGGATAAATATGAATAATTGCTCAATATAAGTATTGTTTCTAAGTAAAAAAAATAAAGTGACAAATTTTATTAAATTGTGAGCCTTTCTTCTATCAAAAAATTGCAGGATGCAAAAACACTCATTTCGCGTGTTGATAGTTGTCATGTAAATTTTAACAATATATGACAGTTTTCGAAAAAGATTATTTTCGTTCCAGGAACACGCATGCAAAAGTCTTTTTCGCGCCACCGTCCGGCATTAGCAGTATTACATAACTAAAAAGCGTCCGGAAACCAAGTTTTTGCTTGCCTAGGCCGCAAAAATTAGTGACTTTTTATGGTTATATGTTGGCATCACTAGTATAGAACGTACGAAATGTTAAAATATTGCATTGGCGTAAACATATTATGATAAAATTTTCATAGTTGAATATTTTCAATACAAGAAAACATAATATTTATACATAAATATTTTAAACAAAATTGTAAGTAATTATAATTGAATTAGCAATGTAAAATCCAAATAAAATATGTTTATTTTTTGGTTATAATACTGGAATGACAAGTCGTGAAATAGACAAAGAAATGAATTATGTTTTATGTTTATTAAATAAAGTGTACAGTGTAATTAAAATAATTGAAGATGTAAATTGATGAACAATAAATAGTTAATTAAAATTAAAAGTACAGTTCTGACAATTAGATGATACCAACATAAAAAAAATCCCTGACATTTAGAATGTGAATAATAAATTAATCGTTTTTATTAAATTTACAAAAATGTTGGCGCGAAAAATTTTGTGTATTACACGTCCAGAAACTATTTTGCGAGTGCTCGTATTTAAGGGCCTCGCCTGCGGTTCGTCCTTTCAAAATATACTCGCACTCGCAAAATAGCAGTTTCTGGACTAGTGATACAAATAACTATTGCATTCTGTAGACAAGAAACACTCATTTCGCGTGTTGATAGTTGTCATGTAAATTTTAGTTTTATATGACAGTTTTCGAAAAATATGATTTTACATGTGTTCTAATATATATTGAAGAAAACAATAATATACCTATTTCGTTTATTGCTACGTGATGGCCTCAAAAAGTAATTTGAAGTAAAAGAGAAAGAATTTATCCTCCAAGTAGAAAACCAGTCGCTTAGTTATGAATGACATCACCTTCCAGCCTTACAGTAAAAATGAGCAGAAAACACAACATCCCGTCATTTAGTCACTGCCAGACGATGATCTCGCACACGGCGACCGTGCGACCGTGCGACCAGAGATCGAGAGCGTACCACGCCGGTATTTATGGGGTGTCACATGACCGCAGCAACTTATCACAGTCACCTTACGCACATCCGCGTCGTGAGACAGTGGCGGGTGGCGCAGCCCCGACCGTAGCCCTACCACGTGTACACGCTCCGAAAAATTCGTGACGTTAGAGGAAAAGACGCCAAGTGAAATATTGCGGGGGTGATGTGGAGGTACTTTACTGGAATAAATGCTGCCTTTACCTCAAAATGCCGGAGTCACGGAATAATCATCGAAATGCACGATTTTAAAATAGATACGATATTTTTATAATCATTATTTATTTTATAGATTTAATATTTTCAAATTTATTGATTTGACGGCTGATAACCGCACTTCACGCGAAAAAATATATCACTTACCGAGATCTGCTTAGGCAGAGTGCCACACCCAGTAATGGGTAAAAGGCGTGATGATATATTTATTTTATTTATTTATAAATTTATTACAATACTTTCAAACTTTAACTTAAAAATATGTAGAACACAGTTTATAAAATAAAAAATAAATACATCATCACGCCTTTTATCCATTACTGGGTGTAGTTTTCTGCCATAGTAGATATTGATAAGTGATATATTTTACGCGTGTACCGCAATTAGAAGCTGTCATATCTGGGCCCCCAAAAATGTATTTGGAGGTAACTTTACTGTGCTGAAAAGTATGTCAGCTGCGGGAATCGAATTCGGGTTCTCAAATAATAATAATCATAATCTTATTTCAAAATGATTAAAATAAAATAAATAAATAATATCATCACACTTTTTACCCATTACTGGTTGTAATTTTCTGCCATAGTAGATATTGATAAGTGATATATTTTACGCGTATACCGCAATTAGAAGCTGTCATATCTCGGCCCCCAAAGATGTATTTGGTGGCGAAGCCACGGGAGATACTCGGGTTTTAAATAATAATAATCGTATATCAAAATGATAAAAATAAAATAAATAAATAATATCATCACGCCTTTTAGGCATTACTAGATGTGTCACTCTACCGTAGCAGATCTCGATAAGTGATATATTGATACTCGTGAAATGCAGTTACCAACCGTCAAATTACGGTCTTCAAAGAGGTTAATGAAGGGAAAGCCACAAGGGTAATTTTTTATTTCAAAATGATCATTTTATTTCAATTAGCTCATATTCATCTTAAGATCCTTTAAAAATAATGTTGCTTGTCATAATGTTTGATATGATAAATTAAAAAGTAATATTCTCCAAACCCTTTTAAAAAATTACTACTCAGGAACACAATTGAGTGAACGTTATTTTAAAAATATTAATGTTCTTAAAACAAGATTGCAATAAAAACAAGAGTTTATTTGCACTTTACTTTATTGGATGATGTAAAAGGACGAATATTCATAAATTGTTTGATCTGACGTGGAAAGCAGCAAACAGCAACAGCAACAGCAACAGCGTTTATTCTCTCTCCACTCGTTCACGCGTTGTTCCTGTTCTTGGAACTTGGAGTTTACTGATCGCGTGCAACTATGCACTGTATTTTGTGATCGTGACACTTGTAGCTCGCTTCAAACACGAACTTGGTACTCGGTTTTCAGTTCTCAGTTCTCAGTTCTCAGTCTCAGTGCTCAGTTAAAAGCATCGACTGATGATTGTGTCTATGAATGTGTTTTATCACGACCTCGACAACAGACAATATTTTGTAGAGAAATTGTTTTATTGCCAACAACACTGTTTTGTTTCATTGTTCAGTTGTGGCTGGATGGTTAACGCTGTAGCTTCACTAGCAAGAGTTTACGAATTCTAAAGTTCCTTTAAATTTAATTTGGAGAAACAAAATATATATGATTGAAGGGTTGTTGCGTGAGCGAAAGATTCCGAGCGTGAAGAATAAACGAGTGTCAGGATAGGAATGTTTGGCGAAAATTAATTGTGGGATAAATATGATGAATAAGGACAAGCGTATGATTCTTGATTTTAGATTCATTGGTTACATTTTTCGAGTGTTTATCTGCAATTGTGTGGAGGTAGAATATCCCTTCCTTTCTTATCTTTCTGATTTATTTTCTGTTTTTACACTCTATAGGGTCCAACTGCAATTGTGTGGAATTCAGTTTCAAAAACAAGCGCAGGTAGATACTCCCTTCCTTCCTCATTTTTTTTCTTCATTTTCATTTTTTCTATACAGTGTGTAACTGCAATTGTATTAAATGTATTTTTAAACAAGCGCAGGTGATGCTGCCTTCATTTCTTATAGATGCGTTGTTAGAGAAGTGGGCGTAAGTGAAGATTTACGAAACAGGTGTACAGAAGCGAATGGTTGGATGTTTGTTGCGTGATGATGGATTTTAGTTGTGAGGAAAGAAAGAGTTCGTATGGAGGAAGTGTTAATGTGGTCGAAACGAGTATCGTGTGTCAGGATGAGAATGTTGACGGGTTCGTGCTACCTCATTTAATGGGATATAGCGTGATGTTATGTATGTATGCAGCGAAATAGTTTTATTAACAACAACTGTTTTGTTTCATTGCTCGGTTGTGGCTGGATGGTTAACGATGTTGCTTCACTAGCGAGAGTTTTAGAATTCTAAACATCCTGACTTCTATGGGATCTGTGACTATAGATGAATTTAATGATACAAATTATAAATAAACATTCAAGAATCGTGCGCTTGTACTTAATTATCACATACATTCCGCAATTAATCTTCACCAAACATTCCTATCCTAACACATTACATTCGCTTTAACCACATTCATAACGCTTTTCATATTTATCCATTTATTCCTAGGACGATATGGTATGAAATACATATCACTTTTTAATCATACGCGCGTATTTACTTCAAGTATTTAACCCTAAAAATAAATAACCTGGATTTTTACATCTCTACACCCATGCAATCAATGTTATCCCAGCCATTATTCGCTGCCTAGGCTTCAGTGACTAGTGAATAAATTTAGCGCGCAATTAACAGTTTTATAAACGCGTATAAAAACGAGTATTTAAAGAGTTTATAAAACGAGTCACATACTATACTTTTTCTACGTTCGCAAATTAGACAACACCCCGTATTTAATATCTCAAGCCGTGACTAAAACGTTTGAAGCCACGGCTAGTCGTCAACATGTGATTAAGATGTTATTTAGCGCCATGGAAACCAGTGCCTAAAGTGTTATTTTAAAAACGGGAGTAGAAAAAAACTATTTTTTTACGATTGATATGAAAAGTTGACAATTACGGTCTCATTTGTCATCGTAAAGTTGACGTTTTCTGTGGAACAATCGGAAAATATCTTTTTTGCGCGTCTCCAGTGACAACGCGCGAAAAAGACGTTAAATGCGCGCGTTTCTAATGGCAACGCGCGAAAAAGATATTAAATGCGCGCTTATTTCAATAGTTACCAGGGATACAAACAAAACAGAAACTTGTCATATTGACAGTTGACAGAATGAATTTATTTTCAGTACATATACGTTTTTTAATAATTTTAAGATGCAATCGTAGAAAAAATTATGTGTGTATCATGACCGTAAAGTGTCTTTGTTCCTCTTACACTATTGCAGCGCGAGCCCTGCTCGAGTAACAAAGAATCACTTTACGCTCTTAATACACAAATAACTATATTTATTGTTACAATTGTGCCCCTTACAATAATTTTGCAAGTTCAATGTCCAACTGACCTTACAAACCAAACGCTACTGAGAGGAAATGATGTAATTATATATTTAGTTATTTTAGGTTTAAAATTAGAATTCTATTTCCGAGCCTTTTCGCATTCATATTTGATTTCAATCTAATTTAGTATTCATTTTCATTTGCTCAACAGCATCTAGCTCTTTCAACTCTTTAATAACGATTTGAATATGTGGTTTTCATTTTAGAGGATATTCAAGTACCCAATAATTCACGGTACACATTTCGACCTGTGGTTTACTGTCCACTTCGCCACTTCTAATGTGACCTGAGTGCGACTCTGTGTTCATGTGTCTGACTAGTAACCATATATTATGTGTCAAATTATAAAGTATTTTCAAACTTTGTCACTAGCTAATATTATCTCACAACTAAAGTGCTGAAAATTGAAGTGAAACTGGAACTGTCATATTAATTCTTTCGTTCAAAAATTTATTTTTTGTATTTTACTGGTATCATCATGGGATAGGTGGCTCAGTGGTATCGAGTCTGCCTGTGGTTCTTGAGAATCTTGGTTCAATCCCCACAGTCGACAAACAATTTTCACCAAATTAAATCTATCCATGTGGCTCCCCCTCCACTAACCTCTTTGAGGAAGAAATATATCACTTACCAAGATCTGTTACGGCACAGTGCCACGCCCAGTAATGGGTAAAAGGCGTGATGATATATTTATATATTTTATTTTTAGTAATGCGAATTAATCAACTGTTGCCACGAATATTGATTCTTTATTAAATAAAAAATAAATAAATATATCATCACGCCTTTTACCCATCACTGGGTGTGGCACTCTGCCTAAGCAGATCTCGGTAAGTGATATATTTTTTCGCGTGAAGTGCGGTTACCAGCCGTCAAATCACGGCCTCCAAAGATATTAGTGGTGGAGGAGCCACAGGGGTAGATTTTTTTAAAATTGGTGAAAATTGTTTGTCGGCTGTGGGGATCGAACCAGGGTTCTCAAGATCCACAGGCCGACTCGATACCACTGAGCCACCTACCCCATTATTATTATGTTTATTTATTTTAAACAACAATTATTGCATTAAGTTTTTTATTTTCGAAAATGACAAGTATTTTCAAAGATATCTTTAATATGTATATAAAAGATTTTTTCCGAAATTCGCAAAAATAATTGCACTTTACTTGAATAAACATTTTTCGTGCCACTGTTTACAGTAATGAATAAAAAAAACATTAAAATTTATTTGATTTAATTAAAATCTTGGGGGGGGGGGGTGATTTGACGGCTGGTAACTGCACTTCACTCGAAGAAATATATCACTTACTAAGATCTGCTACTGCAGAGTGCCACACACAGAAATGGGCAAAAGGCGTGATGATATATTTATATTTAATTTTTTTTATTGGTTACATCCTGAAATCACCTACGTACATCATATATTAAAAAAATTAAGCAGAAGAGTGACGTCATCAAAATTTGTAACTAGAATAATGACATCAAAGACGGCTACGTATATAGGATATACAAAAAATTAAATGAAATGAATATTGCATAAATGTATAATAAATATCCTAACATTTTAAATACTCCAGGCATTATTTATCAAATATATAACATACAAATCACAACAAAATTGACAAACGACAACGCGAAACAAAATGGAGTGAGAGTCGGATACAAATGTAAATGTTTTCAAAACCAGTAGGTACCAACGCATGGAAAAAAAATAAACTTCAATTCAAAATTCTCTATGGAACAAGCAAAATAAAAAATAACAAAAAATATCCACAGTTTGTAAACCACTGGTTGAAACATAAATTTTATGCTCATTAAAATAGTCTTGTAAAATAGAAATTGTTTGCTAATTTAACCGTCCACGTAGGTCTTATAGCAACAGTGGACAAAATAAAATGAACAGCCTGTATACTGGTGTCTACTATTTTTTCCGAACATAGGAAATTCAATGTTAAAATATCTCGTTACCTATTAATTTTAGAACAAAATTGTACTGAAAAAAAATGTTCAGAATGAAAAACTGCATCCATAAAGTGTAAGTTTGTTGTTCAATTGTTTCTTATGCCCGAGTTAGAAGCAAAAGAAAATACACGCTTAAAAGCAATTATCAGAGTGCCATGAGAAATAAAATAATAATTTGTTTGTTGTGTCTGACATTATTTGACATATTCAACCAGAATTGGAAGCTTACTCTAATTTATTTATTCGAGCATTTAATTTAATAATAAAATTAATTATAGCAACTATTATTTTCTTTTTTCTACATAATCTAGATAAATAAATACCTATTATTAAGTTATCTAATTTGTTTTATTTCTCATGGCACTCTGATAATTGCTTTAAAGCGTGTATTTTCTTTTGCTTCTAACTCGGACATAAGAAACAATTGAATAACAAACTTATACTCTATGAATGCAGTTTTTCATTCTGAACATTTTTCTTCAGTTCAATTTTGTTATAAAATTAATAGGTAAAGAGATATCACTAAATCAAAATTTTAACATTGAATTTCCTATAAAAACGTAGTAAGATATAACACCATTGTTTTTAGTTACTTTTATTTATGATGTGTATAATTGAATGGACAAATAGAGTATAGATAACTTTATTTGGCATGACGTAAACATCTCCATATTTAAAATAAACTGTATGTGTCTAAATGATTGTTTTTGTGTCAAATACATTTGTAATATATAACAGAATTAAGAGGCTTAGGAAATATATAAAGTTGACCTCATAAATTGAATCCTGTCATTTTTTTTCTTGTATAACCCTCATTCGAATCGGAGGTATTTTTTACAGACACAATATATATTTCACGAATCGTGAATCGTGGAATATCTTGTGTCGAATCAATATCTCATAATTATTAATTACCAGCATGGTCGGAAACAAAACGCATGATTTATAACAATGGCTGGCAGAGCCGTCGCTGGTTACAGATAACAAAAACGAGTAGCGTACAACATGAACGTACGAACGTAGCGTTCAACTGTTCAACTGTTCAACCTACAGCACAGCTTTTGTGCATTGTGATAAACTGCATATCGGGCACTACGGCTCTACGTTACGCATGCGCTTTGATGATTGCTTTGCACTGTTGCTGTTTTACAACAAAAAGTGAAACACTTGATTAGATTCATAGTAAACTGCGTCTGGTGTCTTGAACTCTATAGAGTCACCGGGTTCACGACTTGAAATACCGATTTTTGATGAGGATTGAGAAATGAAAAATTAATCTTTTCACTTTATTAAGTTTCAATTTGACACCGTTTCGTAACTAAACAACAACGTTAGGGTGTCAACAATCTATTTCAGTTTTAATAATGTTAAAAAAAAATTTG
The DNA here is from genome assembly GCA_947425015.1 of Pterostichus niger. Classification (NCBI taxonomy): domain Eukaryota; kingdom Metazoa; phylum Arthropoda; class Insecta; order Coleoptera; family Carabidae; genus Pterostichus; species Pterostichus niger. The sequence continues at coordinate 16,361,379 of OX380347.1, forward strand.
GTAGGTGGCTCAATGATATTCAACCGGCATATAGATTTGATTCCCAAAACCAACAAACAATTTTCATCACTTTATAACTACCCCTGTGACTCCCCCTCCACTTACATCTTTAAGGCTGTAATTTGACGGCTGGTAATTACACTTCAAGCGCATAAATATATCAATTACCGAGATCTGCTACAGCAGACTGCCATACCTAGTAATAGGTAAAAGGCGTGAGGCTATATTTATTTAGAAAATATGGTGTAGGTGGCTCAGTGGTATCGAGTCGGCTTGCAGATTTGAGAACCCGGGTTTGATTCCCAAAACCAACAAACAATTTTCATCACTTTAAAACTACCCCTGTGACTCCCCCTCCACTTACATCTTTAAGACTGTAATTTGACGGCTGGTAATTACACTTCAAGCGCATAAATATATCAATTACCGAGATCTGCTACAGCAGACTGCCATACCTAGTAATAGGTAAAAGGCGTGAAGCTATATTTATTAAAAAAATATGGTGTAGGTGGCTCAGTGGTACCGAGTCGGCTTGCAGATTTGAGAACCCGGGTTTGATTCCCAAAGCCAACAAATAACTTTCACCACTTTAAAACTACCCCTGTGACTCCCCCTCCACTTACATCTTTAAGGCTGTAATTTGACGGCTGGTAATTACACATCAAGCGCATAAATATATCAATTACCGAGATCTGCTACAGCAGACTGCCATACCTAGTAATAGGTAAAAGGCGTGAAGCTATATTTATTAAAAAAATATGATGTAGATGGCTCAGTGGTATCGAGTCGGCTTGCAGATTTGAGAACCCGGGTTTGATTCCCAAAACCAACAAACAATTTTCATCATTTTAAAACTACCCCTGTGACTCCCCCTCCACTTACATCTTTAAGGCTGTAATTTGACGGCTGGTAATTACACTTCAGCGCATAAATATATCAATTACCGAGATCTGCTACAGCAGACTGCCATACTTAGTAATAGGTAAAAGGCGTGAGGCTATATTTATTAAAAAAAATATGGTGTAGGTGGCTCAGTGGTATCTAGTCGGCTTGTGGATTTGAGAACCCGGGTTCAATCCCCAAAACCAACAAACAATTTTCATCACTTTAAAACTACCCATATGACTCCCCCTCCACTTACATCTTTAAGGCTGTAATTTGACGGCTGGTAACTACACTTCACGCACATAAATATATCAATTACCGAGATCTGCTACAGTAGACTGCCATACCTAGTAATAGGTACAAGGCGTGAGGCTATATTTATTAAAAAAATATGGTGTAGGTGGCTCAGAGGTATCGAGTCGGCTTGCAGATTTGAGAACCCGGGTTTGATTCCCAAAACCAACAAACCCGTAACCACACTTTACGTTTATAAATATATCACATCACGAGATCTGCCTCGTCCACATCCTGTAATAAGTAATAGGCGTGATGATATATTTATTATTTTTACTTTTTTTTAATTATTAAAACTACCCCTGTGGCTTCCCCTCCACATCTTCGGGAGACGTAATTTGACGGCTGATAACTGCACTTTATACGTATAAATATATCAGTTACTTAGATCTGCTAGCGCGAAGTACCACATCCAGTAATGGGTATAAGGCGTGATGTCATCTAACAACGAATCTATATAGATAAGAAAGGAAGGGAGCTTTGTGCTGCGCTTATTTTTGCAAGTAAATCCTACAAAATGCAGTTAGACACTTTATAATAAGAACTGAAAATTAATCAGAAAAGAAGAGAGAATAAATTAGCTTGAAGCTCAATTACGGGCATTTTTAACTTAAAACTCTCGATTATCAAACTTTATTTTTGAACTTTTGAAAAGTGAAAATAATTTAAAAATTCTGAGTGGACCTCCAGCTGCATATTTGGAATTCCTTTGATAATATGTCATCTTAAATTATTAAAAGTCTTCATTAAATTTTCAGAAGTAACATAACGAGGTAACTTCTTAGACTTATTAGCATAAAAGCATTAAACGTGAGATGTTGAGTGATGTTTTCATTGCAATGGGGCGCTTCGCGGTCAATACCTCACAACCGAAACATCATAAAATGCAAGAAGAGAACGTGGATCGCGGGGTTAGAAAACACGCGTCAATCATGATGTCACATCGACAAAGCGCAGTAGCAGCAATTCACTCTAGGAAAACTTTTCTGCGATAAATTACTAAATTTGAATTGCAGATTTCATAAATTAATATTCGATGGCGTCCAACGCCACGATCGAACAGTGTTGTCTGCAAAATTCTGGAATACTTTTTATTAGTGTTTGCCCACTACTTTTATTGAAATTATGTATAGTAAATTTGATACATAAGCTATTTTTCAACAACTATTATTCATTAGTTTTATAGAAAAGAAACTGGAAAAATAATAGTCCCCTTGATGTTTGGATAACATAGCTTTGTAACTCAAAAATTCAACATTTTGGCGTAAGAGTTAGGTTTTAACTTGGTTTTACTTAATACCGTGCAGCATAAATTAAGACTTGACAATGTTGTAAATTGTTCTTTGTTACAAACAAAATTCAAATCATTTGCACACGAGCCCCTGAGCCAAAGTGCCAATGGGGCCTTATTTTCATTAAAACTTACCATATATATATATATATATATATATATATATATATATATATATATATATATATATATATATTTATCTCGAATTTTTGCATATACATTGAATACAAGTAATAGTAAGTAATGAAGTAGGTGGCTCAGTGGTATCGAGTCGGCCTGTGGATCTTGAGAACCCTGGTTCAATCCCCACAGCCGACAAACAATTTTCACCAATTTAAAAAATCTACCCCTGTGGCTCCTTCTCTACTAATATCTTTGAGGGCCGTGATTTGACGGCTGGTAACCGCACTTCACGCGACAAAAATATATCACTTACCGAGATCTGCTTAGGCAGAGTGCCACACCCAGTAATGGGTACAAGGCGTGATGATATATTTATTTATTTATTTTACAAGTAATACATCGTTGAAAAGAGAAAAAAATTGCCGTTTTTATTTTAATAAAATAATTCTAGGTTCCCATTTGAAAAATAAAAGTTGGTAGTCGTATCATGTAAACCTGACTTTATAAAAAATTTCTATATATGTTATAAAATAGTATATTTCATATACTAAAACTTCCATATGAAGAAAGTTTTTCTATTTCTTATAATAAAAAACTTAAAGGGGGGTTTGTCTTCGCAGACTCACCCTGTATATATATTCATCATTTACATTTTCATGACAACGCGAATTTTGCACACTGTTTTGCACCTTAGTGCGCAAAATAAGTATTTCGCACACATTCCTAATTTTGTTTTCATATGCCATTGATTACTACCAGTAGTACCAAAGTCATATTATTTTTGATTGTTTTCCTTCAATTTACTTGAATAAATCAATAATTATTGTATTATTCTTTTTTGACAGTAATAGAAAAAATGTTTTTTTAATTTTTGTTTTTTGTCGCATTTAAATAACTTTTCGTGTCTCGACTACTAAAAGTGACATTCTCAAACGCAACAAAAAACATTCATTTCGCGAACTTAATACAAAATTAACTATTTTATGAATTTTGTATAACGTAAGTCACATTATTAAAGTTAATATATTGTGGCTCAGTGGTATCGAGTCGGCCTGTGAATCTTGATAACTCTGGTTCGGTCCCCACAGCCTACAAACAATTTTCACCAATTTAAATATACCCCTGTGGCTCTTCCTCCACTAACATCTTTGGAGGCCGTGATTTGACGGCTGGTAAACGCACTTCACGCAAAGAAATATATCACTTACCGAGATCTGCTTACGGCAGAGTGCCACATCCAGTAATGGGTAAAAGGCGAGATGATATATTTATTTAATATATTGTATTTGTATCGTTATGAACAGTGTGATAACATCAACTTTTCCGTTGTTTGATTTTATTTGACACAAAGAATAAAATCGAGCACTTACCACCAACCGTATTGACGAAGTTTCGATCTTATCTTCAAGTGAAACGCTACAAAGCTCAACAAAGTTCAGTAACAAGTCAAAAATGACGTTACAATAAAATATTTTTTTTGGACTCAATTGAATCCACGTTATCCTTTATTTTTCAATTTTCCTACCGTAAATTAAAAATTTTCGGCTTAATTAAATTCTCATAATTTATTCATTAGATTCATCCTAAAATAAATCCCTAATAAATAATTCTATTCTAGCATACTATCCACATAATAGTAGGGGTTTCTTTTTTTTAAATTTTAATCTATGCATAAAATTATTAAATCCCTATTTTTTTTATTTCGCTAAAAAATTGCCAGTGCTGTAATAACAAATTTATGCAGTTTGAATAAGTCTGTTATATACTACACCCAGATAGTGTAAGAAATGACATACGTTTCTATTGTGGTAGAGTCACAGAATATTACCAGAAATGAAAGTTTTGTTGGCGCGTTTGATGTTTCTCTTACAAATTCAATGATTTCTATGGACGTGTGTGTTGGTCAATGGTCAATGACTTTGGATATTTAAATTTGTTGTTCCACTTTGGCGGTAAATTTAAAAATGTGTAATAAGGTGAGGAATATTTAAATATTTAAAGATATTTTAAGGAACTATATATTAATTAATAATATTCAATAAAGAACAGACAAGTTTTGTATACAGGGTGTTTCTATACCTCTGCACGAAATTAAAGAATAAAAAGGATTTTTTTGAAATTCGCAAAAATTAGGATACATCATTCCTAGCAAACATTTTTATTGTCACTGGTTTAATAGTACATTTAATTATTTATAATTATGTTACTAATGAAATAAAAGTATAAACACTGCCTACAAATAATCATTTATTAATTGGTTATTATGTAGGTACCTGGTGTAAAGCCTAATTTTTATTTTTTTTAATTAAATGTATTATTAAACCAGTGACACTAAATATGTTCGCTAGGAATGAAATACCCTAATTTTTGCGAATTTCAAAAAAGAAAATTTTGTTCTGTTATCAATATATCAAATTATATGTCATTAAAGTTTCGTGCAGAGGTATTGAAACACCCTGTATAAATAATAAATCAAAGTTAATTTTATTACCAAAATAAATATACAGGGTGGTGATCATGACACCGGAACATATAATTTTATCATGTAAAATAATATTTTATAATTTTCTGCTTCCCTTATTATTTTAGAGCAAATAGTTTCAAATAAATGTTGAAGAGCATACAATTCTACATCAATAAATAGAATTAATTCTGCATGTTTTATAACGATAGAAATTAAATTGAAAATGTTAAAAATTAGCTTTAAAATAGGGATAGCCTTGGAAATGAAATAAAATTAAACAAATGATTCACGTTTTATCGGTCAGCAGAAAAATATTATTTATTAGTCTTTAATTTAAGTGAATTATAAGAAAAAAATATGAATAATTACTCAATTAATGAAAGAAATTAATTTCTTATGTTCTATTATAGTGGTAATAGTTCTTCAAATAATTATATAATAAAAAAAAATAGTAAAACATGAAGTAATTTATATTTTTAGATCAAGCTATTGTCCTTCAAAACTAATTTTATTTCTTCTTTTTTTTATTCATCTTACTTCATTTTTTAAGTAACTGTTTTTATTTATTAAAGAATATATATTTCTTTAATTATAATTCACCAAGTTTTTATCAATATTAATCTTTTACAAAATAATTTTTAAAAGAATGTTATATTTTCGTTAATTGTTTTGGAAGTCTTTTATATTTTGTAAATATTATATATTATGTGGCACTCTGCCGTAGTAGATCTGAAGTGCAGTTACCAGCCGTCAAATCACGGCCTACAAAGATGTGAAGGGGGAGCCACAGGGGTAGATTTAATTTGGAGAAAATTGTTTGTCAAGATTCACAGGCCGACTCGATACCACTGAGCCACCTACCCCATTTTTGTTAATTTATTATATTATATAAAGCGTGTCCTAAAGAAGGCTGAAGTTTTAACCGAAACGTCGACAAAATAAATAATACAAATTTGACTGAAATCCGAAAAAACAGTTCTTATGTTTACTGACTAAAATGTATATTCTTTTTTTTTTATTTATATATCGGACCAACTTCTAAGATCATATGCCGATATGTCCTTTGTATGGCCGCCACGGGCGGGACCCGAACCCACGACGTTATGGTCGTCAGTCAAGTCCTCAACCCGCGCGGCCACCACGCGGGACAAAATATATTCTTTTAAATATTAAAGTTACATATAGTGTCTGCTAAATTTAAAAAATCTGATGTGGACACCACATGACTTCCTTGTACGCGTATTAAACTATAGATATTTTTTTAATTGCACATATATTTGACATAAAATCTTTTATTTTTTATTTTTTGTTCTAATCCATAGCAAACTTAATTTTAAAAAAAAACTAAAAATATATAATATTTAAATTTAGATATCTCGCTGATGCAAAAGGCTAATTTAAAAATTCTTAATGTGCTAGACGCAGAATTTAATTCTCTAAAACTTTTATTTGCAGCATTCATTTCTAAAATTAAAATAATACCATTTTTTTCAAGGAAAACTGTTAGCAGCTTCATGTAATGTGCCACTTCCGATTAGTCTATTTTAACCAAAATCTATTATGTTATTTCCATTGATATAGTAGTCTTATATTCCAAATTTGGAAAGTTTTAAATTATATTTGAATATAGTTTTTCATGAAAATCTATTATAGGCTTCAAGTAAAGTACCACTTCCGGTAGTTGTATAATGACCAAAAAGGGAGGTGCACAACTAGATGTTATAACAGTCCTAAATATAAAGTTTCAATTTTCTACGGTTTACCGTTTTTGAGTTATGCGAGATACATACGTACGTGCATACGTACGTACAGACGGCATGACGAAATTAGTCAAAATAGATTCAGGGAGGGCCAAAATACCTATTTCCGTTGAAATCTGAGAACCGAAAATTTTCGCGATTACAATACTTCCTTTACTTCGTACAAGGAAGTAAAAAAGAGTAAAGTAATTCACATTTAAGACCGTTATAAATATCGACAAAAAACATTGTGAATTTCGTATTCACAATGAAATATCTCTTAATGTAAAAGTTTCCAGCACATAAGTTCCGAATGTTAGAAAAATGAAAACGTTAAATATCAGCAACACTGCAACAATAGCTTGAAACAAAAGCGCGCATTTTTAATGCAACCGACCAGCGTGTCAGCCGAGCATAAATTTCCCATATTCCATCTTTCTTCGCGGTTTTCACGTCGACTCTTTTAAGCGTTCGTCGTCGCGGCGCTGGTGTCGCTTGGAACGGATTTGAGCGTCGTTAAATTTCGGAAAGGATCGCGGGCTATTCTGCTTCGTGCTACCCTGTTACCCCTCCACTGTAAACATGTAACGGTTACGTATTTTATGACCAGTCACTTGGTACGTCTATGAATGCATTGTGGAGGTTTATCATTCTGTTTACATTCACTCACTTTTTAGGAGTAAATAATTTAATATATGTATCACATATCACATTTACCCAATTCAGGGTGTGAATATACTGCAATTAACTCTTAAATAGGCGCGTGGGAGTCAAATAAACCTGCAACGAACAGTTCTACCGCTTTCAATTCAATGAAAAATATCGAATAAATATTCGAATATTAAATGACAGCGAAGTTTAGTGCATTATTTGACATTTCAAGTCCATCCAAATACGAATATTTATTTATTTATTTTATTTATTTATTTATTTATGTTACGTTGTACAACAGGAACTTAATTCCAATTACAGCACAGGGTCCGCACTCACCGAGCCGCAGTGTGGTAGTTTATATAATTTTTAGCTTGAGTGAGATTCGAATTCGGGATCTCCAGATTCGAATTCCGTATAGCTATCCACACCACCGTACTGATTAATAGTTGACTGAGAAAGGAAATCCTGAGGATAAATTCGATCATTTATCTCAACTCAATATTGTCAATTTAAGAAAAACTTTCAGTGACAAAACTTATTTTGCTGAATGTTTTTTACAAATATTTTTTTCTATTTATATACAGGGTGTATCTGTACTTCGGGAAAACAATTAAAGAGTATATACTATAAGAGGTACTGAACAAAATTTAAATCGTATTTAAAGGCAACATTTTGTTAACCACTGGTCGATGGCTATTTTTAATAATTTTATTTAAATCTTCTTACAATTAATTGTTTACACAACACCAAATAAATGTCTGATGTTGTGTAATTAATAATTTAATTTAGTTAAATGGAGCAGGTCAGGCAATAAAGTATGCTAATCCAGTGGCCTTAAAAATGTTCATTTCAAGTAAACCATCCTTAATTTAGCGATTTTTTTAAAAATTATTTTTGTTCCATGATAAAATAAATAAATAAATATATCATCACGCCTTTTACCCATCACTGGGTGTGGCACTGTGCCTAAGCAGATCTCGGTAAGTGATATATTTTTTCGCGTGAAGTGCGGTTACCAGCCGTCAAATCACGGCCTCCAAAGATATTAGTGGAGGAGGAGCCACAGGGGTAGATTTTTTAAATTGGTGAAAATTGTTTGTCGGCTGTGGGGATCGAACCAGGGTTCTCAAGATCCACAGGCCGACTCGATACCACTGAGCCACCTACCCCATGATCAGTACGTCTTATAGTATATGTATATCCTATCATTTTTTTCCCGAAATACAGATACACCCTGTATGTATATAAAAAGACAAATATTTGAATTAAACTTTTTGTTATCATTAGCAATGAATTATTAATTAATATTTAACAGTTGGTGCTAAATAAAATAATATATTATACACGACGATAAAGAATCTTCTTGTACTCGTAACCTTCAAAATGACACTTCCCGGACGCAACACTCAATCTGGAACAAGTGCTTCCCGATCGACTTGACTGTAAAAATTGCAAAAAACACTGGCCCTTTGGATCATTCTAAAATAAATATGTCTTGATAATAATAAAATCTAATTTATAAAATACATCTTCCCTGAATTTTCTTTTATTAAAAGTTTGGGAAATAAGAGTAAATGCTAAATTTCTTTCAAAATTTGTCAGCATCTGTGCCATCTATTTGATAACCTCTGAACTAAAGACGTCATTGATACAACTTTTTGCAGATTGTAATCAAACAAAAATTGCTATTAATACTATATAAATAATAAGACAAAACACATATTGTGGAATATAACAACTTAGTTTAATAGAAAAGTAAGATTATAACAACATAAAATGCTTAAATTAATTAATCTATTTTAGGTTAGGTTTGATATTTGAACTAAATAACAATATTTTTAGATTGGGAAGAGCTATAATTGTTACAAGTGTTATTATAAACATTTATAGTAAAATGTTGACAATTAAAAATCGAAATTCCTGGAGCAGCTTGGTTTGCAATTGATAAAGATTGCGTATAATTTACAGATTCTGGTGTACTCGCACAAGTTGCATTTACAGATGATGGTCGAACAAACTACGTGCGTGAAGACGTCTTCCGCTCACTCGCGCTATTAAAGACACTCGCTCGTGCTTAAAAAATGCGCTCATGCGGGAACATCGTCTTCCCGCACTTAGTTCGTAAATAACTTATTATCGATAGCTCGCTCGCCTGATAAAATATCTCTTTATTGTCTTGTATATGACATGATTGAAAATACAATAACGATGATTAATTTAAAGTTCAATTTATGACAGTAAAATCCGGGTAACGCCTGGATACAAACCAGGGATCTTCTGCTTACCGGGCAGAGATGCTAACCGCAACATCACGGCATCTAGGTACAAAGTATTTTGTGAACCAGATGATGGTCCTGCCTCGAACAAACTACGTGCGTAAAGACGTCTTCCGCTCACTCGCGCTATTAAAGACACTCGCTCGTGCTTCAAAAATGCGCTCATGCGGGAACATCGTCTTCCCGCACTTAGTTCGTAAATAACTTATTATCGATAGCTCGCTCGCCTGATAAAATATCTCTTTATTGTCTTGTATATGACATGATTGAAAATACAATAACGATGATTAATTTAAAGTTCAATTTATGACAGTAAAATCCGGGTAACGCCTGGATACAAACCAGGGATCTTCTGCTTACCGGGCAGAGATGCTAACCGCAACATCACGGCATCTAGGTACAAAGTATTTTGTGAACCAGATGATGGTCCTGCCTCGAACAAACTACGTGCGTGAAGACGTCTTCCGCTCATTCGCGCTATTAAAGACAGTCGCTCGTGCTTAAAAAATGCGCTCATGCGGGAACATCGTCTTCCCGCACTTAGTTCGTAAATAACTTATTATCAATAGCTCGCTCGCCTGATAAAATATCTCTTTATTGTCTTGTATATGACATGATTGAAAATACAATAATTTAAAGTTAAATTTATGACAGTAAAATCCGGGTAACGCCTGGATACAAACCAGGGATCTTCTGCTTACCGGGCAGAGATGCTAACCGCAACATCACGCCATCTAGGTACAAAGTATGTTGTGAACCAAATGATGATGATATTATGTTTGTATGTGTATATGTTTGTTGACAACATATTCCGAAGATCATAAAAATATTTGAAACTACTCGTCACAAAAATGTAATATAGCATTAATTTAGCATAATGCCATTAAAGTGTTCAAACACAGCATCTCATATTTTATGATTAAAAACGCAAATATGTAGTATACGTCGGTTGAAACGCCATGTAAACATAGAAGGCATGTCATTTCGTATAATAGTGTGCCTATACGGGTACAACATTGTTAAATAAAAATGTTTCGCTCTTCTGTTCATATTTTATAGTATATTGCGGGTGTTTTATTATTAAGGCTGTTATTCTCAACGCTATATTTCACTGTGTCAATTCTATAGAAGTTACATTGCAGTAGTGGGTTAATTATTCATAAATCTAGATTCATCAGTGTGAAATTGTGTGTAGAATGAATTTTAAATTTCTGTACGTTCTAGTTAAACTGCAATATTTTATAATTAACCTTGCTTTTTGTTGTTTTATGAAAATTTATGCCGGTAACGATGCCTTGACACCGTTGTTCACTTGTTATCCAAACTTTTTTAACTTTAATCCAAAATTTACGCCAGATTTACACGAATTAAATACATTACATTATGCTATGTCCCATTAGATGAAGTAGCATGAACCCTTCAAATATTTTTTAGATTCATTCCGTAATTAACCCTTTGCACTCCAGCCTAATAAGCAATAGTAGGAACCAGTAACTCCAAACAAATGCAGATCACACACATTGGAATGCAAACGTAAACACTTTTGATTATCTAAGACTTAAGAGCGCTGAGTGAGATAAACAAGCGTGTCACAAATGTGGCGACAACGGATTTATTCCTAACGGAGTGCAAAGGGTTAATATTCTACAAACATTTTTATCCTGACAAGCTCGTGTCGTCAAATTATTACAAAACAAAATTAAAAATCGTCATTCTATAAGTTATGTCCATTAATATATAATTTATTTGTATACAACGTGTTTCAAAATTAGTGCAAAAAAATATGGCTATATATTATTTGACATGCTCAATACAATGCAAAAAAAAAGAGTTTTAGACATTTTTTTGGTTCAGGATAAACATATATCCCGCTGTATCTTTTGTCGCTATACAATCGGAAGTTAAATTATTATATTACAACGTCTATTTTTGACGTACCGAATTTGTCTAATATGATTTCAAGCTTCAATGAAATCTTCAGACATGTAACTTCTATTTCTTCTTAATTCGAATGAAACAAATGAAATTTATACAAAATCTCAACTAAAAAAATAACAAACCCAAGGAGGAGGCATGGCTCTCATGGCTCTCGCCGTGGATTCACCCTTGCTCTCAATCCAGTGGTACTAAAAATGTTTACTTCAGGTAAATTGCAATTAATTTTGTGAATTCAAATAGGAAAATTGGATAAGCCGAAAATATTAATTTAAATTGTTTGGATGGTTAATAAAGGCTTTTTTCATCATCATTAATTTTATTTTTTTAAATTTAAACTTACAATTTAATGTACATTCAAATTATTAGTTTAAAATTTTGATTGTTAAATGTAATTTTTAAAATATTTTGAAAATGGGCCAATCCCTGGGACTGAAATGTCAGCATTATCAAATAAAATTAATGTTACGAAAAAAAGCCTTTATTAACCACCCAAACAATTTTAAATTTGGGAGTTGTTTAAAAATTCTTTTTGACCTGAGATTTATCTTTTCCTGAAGTATACTGTATAATAAGTTTGAAATCAATTGAATATTTTGATGGTTGTTTATCAGGTGTCATGTTTTGTCGGGTAGTAGCAGCACTTGTCAGTAAATAACGTAATTGAGTAGGAGTGATCGAAAATAAAAGCAAAATGTCCAGGAATTTAAAAATTATACGGATGGAACCTGGTAAAAGCAGGTTGATAAATGATATTTTTAGATATAGCGTAAATATACGTACGCATTAACCCGTCAGCCGGTCCATGCAAACGCATCAATAACTAAACTACATCGAGTGAAGATTTGCAAGTGGAAATTCGCAACCCAAATATTTACACCGTGCACGTGAATCAAGCAGACAAAAGCTTAAAAGTGAAGAAATATTACTTCAGGGGTGAAATTCTACTGAAAAAATAAATCCGATTTGCACAGTATTCCCAGGACAAATATCCTTACCAAAATACCTCAGCGGACTTCAACTACTTTAGTTACAGCCAAGAAACAAATAATTTTACTACACCCATACTATAACGGTCCTTTTCAATAAATAAATAAATATATCATCACGCCTTTTACCCATTACTGGGTGTGGCACTCTGCCTAAGCAGATCTCGGTAAGTGATATATTTTGTCGCGTGAAGTGCGGTTACCAGCCGTCAAATCACGGCCCTCAAAGATATTAGTGGAGAGGGAGCCACAGGGGTAGATTTTTAAATTGGTGAAAATTGTTTGTCTGCTGTGGGGATCGAACCAGGGTTCTCAAGATCCACAGGCCGACTCGATACCACTGAGCCATCTACCCCATTTTTTTTCAATTAAGGCACGTTTTCGATTTACGGCCTAAAATGTTTCGCTATAACGGCAAAAACACTTGTTTTCCCATTGAATTTGTATGAATTTGTTTGATTCCTTATACGGCTTTTCGCTTTGCGGTCAAATTTCGTGGAACGTATCTAGGCCGTAAAGCGAGGTATGGGTGTACTATATTTCATTTCAACTGGCTTGACAATTTTGTAAGTTTGTAACTATGACAACGCAACAGCAAACGATGTTTTTTGTTTTACAAATAAATAGAAGAACTAAATTTTCTACTATTTTTAATATTAATTTAGATACAATGAATATAATATAGTACGGTAGTGTGGATACGGTTACGGAATTCAAATCCGGAGATCCCGAGTTTGAATCTCACTCAATGTAAAACTTATATGAACTAGCACAATGCGGCTCTGTGAGTCTGGATCCTGTACTGTAATTGGGATTAAATTCTTGTTGTACAGCGTAACATAAATAAATATTTTATATCATTATTAAGTATAAAAAACAAATTAAATTGAAGCAATTTTTATACAGGATGTTTTACAACTTCTGACATTTATTTTAACCCCATATAGTACTCAAGGTACTGATTCTGAAAAAAAAATTTTTCAAAATTCGCAAAATTAATTGCACTTTACATGAAGTAAACATTTTTAGTGCCACTGGTTTGAGAGTTATTTATAATATATTAATAATTAAAATATAATTATAAAACTACTAATAAGCATTTATCTGATGCTGTATAATGAATAAAAATGGACTATTGTTGGGCTTATAATTGTAATTTCATTATTATGTTAGAAATACCTTTCATTTTAAATCTACCTCCTGTGCCCCCCCCCGCATCTTTGGGAGACGTAATTTGACGGCTGGTACCCGCACTTCACGAAAAAATATATCACTTATCGACATCTGCTACGGTAGAGTGCCACACACACATAAGCGTGATGATATATTTATTTATTTGATAAATAAATAAATAAATATATATATATATATATATATATATATATATATATATATATATATATATATATTGTCGTCTGCGGGAATCAAAGTCAGGTTTTCAAATTCGCAGACCGACATGCTTGCACTGTGTATCTTTTATCTTAAAAATAATTAAAAAATTAAAGTTAATTAAGTGCAAATGAATCCCCCTTGTTTGCGAAATTAATGAAGCTTGAGACTCTGGCTCGTGCAGCAAGAGCGCAATAAATGAGCTACAACGACACGTAACTAAGCATAAACATAAAATGAGATAATATCATTGCTAAAGTATTCCCATAGAAAGTTTGTTATTCACTCCATAAGGATTGCATCAAAGTTAACAAAGTTATCAGCGCTCGTGGAATAAATTCCAGTGAAAATACTCTTCTGCTTCCGGTATACGATGACGTGGTGTGACTGTGTGTGGATGAGAATGTGGTGCATCCGGCCAAGTGAAGGTAATTATATAACATTAATAATTCCATGAAAAAAGCTAAACAAAGCAGTGCATAGAAGTTTGTTTCATCGCCATGACACCGTAACGTAACGTATAATGTTATAAAGTTCGAGCCGAACGATGGCGAACGCCCCCGACTTGACTCGAACTCTCCCGAATGTAACCGAATGCGAAGCTTGAAAGCGCAGAGAACGGCAGTCACTTGGGAGATTACATAACAACCTAACCTAACCTATTCAACAGTTTACACTATTCACTTACGAAACAACATAGTCGTGTTGAATGCCCGACAAACGATTTTAAAATCTGCAGGGATGTAATAACTGGAAAACTAGACTTTTATTTATTTATCGCACAATGTGGAATTCATTTATAATTTGTGTTGCGAGCTTTCCACTAACTATTTTCACAGCTTTTTCACTGTTTTTCATATGAATTTCCTTCCTTTTACCGCATTTTTTCATAAGTATAGATAGACAAACTGCATTCACAATTTATTGGTTTTGACGTCACAAGGCAGAATTATTTTATAATTTGTGTTGCTAGCTTTTCATACCTTTTTCACTGGTTATCTTGTTAACACCTTTATATAGTACTTTTTTTAAATAAATATAAATAGATAAAATATGTATTCTGGGTGTAGAATTGAAATTTTTTACATATTGAAAGTGCAATATTATTTATTTATTTATTTGGTACTCAGTAGAACAGGAATTTAATCCCAATTACAGTACAGGGTCCGCACTCAGCGAGCCGAAGTGTGGTAGTTCATATAATTTTTAGCTTGAGTGAGATTCGAACTCGGGATCTCCGGATTCAAATTCCGTATTGCTATCCACACCACCGTACTGACGGACATTATGCTAATTAAATTAGACCAAAAGTGTAAATACAAAAAATGTTACTTGTTACTCAATTCAAATTTATTCAAGGAATACCTTGTTTACAATCAACAATTGTCCGATTTGTCTCTTTCAGGTCCAAATTAAAATCTTAAAAGAAGAAAATAATTAAATGTACTATTAAACCAGTTAATTATTTATAATTATGTTAATAATGAAATAAAAGTATAAACACTGCCTACAAATTATCATTTATTAATTAGTTATTATATAGGTACTTGGTATAATACCTTATTTTATTTTTTTTAATTAAATGTATTATTAAACCAGTGGCACTAAAATGTTTGCTAGGATTGAAATACCCTAATTTTTGCGAATTTCAAAAAAATCCTTTTTGTTTATAATCAGTATATCAAATTATATATGTCATTACAGTTTCGTGTAGAGGTATAGAAACACCTTGTAGATTGTGGTAATTTTAGGAGTTTCTAATTTTAATTGTTGTAATTAAGTAATTTATAATTAGAAATCTGGAGCGTTAACAAAAAAAAAAAAATAAAATATATCATCACGCCTTTTACCCATCACTGGGTGTGGCACTCTGCCAAAGCAGATCTCGGTAAGTGATATATTTTTTCGCGTGAAGTGCGGTTACCAGCCGTCAAATCACGGCCTCCAAAGATATTAGTGGCGGAGGAGCCACAGGGGTAGATTAACAACTACCTTAAAATGTATTAATATCTAGTTTTAATTATTGTTGACTTTTAATGTAATTTAAAAAATTATTTTAATATGGTGTGTTTTTAAAAAAGTTATTAATTTTCTGTTAATTTTTGTAACTTTTAAAATGGACAATACCGGGACCGAAATGTCAGCATTTATAAATAAATAATTCTAATTTAAACAAAGCCTTATTATCCATACAATATTAAGACTTAGTAATATTTCGGCTTATTCAAATTTCCAAAAAAAGTTAGAGTTGTGTCACTCTTCCATGTGATGTGCAATATGACACTTCTTCTATATTCCAAATTTGTTTCATCTTTCGTTTATGCAACAAACTTTCAGCCATATCCATCTATTTATTTCCAGGTCATTTATTCAATGTCTCATCTTCAATTTCACCAAGCAACTAATTGCTTTCCCAGACATAAATAAAGCAGTAAAATATAAATAGAAACATCTAGATATAAGCTTGATTACCTATTCATCTTTCATATTGCAGCACATTCATCTAGAGAAATCATTATAAAATTAGTTGCAGTAGATGAATGCATTGATTTCTCCGAGTAAAAACTCCAATATCGTGTACCAGGCATGTAGAAGTACATAGATATAAATATATCATTTACTGAACAAAGAGAACGTATCGTCTTGTATTGAACATTTCGTTTTTGGTGTAATTTGTAATCTTGTTTGGCAGTGAAAAGCGAACCATCTTTCACCCAACCTGCAGAAAGTATAGTATGTTCAAAGATACTCCGTTATGGCTTTAACTTACTAAGCCTGTGTTGAACCGCACACAGTAAGAGATTCTACATGTTGGCGCTCAGGGTAGGATTGCAAAATATTTAAATAAATAAATAAATATATCATCACGCCTTTTACCCATCACTGGGTGTGGCACTCTGCCTAAGCAGATCTCGGTAAGTGATATATTTTTTCGCGTGAAGTGCGGTTACCAGCCGTCAAATCACGGCCTCCAAAGATATTAGTGGAGGAGGAGCCACAGGGGTAGATTTTTTAAATTGGTGAAAATTGTTTGTCGGCTGTGGGGATCGAACCAAGGTTCTCAAGATCCACAGGCCGACTCGATACCACTGAGCCACCTACCCCATTAAAAATATTTAAATTCGGAAATCTCTAATCTCTGTGCGGATTACGTATTTCAGATTTACTTGAAATAATAATGAATTCGCAAAATTCAACCGGTATTATTACATATTAGGAAAAATAAGATAACAAAGGCATACTTACTGAGTTCTTTGACTACTTTGCATTCAGTTCTCAATAAAATCGGTTTTCGTTTTAAAAAAATTGATAAACGGGAAACAATAATGGAGAGTCGAAGAATACGCGAATGGCGCTTCAAATTTTTAAGAGAAATTAAAAAATATCGTGCTGAGAATCGTCCGATAATATATTTGGACGAAAGTTGGTTTGACTCCCACGACACAGTACCAAAAAGTTGGACAGACGGTACAAATGATTGTGCAATCGATGTTCCACCAGCACGAGGCAAGAGAATGATAATACTTCATGCCGGAAGTGATCAAGGGTGGATAAATGGTGCGCGAAAAAAAAATTAAATTGGGAAATACTGAATACATACCTGTCCTTGCACCCCTATAAATCAAGCTTAAATCCCTAACAATAGACCCGCTGAGAGGGCCATAACGGAGTATCTTTGAACATAGTATAGTTGGTATATAGGGTTGTGACTTGTGAGATTGTGCACAACTTTAGCATTTACGAGAAAATATTATATTTTCTCATCACATTCGGTCGTCCTTTTCCGGTTCGTATTAACTGAATCCACGAGTTCATTTTAACGTAAATAAATAAAATCGAATAAACGTGGAAAGCAAATCGCATTAGCCATTGAAAAACTGTTCTATGTTGTTAGACCGTGGTATAGTGTGCTTTCTCATTCTGGTCAGTGGTCAGTGCTTCTCAACATTTACACTTTCAGGGGAGATAGTTGTACGTCTGTAGTTAGAACTTTCGCCCCACAAAGTATAGAATTACTATACGATATCGTTTCCGCAAGACACAAAAGTACAATTTAAACTTTTAAAATGAGGTAGTTGTAATTCTGGGGTTAGAATGTTCGCCTCGCAGGCGAGAAAGTTTTAAACTTAACAAAGCACAAAACATAATAAAATAAATATTACAATTGGTCATTGTAACACGTATTTTTCATACTATTTTTTTATTTCGCATTAATTTACTTTTATTTCAAAATGGTTATTAAAAAATAATAATAATAATTTCAAGGTGGTAACACTGAGAGATTCAATAAGCATGTGAAATTTAATTTATATTGACATTTATTATTTAGGTTCGAGCTCAAATTAATAATTATCTAAGTTATGATATAAAACAAAATACCTTCAATTTTTATTTAAAAATAGGTGTTAAATTCTGTCGAAGCAGATCTTGGTAAGTGAGATATTTATGGACATGAAGTGCGGTTACCAGTTGTCAAATCGCGGCCCTCAAACATGTTATTGTAGGGGGAACCACAGAGCTAATTTTAATTTGACAATCTGGTTCCATTCTCACAGCCGTCAAATTATTTTACCCACATTAGTAAATACCCCTTTGGCTCCCCCACCACTAATATCTTTATAATATATTTGTTTTTATATACTGCAAAATTAATTACAAAGTATAATTATTTAATAGCACGATCACTTTTTGCATTGGAAATAAATATATTATCACGCCTCTGTCGTAGCAGATCTTGATAAGTAATATATTTCTTCACATGAAATGCGGTTATCAGTCGCCAAATAACGGCCCTCAAATGATAGTGGAGGGGGAGTCACAAGGGTAGTTTAAATGTGATGAAAATTGTTTGTCGAATGTGGGAATTAAATCCGGGTTCTCAAATTCCTACATAATAACTCAGTTTTCAACCGATAGTTGAGAAAACTGTTATTAGTAACGTCCTATAAAGTTGTATTGTATCAGAAAATAGATGAACAGATGGACAGAATCGCGGACGTAAAAGTTAACTTTTTTATAGTTGTTTACTGTTTATTTTGATTGTCTAGGCCAGTGGTCGGCAAAGTGCGGCTCCAGAGCCGCATGTGGCTCTTTGGCTCCTTAAGTGCGGCTCTGGCACAAATATCCACGGAAGGCGCAATAATATTTTCATTAAAAAAAAAACTCGGTAAGAAAATAATTAAAAACAACAACATACAAACCTGACTTACTCAAACTATCCAAGGAGATGCAAGCACATTGTTCGCATTAATAAATATTTACTAAGTATGAAATTTAGTTTCATTTAGTGTACTACTTATTTAGTGTAATAAAAGTTTACTAAACAAGCAGATTTGGCTCCCAATTTTTTTTTTAATTGTTGTAATGTTCATATTTGGCTCTTTGGCTAATAAGTTTGCCGACCACTGGTCTAGGCGAAAAAGAAATTTCGATGTAAAACTTTAGTGTGAAATTGAGACGAATGTTACTAGAAGAGTGAATATATGTTAGTGAGATTTAAGGTTAAGGGAGATGGCGGGATGGAAAAATTTGTCAAAAAATAATAGCATGTCGAATCAAATGAATAAATGCTGAGTGAATGTTTGAAGGTTTGTGCTACCTCATTTAATGGAACATATAGTTTTCACGTAAATGAACATAATCTATAACCATCAGTAATTCAAACGCACCCCATAAACTCCGATTTCAATTAACGAGAGTGGTTCAAATGAGGGAAATCTTGACATTCGACATCGGGAAATAATAACCGTATCCTGTATCAGTCCATGTTTGCGGCTGATAACAGTTTGCAAGCCACTGACTACGAGGGTACGCGGTCAGCCGATAGCCACCCAGGCATAGCTCGAGGGGTGAAACGGTATTCTGTGTCACAGTCGCTGATGAACTCACTGTGTTATTTACGTAACCAATGTTCTGGCGTTCGGCTTCATTCGGCTTTACTCGGCTCACATCGGCTACACTCGACAATAATCGGGTGATGCGCTGCGGTGAACCCCCGGAATATTTTATAACCAATGCATATTTCATATTTCATTCCGTATATCACAATCAGCAGGCTTGGAAAACAATAATTTACTGCTTCTATATAATTGTAATAATAATCGCATTATCGTTTATATTCATGTCATAAACTACCCGACTACATTTATATTGCTAATTTTTTGTTGCACTCTAATTAAAAGTTATAATTAATAACTGTTCGTTCATTTGTTTATCGCAGTAAATGATATTCATGTTAAATATTATCCAATTTCAAAATGTGTAACCTGCAGCAATATATCTGATACATACGTATATAAACCAAATATTAAGGGGCCATAAAATCAAATATTATGACTTATGCTTGTGACTATTTTACGACCAATAGGTACAATACGCCATTCTACTAGCTTACCTCCAGGCGCAAATAACAATGAAACATATTTTTTTTAATTCGAGATCGAATATTTTTCACGACAAACAATTTTCACCACTTTAAAACTACCCCTGGATCTCCTCCACCACTAACATCTTTAGGCGCCTTGATTTGACAGCTGATAACCGCACTTTTCCGCGAAGAAATATATCACTTAGCGATATCTGCTACGGCAGAGTGCCACAAGTAATGGGTACAAGGCGTGTTGATATATTTATTTATTTACATTAGACAATTGAAAAGATACGTGCATTAATACCATATTAAAATTATTGTTTTATGCCCTCCAGTGGCGTGCCTAGAGTATGAGTAGTTATTTATTAAAATTTTCTAAATAAAAACAAATGTAGAGGCTTGTCATATATTTTATTTTATTATTTTATTTCGATGGTTTTTTTTCATAATCAGAGTCATATTGTTGACATAAGCAGATTGAAAATTGTCTTCACGTATAAACAAATACATATAAAGAATTCTAATCAGCAGCAGTCTTTTTTATATTATTGCTAAAATTTATTGTTATTCAATATCTACATGCATAAAATAATATTTAATAATATATTTCAAGTTCCACAATAATAATATTTTCATATTGATACATATCTATTGATATGAATGCAGTTCAATAATTCAATTAAAGTTAATATTGAAAAACATGTAAAATAAATTAATATTAAATAGCTCATATAGAATATCAAAATTCCATAAAACTTTACTATAATAAGTAAAGCCCGGATTTTTAGGCAATTGCCGAGATTCAAATTTTAATATACTTGAGGCAATTTCGTTTTTCTATACATAGGTAATATGTTTACGTGTAATGGAAGATTTTTTTTTCGTGCCTTAGGGCCTATTTTTTCTATATTTTGGTTATTGTGCCTATTTTACCTTATACAGCCTATTTTGCCTATTTTTGTTGCCTATTTTAACTTTTATTGACTAATTCAACACTCTACAAAGTGTTTCAACCTAACCTATAATATTTAAAGTACTTACTTTAATCAAGTTTTTGTGTGTGAATTTAAAATGCTGAAAGAAAAAACGTTTTTTAGTCAAAATTTAACGTGGCAATTCAATTGTGACTTTAGACGATAAGGCTAAATATAAGAACGCCCCGGTCACATTTTGTGATGTCGAACGAAGTTTTCAACTTACAAGCAAGTTCTGACAGACTGAAGACAGTCCCTTTCCGAAAATTTCATAGACCAATTGCTCGTAATATTTTGTGAATTAAAGTATACTACATAATTTGAATTTGCATAATAGTTAATAAAATGAGAACCCTACATTATTATTTTTCAGATTGCGTTAATTTTTGTTTAAAATGATTATTTTTTTCTAACGAAGAGTAGATATGAGTACCAATATTAGAAAAAGGAATCGTTTATTTTTTTTAAAACAAATTATTTACATTTAGACTGCCTAAAATCCCGCCTATTTTAGAGTAATTACCGGCCAATATGCCTGCTTATTTGGGTGTTTTTAAGAGCCTAAATATCCGGGCTTTAATAATAAGTGTTTTAATACAAAATTTTGATACATTATAAAAGAATTGCGAGTTTGAAATATAGAATTATTTATATCTACACAACTTATACGGGATGTTTCCTAAACGTGCCTCACTATTTTGAGCCTGAGAACTGTGAGAACTACGACGAAGGAATCAGCTTTTTAACTGTTTTTGTTTGTCTAAAAAATGTATAAGCGAAAATAGTATATTACATAATAAGTCAGGAAAGTGATGCTTTACTTGACGAAACGGTTGTTTGAAGTACGAGGCCGTCAGGCCGAGTATTTTAATTCGTTAGTCAAGTAAAACACTTTCGTGACGTATTATGTATACTATTTTTTCTGAAATCGTTCATATTTATATTTTATCAATATAATTAATAATAAATATTTCAAAATGTTTAATTTTTTGGTAAGAATCATATTGGCAGCAAACTACATATCCAAGCTGATAACAAAAGTTGTTGAAAACAATATCTTATGTGAAAAATCTATTGAATATATTTGTGTCAAAAGTAATATTGTTGACAGAGAAGATTTCTTTATAATGTTGGAAAATATAGATGAAAATGAGTATGAGGCGGTATTTTCAAGTATTCCTCCTGAAATCTTAAATCAAGCAACTGCGGCTGTTGAAAATTTATTACCGAGCAAGTCCAAAGACCGATATGATAAAGAGTATGAAATTTTCATGGATTGGAAAAAGCAAAATAATTTGTCAGCAAATGTGCTACTTGCTTATTTTATTTACTGAATCTCCAATAAATTTAGCTTCAAATTCGCCAGTGTCATACATAAATTTTAGTAATTTAAGCAATTGTATATTTAGTATTAATATTATTGATAAAAATAAATAAAAATCTTATTAAATTTTTTTGTTATTTAGTTTATTTATTTGAGTCAGGTAAACACTTACTTTCCATACTAAAATGCGTCAGGAAAGTAGGCATTTTCTTGACGATTTCAGAAAAAATATTTTTTCCTACGACCTTCATAAAAAGTAGGTTTTTCCACCCTCATATGCGAGTTGAAATTTAGGTATTCTATCCTTAGGGAACAAATTTATTATTTTCCTCCCTGTGGAAGAACGTATTGTTTTCTTCTCTTGTTAATTGTTGGTGTCATTACAACCGACAATACAGTTTTAGATATTTATTTATATACTGAAAGTATTTTTTTCTACTTCCGTTATTAAATAGTTATTTACGAACTAAGTGCAAGAAGACGATGTTCCCGCATGAGCGCATTTTTAAAGCACGAGCGACTGCATGGAGTGAGTGTCTTCAATAAAGCGAATGAGCGGAAGACGTCTTCACGCACGTAGTTTGTATAATATTTTTTGATCGAGTACTGGTATTTAAAAAAAATACATCTTTAATTTCAACTTATGTGAGTACACCAGAATCTGCAAATTATACACAATCTTTATCAATTGCAAACCAAGCTGCTCCAGGAACTTTGATTTCTAATTGTCAAAATTTTACTATAAATGTTTATAATAACACTTGTAACACTTTTGGCTCTTCCCAATCTAAAAATATAGTTTTTTAGTTCAAATATTAAACCTAACCTAAAATAGATTAATTCATTTAAGCATATTATGTTGTTATAATCTTACTTTTCCATTAAACTAAGTTGTTATATTCCATAATATGTGATTTTTCTTATTATTTATATAGTATTAGTCGCGATTTTTGTTTGATTACAATCTGCAAGAAGTTGTATCAATGACTTCTTTAGTTCAGAGGTTGTAAAATAGATAGCACTGATGCCGGCAAATGTTGAAAGAATTTTAACAAATTACTTTTATTTCCCAAACTTTGAATAAAGGAAAATTCAAGGAGTTGTACTTTATAAATTAGATTTAATTATTATCAAGACAGATTTATTTTAGAATGTTCCAAAGGGCCAATGGTTTTTGCAATTTATACAGTCGAGTCGATCGGGAAGCACTTGTTCCAGATTGAGTGTTGCGTGCGGGAAGTGTGTACAAAAATGTCATTTAATGTACTGATTTCCACATCTTATTCATATGTTAATATGCTGTGGCTTTAAATGTTTTAGTCACGGCTTAACATATTAAGCACGAAGCGAAATTAGTTTCCTGCAACTGTCATTGTAAGTTTACCTTACTTTTTAAATAATTCATAAATATTTATATTTTGTTGTTGTCTTAATTTGCGATCGTAGAAAAAGTATAGTATGTGACTCGTTTTATAAACTCTTTAGATACTCGTTTCTTATACATTCATATCTAAAAAGATCTAACTTTTTCCGGATAACGTTGTAAGAAAATGAAGTGATATTTTAATAAGAATTACTTCAAGATGTTGAGTTCAGAGATGTGCATCTACGTGTAATCTTTAATTGTCTACATTTACACGTAGACAATACGTCGACAATTCTAGCGACGTAAACAATGTAAAGAATGTAGATAATGCATCTGACAGTTGTAAAATTCAACATAACCTAAATTTATTCCTTTATAACTATTACATGTATTCGTTATCGTGAGCTCGGGTCATTATCGGTCTTTATATAATAAAACTAATACAGCAAGTGTTCGTACATTACTAGACGAATCTTGGGTCTTGGGCGAACTGTCATATTTTTAAAATCGATCAACGCCATCTCACCAGACAGAGTTTTCTTTGGCGCTATTTTTTAACGGTAACCAGTTGACAAATTTTGAACGTTTCGCCCAGCACAACTAATTTTTTTTCATGTAATCCCTAAAATAATAATAAAAACCTCTACCAACTTTTAAAATTCCCTGGTTCTAGGGATAAAATTTTAATATGACTTAAGTGGACACAGGTGTTTTCATTGTTTACATCTACATTGTTTACATGAAAAATGAAGACGTAGACTACATGATTGTTTACACGTAGAGAATGGCGTAGATTACTTGCAGTAGACTACACGCACATCCCTGGTTGAGTTCCATGCACAGTTAAAATTTAAAATGAATCCACAAAGATATGTAGAATTGAGTTCTCTTTTGGGTCATCCCGTATAATTTTTTCAAATCAAACGGAAAAAAGTATTAAAAGATTTAGCAATTTGATGAAATGGAAAAAGAGATTAAACCCTGGTAGAATAATTGGTTTTACGTCCTCCTATTTTTGTAAAATTTCCATAAAATTAGCTTCCTTATGAGTACGCTCATGTTCTAATTAATATATGCAAATTTTGTGTATGCGATCGAAAATGGGGTCACAATATCCATATTTATTTTGCGTGGTTTTATAAACAAACGAATAAAATGCAATTAACCCTTTTGCGTACACGGGAAGGATAGGGTGATCACGTGGTCTCGATGGTCTTCAGACCGCCACCGCCGCCACCGGTCGCTGATGCTGCTCTCTACCGTTCAGGATTCACACGCTTTTTGCTAACTTAAACCAGAAAATAAATATTTGAATATTAAACAGTGACATGTTACACGCGTGTACACTGTCCTTGTTCTGACAGTTTAACTAATCACCTTGTGACGTCATGCGTTTATTACACAGAAAATAAAACCGTCATACAATTTTATTATGGTAAATAACATCAATATGGTTTATTTAATCATAATGCAGTTATCAAATATAAGACTATTCTCTAATTCTTCTAAAAATACAAATAAACAAACAAGATATATATCTTCAGGTGCTTTGATTGAATGGAGATGGCTTTTTATTTGTACTTTACAGGGCCGGCAAGCAAAGACTTTAAATTTATTATCGTCGCTGTACTTTCAGTCATGTTATATGACAAAAAAATACTTCGTGGTATGATTTCCTTTCAATCAGAAGATGTGGTCGTTACAGACGATCCAGTGACACTAAAAATGTTCGCTAGGAATGAAATACCTTAATTTTTGCGAATTTCAAAAAATTCTTTTTGTTCTATAATCAGTATATCAAATTATATAGACATTGGAAGTTACATTTTAAAAAGTTACTTCGGAAAAAAAATATAGCGTTACCGTTACCGTTACTTAACACACATTTTTGAGTAACGTGTTACAAGTAAAAGTCCCTGTAACTACATTTACGTTCCCTTCATACAAGCTCACTTATTCCTCTCACTGGAAATCGTAGCTTTGGCTTATGCTGCAATTTGAGTATCAAGTAACAAAGAATCACTTTACGCTCTTGAAATAATTTGATTGCGTGATAATTTTTCTGTTCTATTCACTTTAAAAACAGTCGCGGTGACCGAGCGTGTTAAGACACATCTCTTAACATACTGTGACGTCACCCGAACCAAGGTTCGTCAGTTCGAATCCGCCTGTGGACAATGTGTGATTTGTCGTAAAATATAAAATACAGTAGGGTGGCCCTTATTTTGGGTAAGTTCGAATTTTGTCGGTCTCCACCCGAAATCTGATTTAAAATCATAAAAAAGTAATAAATTATTTTTTTGAGATTTTTAAAATAAGTTTAACCCGTGCCTCTAGGCCACTTTCACTTTTGCCTTCAGTTCCCAAATCACTGCTGAGCAGTGACTATTCAAAATGCAATAACTTTATATGATTGTATATTGCTAAACGGGTGCTCAAAAACTAACGAAAATTGAGTTTTTTTAAATACGCAAAAAGTGATTCACAGTACTGATTCTTTTGCAACAATTTTGTTTTATAAACTAGTTTTGATTATTTTAGACTGTTTTTGAATAATATTCATATTGATTATAACATTTTTATTTTATTTTATCATATTTTTAGCCACATATATTTTATCATTTGTAGTGTTTATTTGGAAATGTGTATAAGTGAAAGTGGTCTAGAGGCACGGGTTAAACTTATTTTAAAAATCTCAAAAAATTTATTTATTACTTTTTTGTGATTTTAAACCAGATTTCGGGTGGAGACCGACAAAATTCTAACTTACCCAAAATAAGGGCCACCCTAAAATACAGTTACATGTATTTATCACACTCGGGTGCTATAAGCTAGTCACTTATACGTCTTAAATAATGCAGCATTCGACTACGAAAACCGGCAGTACGGCAGTGTAAAAACTGCGGCCCGGTATGTCCACAGATGATGATGATGATTCACTTTAAAACTTCTTTTTCACTTTTGTTAATTATTTAGTCTGCTCTTGTCAAGCATTTTTTTTGTGACTGTATTCCAAGCATGTTGGACTGCCATGAATATCCCTGTGTCTGTATATGCCGTCGTCAATTTGTACAAGTCGAGAAAGTAAAAAGTGTCTAACCTGAGTCCGGGAACGGCGGAGACGGTGTGGCCGTCCTGAAGAAGCCAATCCACTTGAGGTGTGGGGGACCCGTGTGCCGAGCAGCTAACCTGCGAACCACTAGTGTTGCTGAAGATCAACGTGGCCGGCGGTTCCTGGAGGAACACCGGTCCTTGGACGCCGTGAAGTTGGCCCGTACATTCTCCTGCAAGAATAAGACAAATTTTAAACCTGAATCAAAACTTGCAACTAATAGCCGCATTAAATTGCTGAGTTGTTTTGAGTTACGTTGTTACTGCTCTATGACAGTGTGACGCGGCAATTTTGTGTGCCCCAAAAGTTTTATATTTTATACAATATGATTACAATTTTCTACACCTTATTTGTGCGAATTCGGATTTTCAGCATTAACCAATATACAGGGTGTTTCAGGACTAGTGTAACAAACTTTAACAGCTTATTCCTGACGTCATTTTGAGCCAAAAATGTCATATGAACATAGGTCCTATTCCTTCTTCTTCTTCTTCTTCCTATGGCACTACAGCCCAAATCGGGCCTGGGCCTACCGGACACACCGAGCCGCAGTTTTTACACTACCGTACTGCCGGTTTTCGTAGTCGAATGCTACATTATTTAAGGCGTATAAGTGACTAGCTTATAGCGCCCGAGTGTGGTAAATACATGTAGCTGTATTTTATATTTTTACGACAAATCACACATTGTCGACAGGCGGATTCGAACTGACGAACCTTGGCTCGGGTGACGTCACAGTATGCTAAGAGATGTGCCTTAACACGCTCGGCCACCGCGCCTGTAGGTCCTATTCCTTCTAGTTACCAAAATACAAGAGGTTGAACACGAAATTTTCAAATTTTTGTAATCAAGATACTTTCGGGAAACAAGAGTTTTATTGAAAAGTCATACCTTATTTGTTTTAATTAATTTTATTTATTAATATTAACATGCATACGAGTTCAAGGCGCTCATTTTGAACACTTGCTGTATTTTTTTTTATATTTGTTATCTTATTTCATATTGTGTTAACCTATTCCATGTTTGGTTATGTTGTTCTGTGTCTATTTAATTGTGTTATTTTATGTTTTGTTCTCTAAATCGTATTCGTGAATATTAATAAATAAAATTAATTAAGACAAATAAGGTATGACTTTTCAATAAAACTCTCATTTTCCGAAAGTATCTTGATTACAAAAGTTTGAAAATTTCGTGTTATTTATAGAACTTCAACCTCTTGTATTTTGGTAACTAGAAGGAATAGGACCTATGTTCATATGACATTTTTGGCTCAAAATGACCTCAGGAATAAGCTGTTAAAGTTTGTTACACTAGTCCTGAAACACCCTGTATAAATGAAAAAAAATCGAGAGTTTTAAATGTAGATGATGAAATTAGAGTGGCATTATCATTTTACGACCAAATATATTAATCAAAAAAGATCAAACTCAAATTTCACATTAAATGTATTCTTATAATTAATTTGTAATTAATCACTCAATGAAAATTCTGTTGTATTTGAAGAACATATTATTTTATTTTACAGTATAGTCCAAAATTATTATCATAAACTATTTAACATAGTGTATTATATGTAAGAAATATTCTTTTAAACTTATCTTATTGTTAGTGTGCCGCTAAATTTTGAAATTGTTAAAAGCGTACCGCGACAAGAAAATGGTTGAGAATCACTGCGCTATGATGTCGTACTTATTTTATTTATTATATAATATATACGTGTGTTTCTTAATAGATATTACTCACAGCTTATAGCCACGCGATTGCTAAAACAACGTAATATAATACCGCAACTAAAATTTTCAATTCATTTAAATTACTACTGTGCAGGGATGTGCGTGTAGTCTACAGCAAGTAATCTACGCTATTCTCTACGTGTAAACAATCATGTAGTCTACGTCTTCATTTTTCATGTAAACAATGTAGACTATGTAGACAATGAAAACACCTGTGTTCACTTAAGTCAGATTAGAAATTTTATCCCTAGAACTAGGGAATTTTAAAAGTTGTTAGAAATTTGTATTTTTATTCTAGGGATTACATGAAAAAAAATAGTTGTGCAGGGCAAAACGTTCAAAATAACGTTCAAAATTTGTCAACTGGTTTCTGTTAAAAATAGCGCCAAAGAAAACTCCGTCTGGTGAGATGGCGCGTTGATCGATTTTAAAAATATGACAGTTCGCCCAAGACCAAAGACAGACATTTGTCTAGTAATGTATGAGCACTTGCTTTATTAGTTTTATTATATAAAGACCGATAATGACCCGAGCTCACGAATACGAATACATGCAATAGTTACAAAGGAATAAATTTAGGTTATGTTCAATTTTACAACTTTCAGATGCATGATCTACATTGTTTACATTGTCTACGCCGCTAGAATTGTCGACGTATTGTCTACGTGTAGATGTAGACAATTAAAGATTACACGTAGATGCACATCTCTGCTACTGTGACTCCCCCTCTACTAACATCTATGCGGGCCTTAAATGTAATATGTAACATATGTGGGAAAGAGCGATTGCAAAACTCGTACTATTGGAACATTCGCTATCGCTCGTGCTCCAACTTTCATACTCGTATTTGAGATCTTTATTTTATCAGCCCTTATTTAAAAATTAATATAATATTTGTAATATCAATAGAAACTGAGGGACCGCTGCTCTAGTGTACAAGGCTTGTTGACATAACCACGGAATTTCAAAAGCCCCAGAAATTAAAACAAGATCTATTTAACAATCTATTTAGGAAATGTGACTGTTTAAAATTAATAATAAATGCCACTTATAAGTTATCATACTTGTTTTTGTACGATCCCCACAGCCGACAAACAATTTTCACCACGTTAAAACTACCCCTGTAGCTCCCCCTCCACTAACATCTTTATGGGTCGTAATTTGATGACTGGTAACCGAACTTCACGCGAAGAAATATAACACTTACCGAGATCTACTACGACAGAGTAATGGGTAAAAAGGCTTGATGAATTTAATTAATCTTTAACTTGTTTATTAAAACCGTCATAACTAGAGATGAGCGAATATCATCCGCGAATAGTCGAATGCCGCGAATAGTCGAATGCCGCGAATATTGACATTATTCGATATTCGAAATTTTCGAATATTAACGTCAGTATAGCGAACATTCGAATACCTCGAATATCGCGCTATATGTTGACCTCAACTTTTGACTATGTTTTTCTTTACCATTTATACATAAACTTAAAGCTATTAGGTACAATACTTTGAAGTTGTTAATAACAAAAATATTTTGTTTCAAAACCATGAAGACGTACCATATTTCAAATTTGTTTTTCGCCAACATCAGCCCGTACGTTTCACCTTAAATTTGAAGTTTTCGTCTTTTTCTTTTTTGTTTGTACTTTCTGTTTTAATTTTATTTTATCTTAACAATTTCATTCAAATAATGAAAAGGACATAGTTAAATAATTATTAATAATAAATATATTAACTTTTAGGAGTATCTCGAATATTCGAGATCTGATTAATATTCGTATTCGATATTCGAATTCGAGAAATTTGATATTCGCCCATCTCTAGTCATAACCTATTGCCATAGTCTGAAGTTTATTTGATAATGTTGTTGAATTTTTCCATTTGAATATAGTATTTAGTGAGAAATCTTGAATGAAACAAGGCACTAGGTGACAGGCGCAAATATCTCGCAGCTAATATTAATTCACGTCGACATACATCCCCTTGGCTAGAGATACGCGATACAGAGCAACGGGTCGGCTTGGTAACTAACGGATACGGATCTGTACCAGTGGTCGGTCGGACGACTATAAACAACGATTTCGGCCATCGACCAGTGTGTTTGGGTGCACACTCCACACTCTCAAATATACATAACGCATCACGAACACCGACAGACATAACCTAGCAAACTGCAGTGGCGGATCTTCGATTTGGAAGGACAATTTTCATTCGGGGACTTTTGTCATACTGTCATTATTGTTCAATTCTTCTTTAGGATAACACTACACTTGGCGTTTTTCTCGAAATCATATTTTCAAAATCGGGCGAAATGAAATCGTGCTGAATCTTTTTATTTCTTATTCTAGATATAAAATACTAAAAAACTACGGGAGCTTTTTTTTTAAAGTGCTTCATTCGTTTTTTATGGTCGTTTTTATACAGAAATTTAGTCCCGAATAATGAACTTTTTTTTCAAATGTGCGCCATTTTGTTAAAAATCAAAATTTTCAAATTCCAGCCCGTAGTTTTTTAGAGTATACATCAGAGATTAAGAAAACATATCCCTTTTTGATCCAGGTCTATTGCTGTTCC
The DNA here is from genome assembly GCA_947425015.1 of Pterostichus niger. Lineage (NCBI taxonomy): Eukaryota > Metazoa > Arthropoda > Insecta > Coleoptera > Carabidae > Pterostichus > Pterostichus niger. The sequence continues at coordinate 16,392,871 of OX380347.1, forward strand.
CGGAATGTTTTCGCCCGATTTGCCCTACGCGCCGAAAGGAGTCGCCATTTTTTTAAATTTCTGACGACAATTTTGAATATTTTCTTTAAAAAAAATTTTTAAATAAAGTTTAAAGAGCACTAAATAAAGATCCAAAAACAGTTCTTAAACAGCACGTTTAGATTTCGTTAAAAAAAATCTTGAAAATGACCCTTTTTTTCCTTGTCTAGAGTGGCCTTACCCCTTAAATTGGTGAAAATTTCAATTAATTGAAATTAATTCGATTAAATGATTTTTAAAAATGTCAGTGCGTCCCGACGCTGTTCTTCGGGACGCCTCTGAGTCATCACAAAACAGTGCGTTGCACATACGCTGATACATCTGTGTCTGCTTCGGACGCAAGCGATAATACATCGTGACGTATATGGTACATGCATAACACGTTCAGTGGACTGCGCAGTGCTACATGCGTGCCATTCATCTTGGGTATCAGCCATCGGGAGCGTGGACACATGAATCATGTATGGATGAAGCACAGACATACGTATACGTGCTCCAATACACCGCTATGTACGTCATACGCTCCATGTTGTTGGCTACAGCGTACAGTACACATTGTGTTGTGCGTTCTCGAAATATATCAACAAATTGACCAAATTTGCGGAAACTGCTATTGAAGGAACGAACTATTTTATTCATTATTAAACAAACAAATATTTGGAGTTTGTTCTGCTTGTTTGTATTCACTAACATTTCAATGGGCCTAAAGCCTAAATTAAATTATTTCGAAATGGATTTTAACAGCGCCTAAACTAAAATTGTTTACAAACAAGACTTCACTAACAATATATACCTATTCATTTGATTTGTTATTTACATTTTACATAAATAGCAATGCGTCAGAATGCACCCGAATTCGATTTCTATAATGCCTATGGCACACTGGTCGAAGTAGTGATGAAATAACAGAACGCACCCGTCATCGACGAAAAATAGAGGCACCTCTATTTCCATCAAAGAGCTCATTGATGAAACGAACGTATTTCATTTCACTCGTATCTGTTGTGTCTCATTTCACGTTAGCATATTTTTGAAATTTAGTTTTTCTTTCTCAACTTTAGAAGCTTTTATTTTTCGTCAATGCTCTTCGATGCTTTTCGACTAGTGTGCCATAGGCATAACTGGTAAACTGATTTACCACATTTAAAATTATCCCTGTGATTTGTTTTCTAATTTAACTGCAATTGTGTGGAATTTGCTTTCAAAATCAAACGCAGACGACACTCCCAACTTTCTCATTTTTAGAGATTCGTTAGATTAATGAAGCAGGTGTATAGGTGTGAATGAATGGATGTAATTCAATGTTTGTTGCGTGATAAAAGATTCCAAGTATGTGGAATAATTGAGCTTTTATGGAGCGAACGTGAATGTGGCGGAAGCGAGGATGAGAATGTTTGACAAATTCGTGCTACTCCATGGATTATATGTAGAGATGGGCGAATATCAAATTTCTTGAATTCGAATATCGAATACGAATATTCGAGGTACTCGAATACTCGAATACTCCTAAAAGTTAATTTATTTATTATTAATAATTATTTAATTATGTCCTTTTCATTATTTGAATGAAATTGTTAAGATAAAATAAAATTAAAACAAAATGTACAAACAAAAAAGAAAATGACGAAAACTTCAAATTTAAGGTGAAACGTATGGGCTGATGTTGGCGAAAAACATATTTGAAAAATGGTACGTCTTCATGGTTTTGAAACAAAATATCTTTGTTATTAATAACTTCAAAGTATTGTAATAGCTTTAAGTTTATGTACAAATGATAAAGGAAAACAGTCAAAAATTGAGGTCAACATATGGCGCGATATTCGAGGTATTCGAATGTTCGCTATACTGACGTTAATATTCGACTATTCGCGGATGATATTCGCCCATCTCTAATTATATGTAATGATCGAAAATCAACAAAAATATCGACAAATGAAAAAATGGTACCTTCAAATCATTTATTTATGTATGCTATTCTGTAAAATAGGAACTTAATTCAAATTACAGTACAGGATCCGGTCTCACTGAACCACAACGTGAAAGTTCATATATTTTTAGCTTGAATTGGATTCGAACTCGGGATCGTCGGATTCGAATACCGTAACGCTAACCACACCGCAGTATTTCATGTCAAAAGTATTACGAAATTTGTTTAATGCTACTACAATTCTTGTGGTTGAAGCGAGTATCGTGTGTCGGGATGAAAATGTTGGACGAGGACTGATATAAAACTTTTTCTACTCCCGTTATTAAAGTGTCATTTAACGTACTGCTTTCCAGGGTGCTAAATTACATCTTAATCATATGTTAGCACACCATGGCTTCGAACATTTAAGTCACGGTTTGAGATATTAAGCACGGGGTGAAGTTAGCTTCAAGCATCTGTCATTGTAACTTAACCTTACTTTTTAAATAAGTCATAAAACTTTACATATTTTTGTTGTCTTAATTTGCGATTCGTTTTATAAACTCTTTAGATACTAGTAACTAAAGAAACGTTTATAAAACTCGTTATATAATATACTATTTTAATGGTATTACCATTTGGTTTTCTGAATTTAATTTGAATTAACCTTCTAATACGGATTAGAATAAGTTTAGCTTATTCAAATTCTGGATGAGTTAGAGTTTTTTTATAAATTGGATTGCAAGTACGAGTAATTGAAATGAAATTCCTGTTGTGCAGAGCAGTAAATAAATAAATACAATAGTTGAAAATTTACAACGCACGGGTGTGCGTGGTGTACGTACATAACACAAATGAAAGTACCCTCCGAAGTACATAGTTTTTTCGAGCAACATCTATTCGAACCTTCACACACATACATACAGCATTCTGTATGAGTTTCACTACAGCGAACAGCGAAGTTCACATAAAAATACAGTGAGCCAAGCTACTTGCAAATAAATTGGGTTTCCATGTAACTGCTCGGGCGATAAACTTCATCTGTCTCTCTCTGGATTCGTCAGAGCCAGACTCGATGTTGCGTTCGCGTCGGCCGATGGACTGAAATCTGAACGACTGAAAGCCTGAAGGCAGTGAAGGCTTCAGATGAAGCCTGAAGCTTCAAGCCCCAAGACTTGAGATATTACATTGTAGGGGCCTTTGGTAATTTTATAAATTTGGGATGTAGAGTAATTGTTTTACTTATTTAGCATTTCTATTTTGTGAAATTTCACTTTAGATTATCCTTGAAGCTGGCTTGATTATTTTTAGGACCATTTCCCAACTTTATCTCTAGGACAATTTACTTTCTAAACACAATTTTACACGAAACTTAAACTTGAATAAATACAAATTTGCCATTGTTCACTGCCCCGAAAAAGATTGCAAAATCAAATTTGTCTATGTTATTATTAGTACAGGGCTCTAAACTCAACCTAAATTTCTGGCAAGACGTGCATAGAACATTTTGGCTGGTAGAAAGAGTTCGGTAATGTTTGTATTATAGTACGTTCAGCGATCATTTGGAAAAATGACTTTTAAATCCCTCCATTCACACTAATCGGCGCTACTGTTAAAAAGGTATTGTTTTCAAGCAAATATATGCTCTACATAAATTACAAAATATATCTAGGAAAGATAAAAATTGCTTGAAACATTTTCAAATACAGATAGAGCTAATGGGACGCGACGTTATACTTTATGTTTTAAGGACTAAAACAATACTTCTCATAATTTCTCGAATAGGAACACCGTTCAAAACAAATATTTTTTAAATATTCGCTAAATTAAGGAAGATTTATTTGAAATGAACATTTTTAGGGCCACTGGACTTTATTGCTTTATTACATTATTAATTACACAACATCAGCCTTTTATTTGGAGTTGTGTAAGCAATTGCTTGTAAGAAGATTTAAATAAAATTATTGAAAATAACTATCAACCAGTGGCTAACAAAATGTTACCGTTAAATATAATAAATTTTTTTTTGCGAATTAAAAAAATCTTTTTGTTCCATGATCAGTACGTCTTATAATATATACCCTCTAATGTTTTTCCCGAAGTACAGATATATATATATATATATATATATATATATATATATATATATATATAAATAAAATAAATAAATAAATATATCATCACGCCTTTTACCCATCACTGGGTGTGGCACTCTGCCTAAGCAGATCTCGGTAAGTGATATATTTTTTCGCGTGAAATGCGGTTACCAGCCGTCAAATTACGGCCTCCAAAGATATTAGTGGTGGAGGAGCCACAGGGGTAGATTTTAAATTGGTGAAAATTGTTTGTCGGCTGTGGGGATCGAACCAGGGTTCTCAAGATCCACAGTCCGACTCGATACCACTGAGATATATATATATATATATATAATTAAAATTCTAATGTAATAGTGAAAATAAGAAAAACTATTTTCCCAATTTTTCTTGAACGACGTTCCGAGCCTTAATTCTTTTATTGTTACTCATAAAAACAATTGAGTAGGTACTCATTAGATGCAGTTTTCAATACCATTATACTCGTGTTACCTATGTTACCTACATATTTCAATTTTACATCCGGTGTATAATTCAGACATATTTAATGCTGTGTACAAATAACATAGATTGTTACTTTATCATGAAATGTAATGTTTGAAATCGTGTTCTTCGAGAAATCTGACTATGTATATATGTGCTTGCTAACTAAGGCTATTATTAAAAACACGTCAAAGCCGGAAAAAAATATTCTATTCCAACTTCTGTTCAGAATTCCAAATATGTCTAAAATTTGTTGGAAGACGTCTTTCGTTCCTCACCATAAGTTCTGTAACGGTCCTTTGCTTTGCTACCCGCGTCGTCTTGCATGCTAATTCCGGCCGTTTAGCACGTGTACTTTCCCGAATGGAACGTGCAGGAACTGGCCGACAGCCAGAGAAAAGCCACACCACCACACCACACGTGTTGTGACGTGTTCGCGCACGCACAAACACTCTGATTAAGGAGTATGAGTGTATGAGTTCCTGATCCTGTTTCCTGCACTGGTGGACTGTTAGTTGGTATAGTTGCTGCTTAGTGTGCTCTTTACTGTGTGATTGTGATGTACACGTGGTAGTTTAGTCAGCGCACAGTAATTAGCTGCATTCAATCAAGTTTTGTTTTGTTTGTTTGCTAATTGAAGTGCTGCAATTGTTGATGAAAGATATTTGGAATTGTCATTACGTTGTTTCAAGATATACAAGCGGATTGTAGAAATTGGACAAATTGATATTTTGTTATTGTTTAATATGGGGTAGGTGGCTCAGTGGTATCAAATCGGACTATAGATTTTTGAATCCGGATTTGATTCCCACAGCCGACACATAATTTTCAACACTATTTTTTTGTTAATGATGACTTTGTTAATTAGAAAGGATTTTTTTTAAATGTTTGGAAAAGGTATTATTTAAAATATTAAAAAATAACTAAAACAGCGAATTGCTGTAATATTGAGGTCATTTTAAAAACTTTAATAATCGAAGAAAGTCGTAAAACATACATACGTAATATCACGTTATATCCCATTAAATGGGGTAGCAGAAATCCCTGTAACTTTCATAGAACATTCCATGTCAACTTTCCCATCCTGTCACATGATACTCGCTCTTTCATTCCTCACACCGGAAATTCATCATCACGCAACATCCATTCGCTCCTGTACACTTGTTTTATATATCTTTCACTCACGCCCACTTGTCTAACAATGAATCTATAAAAACATGAAGGAAACATCGCCTGCGCTTGTTTGAAAATAAACTTTACACAATTGCAGTTAGACGCTTTATAGTAAAAACTGAAAATGAATCAAAAAGATAAGGAAGAAAGGGAATATAAAAAGAATACAAAATCAAGTTAAAACTACAATAACTTACCATAAACTAATAAAACATAAATGAATAAAGAAAAAATTGTAACAATTTCTTTTTTTTTTTAATATAACAGGGTTCTAAAATATTTCGGAAGTAAAGACTTTCAAAGTCAAAACGTGACTGAAGGTCTACGAAACTAGAAAAGTCAACTAAATAAGACAGATGGCACCATCGTCCAAAGCAAAAATTTAACAAAGATAGAAACCAATTTTAATCTACCCCTGTGGCTTCCCCTCCACTAATATCTTTAGGGTAACGCCTTTTACCCATTACTGGATGTGGCACTCTGCCTAAGCAGATCTCGGTAAGTGATATAATTTTCGCGTGAAGTGCGGTTACCAGCCGTCAAATCACGGCCCCAAAGATATTAGTGGAGGGGGAGCCACAGGGGTAGATTTAAATTGGTGAAAATTGTTTGTCGACTGTGGGGATCGAACCAGGGTTCTCAAGATCCACAGGCCGACTCGATACCACTGAGCCACCTACCCCATAAAATCTTAAAACTTGTAATGTGCAATAATAATCGAAAGTACTAACCATGCAGAATACTGAAATAAAGTGATCATAGAAAATGAAGATTGTCATTAACATAGATAGATTTTTCTTATGCGTCTTGCAAAGCTAGAATTGCAAATCCGAGAATCTACATTATTACAATGAAATTGCGAGATTAATAAATACATGTTCATTAAAATCAGATCTCGACTATATGGATGCATGTCTTCTGTATAAGATTATGAATAATCAACCATGTTTAGAACTTAAATCTCTCTTCATTGAAAATACGAACAACCAAAGATTTGTAATTCTCACTTTAAGGTCAAACTTTTGCCATCATTCGCCCATAGCTAGATTATCTCGAATAGGTAATAAAAGTTCTCTGCCTTCGTTGTACCTACCGTATAAGATATTTCAAAATCAAATGAAACATAATGTACATAAATATGAATGACCCTTTTTGAATTACCTGCTATTAAATGTACTGGATTATACAGGGTGAGTCTGGGAAGACGTCCCCCCCTTTAACTTTTTTATTATGAGTAATAGAAAAAAATGGTTCATATAAAAGTTTTATTATTTTAAATATACTATTTGATGGCAGATGTAGATATTTTTTATAAAGTCAGGTTTACAAGATACGACTATCAACTTTTATTTTTTAAATAGCAACCTATAATTATTTTACTAAAATAAAAACCGCCATTTTTTTCTCTTTTCAACGGTGTATTAGTTTTTATTAATGTATCTGAAAAAATTCGAGAAAAATAAGAAAATTGAGAAATACTAGAAATAATTTTTATACAAATATTATAGGTGGCTATGTGAAAATAATTTGTTTTAAGTTGTTTTTGTTACTGAATTTGTTGCTTTAGTTTGTTAAGTTGTATAACCCTGTTACATTTTGTTTATTTTCACATAGCGTGTAGCTAATTTTCTAATCAATTCCAGGAAAAATAATTTACAGAAAACAAGCATGCCAATTTATTCGACTTCTACAAAAATTGTTCGAATAGATGTATGATATACAGGATGTTTCACAACTTAGAACAAAAAATTAAAGGGTATATTCTGTACGACGTGCTGATCAAGAAACAAAAAGATTTTTTTTTTAAATCGCAAAACTATTTTCCATGTTTCCCAGTCCAAAATTTTTCGTTGCCACTGCCACTGGGTGGATAATTATGTTAAAGTTATTAATTAAATAAAATTCTATTATAAATAACTGCTAATAATTGAATTGTGTAATTATTCTTTCGTAGTTGATACCTACTTCATTGTTTGTGTTTAATAGGAAAGCGAATCCAGTGCAGTACTACAAAAAATGTTTTAGGTTAACAACCCTTAATTTATCGAATTTAAAAAAATTCTTTTTGTTTCATGATCAACACGCCGTACAGAATATACCCTTTAATTTTTTACTCTAAGTTGTGAAACAGCCTGTATATGACAAAATTGTAATGTAATGTACTACGTATGTCTCGTCAATATTTGGTAATGTAAAAAGACATGGAATGATTTGTATTGAAGGCGCGAACGACAAAACGACAGATCAGCATCGATGTCGTCAACCACCGACAACAAGCGATAGCAATAACTCGCTTCTAGCTCAAATCGAAGCTTTTGTAGAGTTGTGTTGAGTATCGCTATCCCCATGCCAACGTCAACGAGAACGCGCATGAGGTGAATTTCGCAGAAATCGAGAAATCAATTCCGACCTGACGAGATCTTGTCCATGGTGCATCGGTTGCGTACGTTGTGTAAACATTGACTCTATAGATGATACATGACCTGTAGATGTTTGACTTTTTTCATGTATTAGAAAATGTGAAAATACTACTCTGTACTGATATTATTAATGTACTTTTTTACATAAAACAGGAATGCCTCGAGTTATTCAATTTTCAGAAGAACTTAACATTGATGTCGTCAATAATGTATATATCTTTCTCACTGTCAAATGCTTCAAATAAAAATTGATGTTCACTTCATTCTTCTTTAGTAAATTATGTATTCATAATGTAAATTAGGAGTATTAAACCAGCGGTTTTTAATTTTTTGTCATCATGAATCCAAATATTTTTTAACAACAAAGACAAAATTAATTGTCATCCAACACTTGGTGAAACAAGGTTTAATAAAAATATAAAGTAAACACTTGACTATGTTTCACAAAATTCAGCCTCCAAGTCACCTTATGAGGGCATCGTCAGAGGCTGGCCAGCACAGTATGTAACCATAGACGCGTTTCGCTCTTATTAGAGCTCATCAGTATGGTATAACTCACTTCTTCACCTAGAACAAAGTTAATGTGAAGAAGCTGGTGACGAAGAACTGTGCCAGCAGAGAATAAGATCTCTAACAAACTAGTAAGATGACATGAGAAGTTTTGTGGAACTGGTCATGCCATCTATCGAAAAAAGGGAAAGCTACGCAATAGCAATTTAAATAACAACAAAGACAAAATTATTTGTCATCCAACACTTGGTGAAACAAGGTTTAATAAAAATATAAAGTAAACACTTGGCTATGTTTCACAAAATTCAGCCTCCAAGTCACCTTATGAGGGCATCGTCAGAGGCTGGCCAGCACAGTTCAGTTAGTAACCATAGACGCGTTTCGCTCTTATTAGAGCTCATCAGTATGGTATAACTCACTTCTTCATCTAGAACAAAGTTCATGTGAAGAAGCTGGTGACGAAGATCTGTGCCAGCAGAGAATAAGATCTCTAACAAACTAGTAAGATGACATGAGAAGTTTTGTGGAACTGGTCATGCCATCTACCGAAAAAAGGGAAAGCTACGCAATAGCAATTTAAATAACAACAAAGACAAAATTAATTGTCATCCAACACTTGGTGTAACAAAGTTTAATAAAAATATAAAGTAAACACTTGGCTATGTTTCACAAAATTCCGCCTCCAAGTCACCTTATGAGGGCATCGTCGGAAGCTGGCCAGCACAGTTCAGTTAGTAACCATAGCCGCGTTTCGCTCTTATTAGAGCTCATCAGTATGGTATAACTCACCTCTTCACCTAGAACAAAGTTCATGTGAAGAAGCTGGTGACGAAGAACTGTGCCAGCAGAGAATAAGATCTCTAACAAACTAGTAAGATGACATGAGAAGTGTTGTGGAACTGGTCATGCCATCTACCGAAAAAAGGGAAAGCTACGCAATAACAATTTAAATAACAACAAAGACAAAATTAATTGTCATCCAACACTTGGTGAAACAAGGTTTAATAAAAATATAAAGTAAACACTTGGCTATGTTTCACAAAATTCAGCCTCCAAGTCACCTTATGAGGGCATCGTCAGAGGCTGGCACAGTTCTTCGTCACCAGCTTATTCAAATGATCTTTGTTCTAGGTGAAGAAGTGAGTTATACCATACTGATGAGCTCTAATAAAAGCGAAACGCGTCTATGGTTACTAACTGAACTGTGCTGGCCAGCCTCTGACGATGCCCTCATAAGGTGACTTGGAAGCTGAATTTTGTGAAACATAGCCAAGTGTTTACTTTATATTTTTACCAAATATTTTTCGCGGCCTCCCAGTTTCTAATGGAACTGCAAACATTGGCTGGTAGCACAAGCTCTGGTTTTGGGTGCTCCAAGAGCACGGTTTTAACATGTTAGAGATAGCTAAAAACACTACTCTTAAAACAGACAAAAACAGAGCTTATGCTACTAGCCATTGTTTTCAAATAAGGACTGATATAATAAAGATAATATATAAGAAACAAACCTACTTAATATATTTCCTTAACGTGTGTTACGTGTTTGGATGTTAGTAAATCCATCTCTATTAATTCGACATCTCTCTGATTACGCTTTGTTGTGCACGTGTGAAGCTAGCAACATTGTCAACGTTGCGACCGACAGAAGCAGGAGACAGACACCTCAGGAAGACATAGGATACGGTCATCCTAACAAGCACTTAGGTAAACATACCACTAGAGGGTTAAGATTGATTGGAGATGAGTTAACGCAGTAATGATAGATAATGATGGATCTAGCATAAATCGACTTGCAAGAGTTGAGAATCTAAGACGTTTAAGGAGTTTACGAAAGTAATAGAGAAAACTTTTTCATACATATATTACATGCAGAGTATACAATAAATAAATCCTAAGCTCATAGAATGTGCACAACACACAATTAACTAAATTTGCGTGATTTAATTTGAAACACATCACCCACATTCATAACTTCACGCAAGCTAATCACATCGTTAGGATATATATATATATATATATATATATATATATATATATATATATATATATATATATATATATAATAATAATAATAATAATCTTTATTGACATTCCAAGTCAAAGGCGAGGTTCAGCCAGAGGCTGCTCTTCCACCTAACCTTACATATGTAGCGTCGCTATCAAGTAGTTTGGCGACGTTACATTATTTCGTCTCCAAGTAACTTCTAATTATTACTCTATTGTTTATGTTTACTTTTCTGTCAACTATTTATTTATTTTCATTCTTCTTTCAAACTTAAAAGTGTACACATCTTCCATATCATATATTTATATTTTATTTCTACATTCAATATTATTATTGTTATTTATTTAAATAAAGTAAAGCCTTATATATACATCTAAATTAAATGCTTTACACATATATTACAAAGCCAAAAATATAGCCAACAAAAAAAAAACCAACAAAATTTACAAAAATAAATACAATAACATGAATGTTCAAAACTTATATATATATACCGGGTGTCTACTTTTTTTTCCGAACATAGGAAATGGGGTAGGTGGCTCAGTGGCATCGAGTCGGTCTGTGGATCTTGAGAACCCTGGTTCGATCCCCACAGCCGACAAACAATTTTCACCAATTTAAAAAATCTACCCCTGTGGCTCCTCCACCACTAATATCTTTGGAAGCCGTGATTTGATGGCTGGTAACTGTACTTCACACGCATAAATATATCACTTACCGAGATCTGCTTAGGCAGAGTGCCACACCCAGTGATGGGTAAAGGGCGTGATGATATATTTATTTATATTTATTTTAGGAAATTCAATGATAAAATTTTGATTTAGCGATATCTCTTTACCTATTAATTTTAGAACAAAAGAAAAGCTGCATTCATAGAGTTTGTTGTTCAATTGTTTCTTATGTCCGAGTTAGAAGCAAAATAAAATACATGCTTTAAAACAATTATCAGAATGCCATGCGAAATAAAACAAATAAGATAACTTAATAATAGGTATTTATTTGTCTAGATTATGTAGAAAAAAGACAGCCATCATTCTGGTACCAGACGATGCTTTTATCATTAGAGTAAGCTTCCAATTCTGGTCCAGTATGTCAAATCATGTCAGCCACAACAAACAAATTATTGTTTTATTTCTCAATGTTTTTTTTTATTCATTACTGTAAACAGTGGCACGAAAAATGTTTCATGTAATGTGCAATTATTTTTGCGAATTTCGTAAAAATTCTATTATATAGATATTAAAGATATCTTTAAAAATATTTAAGTCATTTTCAAAAATAAAAAACTTAATGCAATAATTGTTGTTTAAAATAAATAAACAAAATAATGAATCAAGATTCGTGACAACAGTTGATTAATTCGCATTACTAAAAATAAAATATATAAATATATCATCACGCCTTTTACCCATTACTGGTTGTGGCACTCCACCGTAACAGATCTCGGTAAGTGATATATTTCTTCGCGTGAAGTGCGGTTACCAGTCGTCAAATCACGACTCCCAAAGATGTTAGTGGAGGGGAAGCCACAGGGGTAGATTTAATTTGGTGAAAATTGTTTGTCGGCTGTAGGGTTCTCAAGATCCACAGGCCGACTCGATACCACTGAGCCATCTACCCCATTCGTATTTTTTTTTACTTTCAATATGTCCGTCAGTACGGTGGTGTGCATAGCGATACGGAATTCGAATCGGGAGATCCCGAGTTCGAATCGCACTCAAGCTAAAAATTATATAAACTATCACACTGCGGCTCGGTGAGTGCGGACCCTGTACTGTAATTGGGATTAAAATCCTGTTGTACAGCGTAACATAAATAAATAAATAATTCTGAATATTCTAGTAAAAACTAAAATTTTGTATGCACCACAGACATAACTGGATGATAATATCCTCAGACTGGAAACCGTCGCCCTCTGTGCATTATCATCCATCTATAAACTGAATGTCGATTTCGTCGAGACGAAAATAATAAAAATAAACAGTAAGTAATATTATTGTTTACCTAACTAAGAAATAAGATAAGAAGAAAGAGAAAAACGTAAAAATTCGTGTTTTGTATTTTGTTTCTTGCAAGAGTAAAAACAAAAACAAAATATTTAGCATCACTGCAAAAAGCACGAACTATTATACTCACTATCTTGATTCGTCAGTGGTGGAATGAAACGGAAAGAGAAACTTTACGTGTTGTGAATCCGGCTTTATCTTCGTTCGTCTCTTTGTTTTTTCTATTCAGTCTATTTCGGAAGTTTCTCGCGTTTGCCACTTCGCTGTTATTGTGCTGTGCACCTTGGCGTTGCTGTTGCTGTTGCGTCGGCGTCGTGTTCGACGTTTGAAAGAGGGACTATATGGGCTTGCTCGTTGGCCAGTGCCGATGACCGCTGGCGTTTTACGCATTTGCTTTCGTCACACGTTCTCCTCTGACTCGTAATCTGCTTTGCCGAACTCACGAAGGTATAGATGGAATTTAAGACAAAGAACGGATAAATCTACCTCAACTTTCGTATTACTGTAGTCGAGTATTTCATTAATATTTTTTACATTGCAGTGGCACTAAACAAGATACGTAAATACGCTCAATGGTATTTAATTCGTCCTGTTTTGATTAAATTTTATGCCAATTTTAAAAGTATAGCAACGTAACAACAAACGAAATAGATACTCAAATTTTCCATTATTAAATTATTGCAACTGCAATTATTTTTGTCAAAAACAGTGCTACAAACTTTGCAAATAGTCACAAACTAATAAGCGAAGCAGATCTCGGTATGTGATATATTTATTCGCGTGAAGTGCGGTTACCAGCCGTCAAATCACGGGCCCCAAAGATGTTAGTGCAGGGGGAGCCACAGGAGTAAATTAATACTATTTGGTGCTCTACTATTTTTTTTCCGTGAAACAATGTACAGTTGTAAGAAGTCTTCATTGTGATTCATTAAATTATTTTTTTATTATTTTATGACGTCATCAGAACTCACTTATAATAGAAATCACATAAATGATCTACTTTATCATTTAGAAAAATAACTTTCATAGCAAATAATAAAAAATGAAAATAAATAAATAAGTATATCATCACGCCTTTTATTCATTACAGGGTGTGGCACTCTGCCGTAGCAGATTTCGGTAAGTGATATATTTCTTCGCGTGAAGTGCGGTTACCAGCCGTCAAGTCACGGCCCCCAAAGATGTTAGTGGTGGAGGAGCCACAAGAATAGATTTAATTTGGTGAAAACTGTTTGTCGGTTGTGGGGATCAAACCAGGTTTCTCAAGGTCCACAGCCCGACTGGAAACCACTGACCCACCCCATTAGAAAAGAAAAGTGTAATTTTTCAGTTGAGTTATCGTAGAATAGTTATTTATGTATTAAGTGTGTAAAGTCATTCTTTGTTACTCGACCATGGTAATTGCAGCACCAGCCGAAGGCGAGACCTGCAATAGTGTTAGAAGAACAAAGACACTTTACGCTCGTGATTATTAAAAAACATATACGTACTGAAAATAAATTCGTTCTGTCAATTGTCAATATGACAAGTTTCTGTTTTGTTTGTATCCCTGGTAACTGTTGAAATAAAAATAAATAAATAAATATTTCATCACGCCTTTTACACATCACTGGGTGTGGCACTCTGCCTAAGCAGATCTCGGTAAGTGATATATTTTTTCGCGTGAAGTACGGTTACCAGCCGTCAAATCACGGCCTCCAAAGATATTAGTGAAATAAGCGCGCATTTAATATCTTTATCGCGCGTCTCCAATGCCAACGCGCAACAAAGATATTTTTCGATTGTTCCACAGAAAACGTCAACTTTACAATGACAAATTTTCATAGCAATCGTAGAAAAAATACAACATAATTTTGAGTTACATCGGGTCGGCCTGTGGATTTCAGAACTCGAGTTCGATCCTCACACCGACAAACAATTTTCGCCACATTAAAACTACCCATGTTGCTTCCCCGCTACTAACATCTTTGAGGGCCGTGATTTGACGACTGCTACGGTAGAGTGCCACACCCAGTAATGGGTAAAAGACGTGATAACATATTTATTTTATTTTGTCTATTTGGTGCTGTTGACATTATGTGAAGACTATAACACGGCTCCGACACTAGTATTAAGCTAAAAATGAGTTTGAGATTTGCGAACTAAGTTATAGCACAAGTATCGTTTAAAAACTATACTCAACCACGAAACATTACTGAACTTCTTCGAAGACGCATCAGCATCCAATAGAATGAAACTTACCAGCCAAAATAACACTCGTGAAATTTCATCGTAAAAGGGATTAAACGTTTGAGTGAACCGACGAAATAGGTCGATGCCGTTTATACTTTTAGGCTCTATTAACACGGTAAACGTTTTAGCTGTGATTAGATTTTTAAAAAGCGCTGATAGTAGAGCCATCTGCAATGGAGGATGTGCGATTCGCACTCACTTTCCTTGATTATAATTTTACGAATTTTGTTAATGAAAACAAAATATGGAATGTGTTTGTTTTTATTTGAGGTTGATGTTGATTTTGCAATTGGTTACATCAATTGTTTTGTTTTATTGTATATTTCGCATCCGTGTCATTATTTATTGTTAATCTGCAAACAAAAAAATAAGTTGATGTTAGCGAGATTATGACCCGTGAACTCTAGCTTGTGAAGTGAAAGCTTAATCATAAAGCTAGAACCGCTATCATTATCTAAACTATCGAAAACGATGTATTTCATTTAATTCAGGCTGTTCATAAAGTTTCGGGACGGTGAAATACCGCGAGAAATACACATCGAATAAAAAAATAGAAAAAAAACACGTGTTTAATATATTTTTAAAACCTATTTTATGTCACCAAGCACGATTTCTACCTCCTGGGGGTGGGGCGTTAGACTACTTTTAAATCTTAAATGGGAACGCCCATTTTTTAGTGTACATTAGGATAATACGGCTTAAACTAAGTAGGTTTTGTATAAAACTTTTTTCCGATTCCCGATAGATGTGCGCTGTAATCAGAAAATAATTATTGTCATGATTCCCATTTAAGATTTCAAAGTTACCCCCCGCTCCACCCATAAGGGGTGGCGGTCGGGGATCGTGCTTGGTGACATAAGATAGGTTTTTGAAAAATATTAAACACGTGTTTTTTTTGTTTTTTGATTCGATGTGTATTTCTCGAGATATTTCACCGTATCGGATCTTTTGAACATTCTGTACACATTTTGTTACTCGACGTAAAAGGAATTTGATACCAGCTGTAAAATATATTAAAGAATTGACTTATGTCTACAAACGTGAAAACTTATGTTTTGGGTGAAATAACACTATATTTTTGTTATTAAAGTTGGCAATATTGGTGTACGTTTGCACATTCTTAATTATAATTGTCATTAATCTGTCAACAGTTATTAACCCTTTTGTGAATTTTTTCGGTGGCTCAGTGGTATCGATTCGACATATGCATTTGAGGATCCAGGTTCGATTTCCACAGCTGACCAATAATTTTCACCATATTAAAACTACTCATGTGGCTCCCCCTTTACTAATATCTTTGAGGGCCGTAATCTGACGGCAGGTAAACGTACTTCACGCAAAGTAATCTTTCCCAAAAATCTAATACAGGAAGTGCCATAACTAGTAATGGGTAAAAGGCATCATGATATATTTATTTGTTTATTTAGGGGTAGGTGGCTCAGTGGTATCGAGTCAGCCTATGAATTTGAGGACCTGGGTTCGGTTCCTACAGCCGACAAACAATTTTCATCACATTAAAACTACCTCTCTGGCTCCCCCTCCACTAACTTCTTTGAGCGCCGTGATTTGACGGCTGGTAACTGCATAATATATCACTTACCGAGATCTGCTTCGGCAGAATGCCACACCCAGTAATGGGATGATATATTTATTTGTATATTAATAATAAAATTATAATTATAAATACTACAATAGACCATTTATTCATTTAACAACATCAGATAAATGCCTATTAGTAGTGTTATAATTACAATTTAATTATTAATATATTAGAAATAACCAGTGGCACTAAAAATGTTTGCCTCATGTAAAGTGCTAAAATATCATTTACCGAGATCTGATACGGAAGAGTGCCACGCCCATTAATGAGTAAAAGGCGTGATGATATATTTATTTTTATTTTAACAAATCTTTAATTATATCTATCTATTTATTCCTTTAATTCAAAATATTTTTCTGTCACATACTCATTTTTCTACTAACTTTCTTCTCAACCTCATATTTCTTGTCATTCACCAACATATGCGTCATAATAAATATTGTTATTATTTGGCATTTATGGCACGCCGTGTAATAAATGTCATAGGTTGAATGCTCGACGCATCACCGCACAGTTTGATTAAATGCAAATGATGGTGTACTGACGTCATTCGTACATTTACCAGTGCACTGAATTGCACTTAATGCTGTTACTATATTTATAATTATGTAGATATGTTCGAACATAATTAATAATTCACATTAGAAAATTAATTTCATGTATATCCTACTGCTAATTTACATGATATATTAGTATATCATATCGGATTTAATTATGCTACAATCTAAGAAATGTAATTATAATTGTTAAATAAAAAATATTGCAAGAATGATTATTTTATTATTATTGTATATTGTACATCCAGGGAGAGAAATGTATGATTTTTCATGAGGTGCAATAGAAATATGTAACAGGAAATACAATGGCTTTTTTAAAATGTAGGTTAAGATTTTTGTTTCCTTAATTAATTAGATCAAAAGTGTAAATTCAAACTATTTAAAACTGCATCTAATGAGTATCTACTTGTTGCTCAATTGTTTTTTGTGCAAGAGTAACAAACAAACGAGAAATTACTTTTATATAGAAAATTTGGGATTGAGAGTGCTGTGGAAAACAACGAAACAAAATAATTGTTATTTTGAAAAAAGTATGACAATACACTTTTAAGTGGAAGTTATTATTAATTTTGCTTAAGCAAATTTAATTTATATGTTTAATGAACTTGTCAAATTACAGCTATAACTAGGGTTGTGCATTTGACCAGTCAAATATTTTTCGGTCAATTGACCGACTATTTGACCGGTCAATTGACCAAGAAACATTTAATAAAAATCACAATTAAAATTGTAATTTATTTATATAGTAATGTTTACTACATCCAATATTACTGAAAATGAAAACCCAACAACAACTTATAAACAAAACCACATCAAATTCAAAATAAAGGGGAAAATAAAGTAAAAGACGTAATGAAATGAAATAATATGTATTTATTTTATTTGTAAAGTAAAGTAAACAAATTCTTCAGAACCCAGAATACCAAACTAGATATATTCATGTAATAATAGTATGTAGCTATTTCTATTGAACAACAGATGTCGTGGCGGTTCCATTTAGATTATTTGACCGTATTTTTTGGCCGTCAAATATTTTTGGTCAATTGACCACGGCACAACCCTAGCTATAACTTTCTTTGTAAAAGTCATTTTTCGTTTGCTTGTTATTCTTGTATAAAAAACAAATGAGAAATTAGATGCAGTTTTCAATACTTAACATTTTTTGTATTTACATTTTTGATCTAATTTAATTAGGGAAGCAACAATCATCATATTAAATAAATATCATTGTATTTCCTATGTTACATATTTCAATTCTACACCTGCAAGTTTTATTGCAATTATTTTTCCATTTCTAGTCGAAAACCCAAGATACTAATATTTAAAACTCTACTTTTAATACTCTAATATAAAATTTGGGCACACTATATCTTCTATCACATTCCAGTAATTACACAAATCATTGTTCTAACTGGTTACAAAACGTCAGCCATCTTAGTTTAGTCTCCGCATCGGTTCATCTGTCAGTGTGTAGTTTTTCTGTGATTTTTTTTCGATTTATGCCGTAAATACTCATGTTTCGATCGTGCAAATGAGTAAAATCGCGAGATAAGATCTTGGCGGACATTTTGGTGTGTGTAAGTTATGTGTAAATCAACATGAAGCGTCATATTTTGTCAGTGATTTGTTTTATCGGTAACATGTGTTTTGTGCGCGAGTGACAGTGTTGGTTGCCCAGTGACTGCAGTGTCCCATCTTGTTCCCGTGCATCGAGGGAAGGTAGCTCATGGTGTTTATATCGGTGAGTTACACAAGATATTATTTTATAAAGACTTATTGTAAAATCTACATTCAGTATAGTGTCAAACAAAAAATTGAACATGCCGGGTGTAGAATTGAAATATGTAACATAAGAAATATACTGGTATTTTTGTAATATGATGATTGTTGCTTCTCTAATTAAATTAGATCAAAAGTGTAAATATAAAAAATGTTAAATATTAAAAACTGCATCTAATGAGTATCTACTTGTTGCTCAATTTTATGCAAGAGTAACAAGCAAACAAAAAATGGCTTTTATAAACATAATTTGAGATTGAGAGTGCCCTGGCAAACAACGAAACAAAATAACTATAATGTTGATATTTCAAGTAACTGTCAAAGTTTATAATTAAAATTATTTAATAAATAAAATAAATAAATATATCATCACGCCTTTTACCCATTACTGGGTGTGGCACTCTGCCTAAGCAGATGTCGGTAAGTGATATATTTTTCGCGTGAAGTGCGGTTACCAGCAGTCAAATCACGGCCCCCAAAGATATTAGTAGAGGGGGAGCCACAGGGGTAGATTTCAATTGGTGAAAATTATTTAATAATATATATTAATTAAAAATATGCATTGTTATCAGTTATTTCTGAAAAAAAAGTGTAATATTATCTTAGTTAATGATTTCATTACTGCTGGTATGATTTACTGATCTACACTACACATTCAGTTTGACTTTCTCTTCCTTTATTTATGTAAACCTAAGCAAAGTTTCTAACCAGGTATATATACATACATACATACATACATACATACATACATACATAACATCACGTTATATCCTATTAAATGGGGTAGCACGAACCCGTAAACATTCTCATCCTGACACACGATACTCGTTTCGATCACATTAACACTTCCTCCATACGAACTCTTTCTTTTCTCACAATCAAAATCCATCATCACGCAACAAACATCCATCCATTCGCTCCGTACACCTGTTTCGTAAATCTTCACTTGCGCCCACTTCTCTAACAACGAATCTATAAGAAATGAAGGCAGCATCGCCTGCGCTTGTTTAAAAATACATTTAACACAATTGCAGTTACACACTGTATAGTAAAAACTTAAAATGAAGAAAAAAAAGATGAGGAAGGAAGGGAGTATCTACCTGCGTTTGTTTTTGAAGGTGAACTCCACACAATTGCAGGTAAACACTCGAAAAATCTAACAATGAATCTAAAATCAAGAATCATACGCTTGTTTAAAAATACATTTAACACAATTGCAGTTACACACTGAAAATGAAGTAAAAAAAGATGAGGAAGAAATTTGATGCACTTTTCAAATTTGTAAAAAATATAGTATGTTCCATTTGAAATTTCAAAGTTGATATTAATTACTAGTAAACCGGAAATGATACAATTCATGTACATCCGTCATCAAATAGCTTACATGTTGCTGTATAAATCATGTTATATGAAAGAAATAGCTAAGTTGATAAATAAGCGAGATATTTGCTGAGTCTATTAAAATATAACACCTTGTATATATATCTATATATATATATATATATATATATATATATATATATATATAAAATATTTATTGAAAATATAGTTATCAATTCTGTATATAATGACGTAAACATAACAATACCCTCAAAATTGCTGTCAATTAGACGAACACTGAAGATGATTTGAAATGCAGCTGTAATTTAAAAAGTACAATATTCGTAACATTGTGACAAATTCAATTCTCGACGCGATTCATAAAAACAAATTTGAAGTTTTTTCGAAAACCAATTTAGTCGCAGCTATCGTATAGGTGCTCATCTCTTGATTCGTGTCACCACGTAAAACAGCAGTACCCAAACTTTATCAGTTTTTCCACCGTCGCGATGGCTGCTCGTTGAAACTAGGTGCACAAAGTGGCCATTTAGGTTTCTCTCGGCGAAATGAGATCACACATGGAGCATGTTAGTGTGTGCGCAGGCGCAGGACACGTGTGTTGTGTTGTCACATTGTGGTTGTATTGTGGTTTTGGTTGTATAGCGTGTCATTGCTGTAAGTTCATTTTGCTGGTGGCTATGAAATGTGTGACTTGGTTGGTTTTTATTAAATCGTATATAAACATGAGTGAAGACGAAAGTTGAAAGATATTGTAGTTAGCTCGACACGAAAAATAGCTTGCTGTGGATTCTTCAATAACATTTTTTTGAGGTTAACATTACAAATAAATTTTACTCTAATTTCGAAATAATTCAAAAGAATTCATGTTACCCGATATAATCATTAAACTTTCGTGCATAGGTATAGAAACACACTGTATTTCACCAACCATTCCACATACATGATCGATTGTTACCAAAAAAGGCTTGACTATTTTAACTTGTTCTATAATGAATCAACCATTCTGTTTGTTTTTGACTTGGGAATGGTTATGAATGAATGACTAAAACGTCGTCATAAACATATATTTTTATAAATGAGAATTTCAATATTAAGGGGTAAGGCCACTCTAGAATTTTTTAAAATGCATATTTTTTTATTTGCTTAAATTATAGTTTAAACCCTTAGGAATAAGGGACAATTAATTTAAATGCCGCGCGGAAGTATTTCAGAGGAAAAAAAGCATATAACTATTAGTACTAGTATTTATATAGATATATGACTCGAAACTTTAAACGCGTTTTTTTCGAAATCATATTTTCAAAATCGGGCGAAAAGAAATCTGAAATACTAATTGATGGATCGTGCTGAATCTTTTTATTTCTTATTCTAGATATAAAATACTAAAAAACTACGGGGGCTTTTTTTTAAAGTGCTTCATTCGTTTTTTATGGTCGTTTTTATACAGAAATTTAGTCCCGAATAATGAACTTTTTTTTCAAACGTGCGCCATTTTGTTAAAAATCAAAATTTTCAAAATCTGGCCCGTAGTTTTTTAGAGTATACATCAGAGATTAATAAAACATATCCCTCCGAGAGGAGTCGCCATTTTTTTTAATTTCTGACGACAATTTTGAATATTTTCTTTAAAAAAATTTTATAAATAAAGTTTAAAGAGCACTAAATAAAGATCCAAAAACAGTTCTTAAGCAGCACGTTTAGATTTCGTTAAAAAAATCTTGAAAATGACCCTTTTTTTCCTTGTCTAGAGTGGCCTTACCCCTTAAATAAAGTTAATATCGAATAAACCACAAAGAATTTTTTCCTTATGCTGCCAAAAATCTAAATTCTTTTTCATTATTTCAAAATAAGAGTAAAATTTATCAATATTGTTAATCTCAAAATAATATTTTTAAATGAAAGCATAAATTTACAAATTTTAAGTAAATAAATTGCCTCGAATGCAATCGAACATAAATAATAATAATAGTTTATTTAACCTGACCAAAATACAGATACAAATCCAATTACATCTTGACCAGTTTGATAATTAACTACAAATTTAAAATACATGTTTTTAAGTTATGCATATCTGCGTTATTTACATTAAATATATTAACATCGCATAAAGCTCGTCCAATAAAGTGTTGCTATGTTATCCGATAAAAATATTTAAATACTCCGTTAAAAATGAGAAACCCTAGAGCTCGTCACGTCACTAAATGAGTAAAAATGCGTAGGTCATCCATTATTAGTTGATAAAAATATCTGGGCATCAAGGCATCACCATCAACCCTGACATGAAGTTGTCCACTTGACTTGTCGTAGCACCACGTGCTATTTATTCCCTGCTGGCTCTGCCGCCGTCCTGCCGTCCTGCCGTCCATTTGCCCATTCGACCGTCTGCCGAGGCTTGGTGAGGCTTGCCCGCCGTGACTAATTACCCGGTCAGTGACGCGGGCCCTGTTAAATTCCATTAAATCGAAATGAGTGAGATACGATACCCCACGACAGAGGTTGAGAATGATCTACAACCAGATTTTATCGGTTGTTCGGAGCTTGATGAGTTTTTTAAGTTTATTCATTAGGATTCGTTTGTGAATAACATAATTTGTTTTTTGTAATCTTCAAAATAACACTTCCCGCACGCAACACTCAATCTGGAACAAGTGCTTTCCGATCGACTCGACTGTAAAAATTGCAAAAAAACACTGACCCTTTGGAACATTCTAAAATAAATCTAATTTATAAAATACAACTTTCCTGAATTTTCCTTTATTCAAAGTTTGGGAAAGAAGAGTAATTTGCTAAAATTCTTTCAACATTTGTCGGCATTAGTGCCATCTATTTGACAACCTCTGAACTAAAGATGTCATTGATACAACTTCTTGCAGATTGTAATCAAACAAAAATCGCAACTAATACTATATAAATAATTAGAAAAAACACATATTGTGGAAGATAATAACTTAGTTTAATAGAAAAGTAAGATTATAACAACATAAAATACTTAAATTAATTAATCTATTTTAGGTTAGGTTTGATATTTGAACTAAAAAACAATATTTTTAGATTAGGAAGCGCCACAATTGTTACAAGTGTTATTATAAACATTTCTAGTAAAATTTTGACAATTAGAAATCGAAGTTCCTGGAGCAGCTTGGTTTGCAATTAATAAAGATTGTGTATAATTTGCAGAATCTGGTGTACTCGCACAAGTTGAAATTAAAGATGTATTTTTTTTTAAATACCAGTAACTGGAACAAAAAATATTATACAAACTAAGTGCGTGAAGACGTCTTCCGCTCATTCGCGCTGTTAAAGACACTCGCTCCTTTCAGTCGCTCGAGCTTCAAAAATACGTGATTTGATGGTTGGTGATCGAATAAAAGTGTTCCTTTTTATACAATTGTATAATGGATATTATACTATTATTTATTACAAAAATAATTTAATCTAAATTATAGACGTAAATTTAGGGGAGATTTGAACAAACGACTTATTGTTTGAGACGCAAGTTTTATCTCAATTTTAAAATAAAATAAATAAATATATCATCACGCCTTTTACCCATTACTAGGTGTGGTACCCTGCCTTAAGCAGATCTCGGTAAGTGATATATTTCTAAGCGTAAAGTGCGGTCACCAGCCTTCAAATCACGGCCCCCAAAGATGTAAAAATGCTTTTAAATTTTAGAGGAAAGTACAGCAGATTAAAAAAAATAGTAAAGCATTGGTCAAACAAATTGTGCACCACTTTAAAATTATCCCTGTGGCTTCTTCTCTGTTAACATAATTTAAAGTAAAAATGGGGTAGATGGCTCAGTGGTATCGAGTCGACCTATGGATCTTGAGAATCCTGGTTCGATCCCCACAGCCGACAAACAATTTTCACCAATTTAAATCTACCCCTGTGATTCCCCCGCCACTAACATCTTTGGGGGCCGTGATTTGACTGCTGGTAACCGCATTTCACGCGAAAAAATATATCACTTAACCGAGATCTGCTTAGGCAGAGTAATGGGTAAAAGGCGTGATGATATATTTATTTATTTAAAGTAAGAAAAAATATTTTACAACATAACACCATAGATAGTAATGGATAGAAGGCATGACGATATATTTATATTTTATCTTATAAAAATGGTTGTAGATTTAGTTCTTTGAATCTTTTTTCGCTATAATAAGTCAGGACCGTTTGATAACAGAAAAATCTTGTTTGATGATGTCATTGCCAAGTTCTTTGATCCTGATATTAAATTTTTAAACCAATACATATTGCCTCAATATTCAGGCATTTGACTATTTATTTTTATTTATTTTATACGATGTCAAACGTTCTTAAATTATTTATGAGAAAAATTTATCAAATAACAGTGGTATCATTTTCGTGAACAACCAATGAAATTGCATCATGAAAAATGTACAACGTTTATAGTTAACACCAAAATGTTAAGAATTATTACTGACAGAGCATTTTATACAAATTTTAAACCAGTTCTATCAAACGAATTTAACTAAAAATTCTTAGAATTTTTTTAGATAATTTTACCCATTACTGGGTGTGGCACTCCTCCGTAGCAGATCTCGGTAAGTGATATATTTCTTCGTGTGAAGTGCGATTACCAGTCATCAATTCACGGCCCCCAAAGATGTTAGTGGCGGAGGAGACACAGGGGTAGTTTTAACGTGGTGAAATTTGTTTGTTGGCTGTGGGAATCGAACCCGGATTCTCAAATCCACAGGCCGACTCGATACAACTGAGCCACCTACCCCATAATTTTGATATATATATATATATATATATATATATATATATATATATATATATATATATATATATATATATATATATATATATATATATATATTGTAATTTTATTTGTATTTGCACTCTAAAATATACAGGGTGAGTTTTTTAAAGCAACAAATCAGTTTTTTTGTCTTGCTAATAACTTTAGAGAGAGAAAAATATATATATATATATACAGAGTATACTTGGGGAAAAATATTTTTTTTAAATTCGCAAAAAAACTTGCATCGTATTTAAAGGCAACATTTTGTTAGCCACTGGTTGATAGTTATTTTTAATAATTTTATTTAAATCTTCTTACAAGTAATTGTTTACACAAAACCAAATAAATGTCTGATATTGTGTAATTAATAATTTAATTTAGTTAAATGCAGCAGGTCAAGCAATAAAGTGCGCGAAACCAGTGACCCTAAAAATGTATATTTCAAGTAAACCATGCTTAATTTAGCAAATTAAAAAAAATCTTTTTGTTCCATGATCAGTACGTCTTATAGTATATACCCTTTAATTTTTTCCCGAAGTAGAAATACATGTATGTATGTATATAAAAAGACAAATATTTGAATTAAACTTTTTGTTATCATTAGCAATGAATTATTAATTAATATTTAACAGTTGGTACTAAATAAAATAATATATTATACACGACGATAAAGAGTCTTTTTGTACTCGTAACCTTCAAAATGACACTTTCCGCACGCAACACTCAATCTGGAACAAGTGCTTCCCGATCGACTCGACTGTAAAAATATATAAACTTTATTTTTTTTCCCCCGAAATACAGATAATATATATATATATATATATATATATATATATATATATATATATATATAATCCATAAAATATAAAATGATTGTTTAAATCTATCTGCATCAATGAAACTTTCGAGATAATGATAATTTTGACGTTTCACAAATGCGATAATAGCGAATCATAATGACAGCTACAATAATTTTCAAGCCATAAACATATAAACGGTGCTGGATAAAATTATTCTATTTTCAAACATACCGCATTTTATACCTATTTCATGCATATTTATTATTACGCATTATATTGATTTTATAATTCCTGATTCATAACCAACATACCAATAAATCAACAGAGCGATAACTTATCATTTCGTAATACTATTCATAAATCATTTCAAATACAAGAATTGTATAATTTGCCAGTTATTTTTATATTAGAACGGATCCGTGGCAAAGCTCGCTTCGCTCGCATACTGAACAAACCCTAAACTCGTGGTAAATACCTAATGCACAAGTAAGTCTTCGCTTCCCACAGTCGACAAACAATTAAAATTATATAACAACAAAAACAAAATTAATTGTCATCCATACACTTGGTGAAACTAGGTTTAATAAAAAATATTAAATAAACTGTGCTGGCCAGCCTCTGACGATGGCCTCATAAGGTGACTTGGAGGCTGAATTTTGTGAGACTTAGCCAAGTGTTTATTTAATATTTTTTAATTAAAATTATTTCTATGACATATTTGGGGACAGTGATTTGACGACTGTTAACCGCACTTCACGCAAAGAAATATATCACTTACCGAGATGTGCTACTGAAGAATGCCACACTCAGTAATGGCTAAAAAGTGTCATTTACTTTATTTTTATTTCAAATTATTGTAACTTATGTTATATACATGAACATATACTAAATCTTCTCGCTATAAGCGAGGTCGTTATAACGAAATTCCATTGTAAATTTCAACACATTTTTTATCTGTAATGAAAAATAAAATAATAAACAGAATTGTTTTATACGGCGCGAAAGAGCAGAAAAGAGACCTGAAAAATAAAAGTGCAAGTTCGCTCGCGGCAAGATCGACTAGCACGAGAGAAACGAGAGAAAACGGTTGTCGTTGTCGTTGTCGTTGCTCAGTGGCGTACGTAACAGCACACAGAACATTTTGGAATTCACCCCTTGCTACATACAAAATGACAGAAATATTAATTCAGTCAAAACATTCGTTATTTGTTATGATATCTCTACTGGAACATATATTTTTCTCATTTGTTTTACAAATTTAAATAATATTAAAAGTCCTGACACTTCTTTCAATTTGATTTAAATGCTATATACAGGCTGTGTTTTTATTACAATCATGAGAACTCTAGCAAGTAACATTACCCAACTGTCACTCGTTAGGGCTATGAAATAACAAAACAAATGTGATATTAATTAAGAGCTTATTTTATTTAATACATAAAAAAGATATTTTATATAAAAATTATACAAAAATATTTCCATTTACTGCGAAACAATATCCCAATAATTTTTATTTGGTAAATTATACATTTTCGTTATTTTTCCGATTTCAAGTAGAGTAAAATTATAAATTCGATAGATTTAACTGTCGGTTCTCGTTGAAACATTTTATAATAAAATTAAATTAAAAAACACTAGGTTAGTTTCAAATAATGTAAAGTTTATTTTACAATACGTATTTCGGTCGACTAGACTAGAACAAGATATCTTGTTCACCTGATGATGGTCTAGTCGACCGAAATACGTATTGTAAAATAAACTTTACATTATTTGAAACTAACCTAGTGTTTTTTAATTTAATTTTAGTAAAATTATAAATATTAGTGTACAAAAAAATGAAGAAACAGTCATTTTTGTACCACTGGTTACAGTAATGAATAAAAATTAGTAAACATTTATAAAAAGAATAAATGTATCATCACGCCTTTTATTGATTACTGACAAGTAACACTACCCAACTGTCACTCACCGATTTAAATGAAACTTGGCACACGAATAGAACTCTATAAAATATTGAACCTCTATTTTTTTTCTTCCAGAAGTTGCTTTTTAGGGGTACAAACCACCTATGAAAGGTGGTAAAAGCAAGAATCACCATAAATAAAATTACCCAGGGGTAACCTCGAAAATAGATTCAGCGACCCCAAAAACCCCCGAGTAACTAGTTTTGAACCTAAAACTCAATTTCAATTGTATGTCGTAATGTCATCCCCCCATCCCCTTTTTAACCCCTTAAAAAAGTGCATATGAACAAAATGACCTCGAAAATAGATTTTGGCGAACTCAAAAACCCCTGGGTAACCAATGTTGAACGCGTAATATTTTGGTATAAAATTATTTACTTTCATCATTTGATGATGCATTTATTGTTATCAATTGTTCTTGATAACTATCGATAGAATAATTGAAAAAATATCACATCGGAAAATGATATTTAGTATAATTACAGTAAAATTGTAATACGATATGTGTTTATTAATTAATTTGTTTGTTAGTCTACACAACAAGAACTGAATTCCAATTAGAGTACAGGGGACCTACCGCTTATAGTAGAATACAAACCACTCGGACACAATCGTATTTTGGGATATAAGTTGAAATCAGTGAGATTTGAACGCGTGACCTCTTGTTAATTTTTATTTTAAGCTAAATTTCAACAGTTTCAATTAAGTTACTGCCGTTATGCAAAATTAATTCTGTTTATTGATTTTAATGTAGAATTTTATGCTCTGCAACATTTATTGGAAGCTTTTTTCTCTAAAATAATAAGGGAAG
Organism: Pterostichus niger; assembly: GCA_947425015.1. Taxonomy (NCBI): domain Eukaryota; kingdom Metazoa; phylum Arthropoda; class Insecta; order Coleoptera; family Carabidae; genus Pterostichus; species Pterostichus niger. The sequence continues at coordinate 16,421,364 of OX380347.1, forward strand.
CAGGAAATTATAAATTTTTTTTTTATTTTACATGTTAAAATTCTATGTTTCTATGTCGGTTACAACACATCAACAGTACCAAATTCATATTATTTTTGATTGTTTTCCTTCAATTTTCTCGAAAAAATCAATCTCGTATTATTCTTTCTTTTTCACAGTTGTAGAAAAAATGTTGCTTGTATTTCGTGGACAAATTTCTTGTTTTTTGGCGCGTTTGAATGACTTTTTTGTCTGGAACTGTGGTCTCCACTAAAAGTAACATTCTCACCCTCAACAAAAAAGCACTCATTTTGTGCAATACAAAGTAACTATTATTCTTTATTGAAACGTTAAATAATTTAATTTTTAATATTAAAATTGTAGTCATATTATTAATATGTTAAACTGATATCAATGGCACTGAAAATAAGTGCCACTTAATTTTTATCCTGAAGTTGTGAAACATCCTGTATAGGTATAAAAATTTATAAGGTTTAAAACTGGACGGAAAAAAATCTTAATTCCTTCTCTGCTTACATTCATCCTGCACCGAAATTTATTTTTTATAGGAACAATAATAAACATAATCTCAATAATTTTAATAAAATATCAAAATAAACACTTGTCTAAGTCTCACAAAATTCAGCCTCCAAGTGACCTTATGAGGGCATCATCAGAGGCTGGCCAGCACAGTTGGTAACCATAGAGAAGTTTGTGAGACTTAGACAAGTGTTTATTTTGATATTTTATTATTAAACCTAGTTTCACCAAGTGAGCATTTAAAGACAATTAATTTTGTCTTTGTTGTTTTTTATTTAAATTGCAATTTTAATAAATATTAGAAATAATTTTTGAAGTCCAATTTGAAAATAAAAGCTCGTAGCGCTACTGAACATGTGTGTGCATGGCCCCGACAACGGTTCATATGTCACCCTGTCAAGAAGAGATCCCTCGAGACCCATGCAGGGCCCCTATCTGGGCCCCAACACCCTTCGCAACCCTACCGTGCGGACATACACATTTTTATTTTAAAACATTCATAACAGCGACGAAAATGAAACAGCCGTCAGTGTGTATTCTGCACTACACGTTTATGTCCTCTTTCACACTCTCGCAATTTACGTGTGTGTGTCAGAGATGGATGTTGCGCCACGTAATTGTCTTTTCGATATGTCGGAATGCGAAGATGCTTTCGTTTCGGCCGTTGTGCGTGAAATAGGTCAATAACAATAATATATAAACTCAAATTACTAGGCCGTTTATAGAATTTAGGACGATTGCATGACCATGTCAAATAAATACGAGGATTCAATGATATTGACCATCAGCACGATGCTTCTGCCGTTACAATCAATTTGTCTCTGTTACAATGGCTGGTAGCACAAGCTCTGTTTTTGGGTGTTCTAAGAGCACGGTTTTAACATGTTAGAGATAGCTAAAACACCCAAATATACTGTTCTTAAAACAGAGCTTGTGCTACCAGCCAATGTTTCTAAAAGATTATATTAATTGTTTGTGTAGTTGGCACTTGGTGAAACATTTTAAATTATAAAATTAAAACACTTGGTATATTTCACATAAATTTTTTTTTTTATTTATACGACGCGTTTCGACTTTTCAGTCTTCATCAGGTAATAATACAATGGTTTACAAAAATACAACACTTATATGCTAAAATTAATATTAAGAAGAGGGGAGGAACTTATGTCCAATTGGTCATTGACTATATTTTTCTTTTAATTAACCGCCTTGCGAATTTCTAAATTTTCCAGTAAGTTAAGCTTAACGCCTTTCGGCTCAATATAGAGAATCCTATAATCTAATAGCACATAAGTGTTGTATTTTTGTAAACCATTGTATTATTACCTGATGAAGACTGAAAAGTCGAAACGCGTCGTATAAATAAAAAAAAAAATTATGTGAAATATACCAAATGTTTTAATTTTATAGTTTCTAAAAGAACTTGATACATTTGCAATTAGGATGTTTTACAATTTGTTGCTCTTACTTTAACCCCATATAGTACTTAACGTACCGATTATGAAACAAAAAGAATTTTTTTAAACCCGCAAAATTAATAGCACTTTACATTTCTAATATATTAATAATTAAATTGTAATTATAACACTACTAATAGGCATTTATCTGATGTTGTTAAATGAATAAATGAATTATTGTAGTATTTATAATTATAATTTTATTACTAATATATAAATAAATATATCATCCCATTACTGGATGTGGCACTCTGCCGAAGCAGATCTCGGTAAGTGATATATTTTTTCGAGTGAAGTGCGGTTACCAACCGTCAAATCACGGCCCCCAAAAATGTTAGTGAAGGGGGAGCCACAAGGGGTAGATTTAATTTGGTGAAAATTGTTTGTCTGCTGTGGGGATCGAACCAGGATTCTCAAGGTCCACTGGCAGACTCGATACCACTACCCCATTACTAATATATTAGAAATAACCATCAAACCAGTGGCATTAAAAGTGTTTACTTCATGTAAAGAGCAATTAGTAGTTTTGAGAATTTTGAAAAAAATCTTTGTTTCATAGTTTTTTTTATTTATTTATTTGATATATACAAAAAAGAATTAATATAAATATAAAGAATTAAAACAGATATTTAGATATACAGAACAAGGTTAAAATGTAATTATTCTTGAAATTCGCCAGTCAATAAGTTTCGAAATTGATTTATTGTTAAGTGTAAAATATCATGGTGTTGAAATTTATCATTATAGTCTGCATCACTCTATTGATGAGGGAAACAAATATTCACATCTATTATTCTTAGCCGAAACACCCTGTATTTTCCATTGTCAAACAATTGTACATAATAGCTAATACAATAACAGCTCGAAGAACTAAAATTTCTACCACTTTTTCTAAAACTATTTAGAAACATTTAATAATTCAAACTCGGAATCTTCGGATTCAAATACCGCACCGCTAACCACACCGTCCGCTGTCAAATCTCTCTAAATTATTTCAGAGAAACGTATACTGAAAATGTGTAAATATCTTCAATTACTGCTGTTTTTCCTCGATCTTTAACTAGCATATTTCACGCGTGTGGACAGTGACAGTCTGTTGGTTTACTCTATCGCGTTGGCTGTGCGCCAAGGGCGGCAGAAAAACCGCGCGAATTACGCGCACAGATTTTAATTAGTTTAATGTTCTGAACGCGGAGCGATCGGACGAGATCACTAGCACCCCGATAGGAAACGTATGCTCACTGACTCAATGGAGAGATATTACGTAGGGGAAAACGGGGATATGTACCACCCTTTCATCAACATTTTGATGTAAAGGGAAGATATTTGAAACTAAGTCACAGAGAAATTGGACCACTACCAAATTTGATAATGTGTTTTTCTGTAACGCGTTGGATTGTAAATTCGAGAACCCGAGTTTGATTCCTGCTGTTGGCAAACTGTGGCTCAAGCTTTACAAACATCTTTGAGTTCACACATAAACTGAGATCTGCTACAGCAGAGTTTCATACCCAATAATGTGTAAAAGGCGTGATGATATATTTATTTATATTAAAAGATATGTAAAAAGTTTTCATAAATCATGTTTAACCCATTAACCGCCAACGTCCCATTTTTGGGACGCTTAAATATTTGGCTGTAATAATTTTTTTTACATTTAAAATGCATATTTTTTTTAATGAATATATTAATTAGTTATGTTATGACAGCCAGTCACAGCCAATTTTCAAATATTTACAAAACCAATAATTTTAAAAATATATAAAGTTACTTAATTTCGATGTTTTTAACAATTATATTTCAAGGTCAGATATATTTTAACACTTAAGTATGTATAACTTTTATTATCAAAAACTTGGGTTAATAATTGAAATAATTTTAGGTTTAAGTCTGTAAAAAATTTGAACGTCTGGGTTAGAACCATGCTGGCCAGTACTTAATTCGACGTTTCGGTACAATAAACGTGTATCACTAAAAAATAAAATAACAAAACTATAAACCAATTTTCACCAATTTAAATCTACCCCTATGGCTCCCAATTCACTAATATATTTGGGGGCCGTGATTTGATGGCTGGTAACCGAACTTTACGCGAAAAAATATATCACTTACCGAGATTTGCTTAGGAAGAGTGCCACACCCAGTAATGGGTAAAAGGCGTGATGATATATATTTATTTACTTTATTATAAACAAGTAAACAAGCAATTCTAATTTTTTGTTCAATTCTCAGCAATCACAATTGTTCAATGTAAATTTAAATTTTCTCTGTTCAATTAAATGTATCAATTATCAATAATCTGTTTTAAAGAGAAACAATTTCTAATCGAATATATAAATATATTAAATTATTTTGTAACCATTTTAAAATTTACGATACGTAAATACACCAACAAAGTACTAGAACAATTCACAAAATCTAGCCAAAACTTTACCTACTTTCCCCGAAGATGCAGTTACAACTTTAGCTATAAAAGGTATTACCTTTTCATACAGACTGCAGTACAGAAAAAGCACAGATAAAATGACACTGTATACCAGTGAATCTCAAACTTTTTACTAGAGATGGGCGAATATCATCCGCGAATAGTCGAATGCCGCGAATATTGACATTATTCGATATTCGATATTTTCGAATATTAACGTCAGTATAGCGAACATTCGAATACCTCGAAACTTCAGCCCATACGTTTCAAATTAAATTTGAAGTTTTCGTCTTTTTCTTTTCTTTTTTGTTTGTACATTTTGTTTTAATTTTATTTTATCTTAACAATTTCATTCAAATAATGAAAAGGACATAATTAAATAATTACGAGTATTAATAATTTTAGGACTATTCGAATATTCGAGTACCTCGAATATTCGAGATCTGATTAATATTCGTATTCGATATTCGAATTCGAGAAATTTGATCTCTACTTTTTACATATTCTCTTCGTACGAAGAAATATATAAATAAATAAATATATCATCACGCCTTTTACCCATTACTGGATGTAGCATTCTGCCGTAAGCAGATCTCGGTAAGTGATATATTTCTCCGCGTGATGTGCGGTTTCCAGCCGTCATATCACGGCTCCCAAAGATGTTAGTGGAGAGGAAGCCACAGGGGTAGATTTTAAATTGGTAAAAATTGTTTGTCGGCTGTGGGGATACCATTGAGCCACCTACCCCATTAAATAAATAAACTACCTATATATTACAAACAAAACTTCGCCATCTTGAAATGAATTGTGTTTGTATTTTGACATCTGAGTTGATTAAATGAAATATATCAACAAACCTGTTTGCATAGAGCGGTGAACAACATAAACATGAATTTGAATTAGTTGATTTACTGGAATATGTCAAATGGAATGAGCATAAGTGATACGTTTATTATTACCTACATATATCTTGTTACATCCCATTAAATGGGGTAGCACAAATCCTAGAAACATTCACAGAACATTCAGTCATCAGATTCATCAAATATCCAGCTTTTGTCAAACATTCATAATTTTGTATATATATATATATATATATATATATATATATATATATATATATATATATATATATATATATATACAGGGTGTTTCAGGACTAGTGTAACAAACTTTAACAGCTTATTCCTGAGGTCATTTTAAACCAAAAATGTCATATGAACATAGGTCCTATTCCTTCTAGTTACCAATATACAAGAGGTTGAAGTTCTATATATAACACGAAATTTTCAAATTTTTGTAATCAAGATACTTTCGGAAAACAAGAGTTTTATTGAAAAGTCATACCTTATTTGTCTTCATTAATTTTATTTATTAATATTAACGAATACGATTTAGAGAACAAAACAAAAAATGACACAATTAAATAGACACAGAACAACATAACCAAACATGGAATAGGTTAACATAATATGAAATAAAATAACAAATTTTAAAAAAATAACAGAAAGTGTTCAAAATAAGCGCCTTGAACTCGTATGCATGTTATTATTAATAAATAAAATTAATGAAGACAAATAAGGTATGACTTTTTAATAAAACTCTTGTTTTCCGAAAGTATCTTGATTACAAACATTTGAAAATGTCGTGTTATTTATAGAACTTCAACCTCTTGTATTTTGGTAACTAGAAGGAATAGGACCTATGTTCATATGACATTTTTGGCTCAAAATGACCTCAGGAATAAGCTGTTAAAGTTTGTTACACTTGTCCTGAAACACCCTGTATAATTATATATAATTATATATAATTATATGGGGTAGGTGGCTCAGTGGTATCGAGTCGGCCTGTGGATCTTGAGAACCTTGATTCGATTCCCACAGCCGACAAACAATTTTCACCAATTTAAATCTATCCCTGTGGCTCCTCCTCCACTAATATCTTTGGGGGCCGTGATTTGACGGTTGGTAACCGCACTTCACGCGAAAAAATATATCACTTACCGAGATCTGCTTAGGCAGAGTGCCACACGCAGTAATGGGTAAAAGGCGTGATGATATATTTATTTATTTTATTTATATTCATAATTATTAGAAGTTATATGACGTGAATGTCAAACTTGATGAGGTTGTAAATAATAGATTATTACTCACGATGTCGATGTAATTGACCACAATCCGTAAATAATACATTATTAAACATGGCCGTGAGTATATTTGTAAGTCAAATGGAAACTATATAACAATTTTTAAAATTTATTTTGCGTTTTTCTCGTGAAAAATAAGTCAATTATCAATAATTTTTAAGTCATAGGGCAGACTTTTTCAATCTAAACTTTTTTTATTTATACTTTTGTTCTAAATTTAATATGGCGGAAATATATGAAATTTTGTATAAAGTAGGGGCTCAGTGGTATCGTGTCGGTTCCCATATTAATACTACCCCTCCACTAACATCTTTAGGGACCGTTATTTGACGGTTGGTAACCGCGCACACTCAGCAATGAGTAAAAGGCATCGTAATCCTGTGCTTAGTGTTCAGTGGTCAAGCAGCCATTGCGTGTAACTTTTGAGAAACACTGCACAAAACACTGCCTTCAGCAAAGCTAAAGCCAATGTCATCGATCGAAAAGTCCGAATTCCAAGTTGCGAGTTCTCCGGCTCGACTCTACTCTCTATCTCTACTCTCTACTTTACCGAGTTCCACAGCCACCGGAAGAAACGAATGTGACGTTCGCACCACGCACTTCCGTTCCCGGCCAGTGTAAATATTTGAGGCCAGCGCAAGATTAATACCTCTATGTCAGGAGCGAGAGCAAATAAATCCCAAATCAGCAACGTTCACTGTTCGTCCTGCTATGTAGGGGAAATCGGGGACGTGTGGCAGTGTGGTACATCGTACATCTACAGCGCACCATCATGGGAAGCCATGATATTAATGACGATTTATACGAGGATTTATAATTGTGATTTATTTGCCTGCAATGATGAATTGAATGGATGCAAAATTTGACGCTCTTTTCAAATGCAAACTAGTATACGTAAAGACATTCAAACGTCACTATTTCATATAGTTTTTATGTTTATAAATCTATATCTACACTGCTTCAAACTATAAATTATATTCAATTATTTGTAAGAAAACCCTAGGTCTTTTTCTTCTTAGATATATTTAAATATAATCTATAGTTTTAATTTTATCATCATCCGTCAGTACGGTGGTGTGAATAGCGATATGGAATTCTAATCCGGAGATCCCGAGTTCGAATCTCACTCAAGCTAAAGATTATTTAAACTACTACACTGCGGCTCGGTGAGTGCGGACCCTGTACTGTAATTGGGATTCAGTTCCTGTTGTACAGCGTAACAAAAATAAATAAATATGTATTTAAGAGCCTTTTATGTATTCAATATTAAGTTTTAATTTTTTAAATATCTCTATACAATTTTGAACAGTGTATTTTCAAATATAACATAGATTTTTTCGCAAATTTGAATATTTACAACGAAAATAAATGCATTAACTCATATGTAATAGTATATAGACTGTAGAAGGTGGTGTGTAGAATCGGTGTTCGACTGTTTCCAGTTCCCAAAACCACACACTTCACACACGGACTTAACCGGATGTGAATTGTTCAAATTGAAGTAAACTCTTGATTTTTATATATTTATTTCACACACATTAAATATGATATGTACAAGAATTTACAACTATATTAACTGAGTTTGAACCTTGCTGTTGCAAGCTTCAACTTTGAATGTTGAATGATAAAAATGAAATGATACTAGTTTCTTAGCCTACTTACAATACATATATACATACAAGCAGAAGGGGTGGGGTTCTGTCCGAACCTTCAGTTTACTACCCTCAAACCGGCGACAAGCCGACGACATTAACGGTGAAAGTACAGCACCCTTAATTGTTTTATTATGGTACAGGCAATTACAATTTCCAATTTTAAATCTGTTCTTTTTGGAAGGCCCAGCACACTAACAATATACTCAAATGTTTATTAGAGTCTGGTCTAAGAAGGCACAGGCAACTAAGTGTTACCAGATGTAACATAGACATTTCATTACATAAGAAATAACGCATTCCTTTTCCTCGCTTCGCTATTATCGTTTATCGTTGCTCCAATATAAACGCAGCGTTAGAGCATAGATCACTGCATGTTGTGACGTATGACATCTCCTGCTGTCCCGGGTTCAAATATTCCGGCTGCAACGAGGTCCTGCAATGATTCCGTGACGCACAGGTAAAAAATATTGTAATTTTTCTGACGGAAAGAGTTCAGAAATGTATGTTACAACTTGTATGTGCATTTAGTGAATAAAAAAATTTTTAAATCGATGATTTTTGATTTATTTTTAAATCTCGATTTTTCTAACCCTGCCTGAAAGTATTGTAGAAAATCATGAACAGAAACTGCAAGTACTGAAAATAAATACAAGTCCTTAATTTCTGTGTCGACGTTGACTGACGGAGTACGGAGTACGGCATACGGCGCCTGGCGATTTCTCATCCCTCGTGTAACAGTCATTTCCCGGTATAATTCCACGCATCAGCGCATTCGCTTTTCATCTTTATAATACCGTGCTGCGAGTCCAGCCCATGCCGTCCGCATCGTCCACAGTTTCCATAGGCCGCCCGTCTTTTTTATTATTATTTTCATCCAGGGAAAAATAAACACGAACCGACCCAGTCGGTGTTCGCGGTTCGTACTGCCTTTCCGGCCGCCCAAACCATCGCAGGAAACACTGTACACTGTGTTTTGCGGTTTTAAACCATTTTCCAACCGTTTTCAATGTTCTTTATTCACTCAATCTGAAAGCTAGCTAAATGTATAAAAAATCTAACTATTTGCTAAAGATTAGTTTATCATTTCATTGGTTATTTAGTTTTTCTAAGATAGTGCGAAATATGAACCATTATGTACTCATTTTCTCTGCAAAAAGTGTATATTTATCGCACAGCATGCAATAATAGTTATTGATGATTTTTTAAAATTTTGTCATGTCAGATTTAAGATTAAGGATTTTAAAATTTTTATGGGGTAGGTGGCTCAGTGGTATCGAGTCGGCCTGTGGATCTTGAGAACCCTGGTTCGATCCCCACAGGCGACAAACAATTTTCACCAATTTAAAATCTACCCCTGCGGCTCCTCCTCCACTAATATCTTTGGGGGCCGTGATTTGACGGCTGGTAACCGCACTTCACGCGAAAAAATATATCACTTACCGAGATCTGCTTGGGCAGAGTGCAACACCCAGTGATGGGTAAAAGGCATATAATTGTAGTCACATATATAATCTACTTTATCATTTAGAAAAATATATAAATGAAATTTATCTATGACCATATATGTAAAAACAATTTGTAAGAACAGTAAATGCTTGTTTTCGGTTGCTAAGGGTTTACTGCACTAGTTACGTAATATATATATATATATATACAGGGTGTAGAATTGAAATGTGGCGTATAGGGATTTCAATGTTATTTTTTAAATATTGCTGTATCTCTTTACCTATTCACTTTAGAGCAAAAGCGTAAATACAAAAATTGTTCAGAAATTAAAAACGCTTCCTATAAAGTAAATTTCATTACATAAATGTGAATAGTTCACGAGATATTAATTAAATGATAATCAAAATTTATTCAAATTTTTTGTAGATTGCGTTGGAAAATTAAACAAAGGAACTGAACTTTTGACATATTGTAAAAGAGTTTGACATTCATCTAAGTATGCATTTAAAGTGACCTAAAATGTGTCCGAAGTCGATATGGAAGAGCTAGAATACAAAATATTATTTTATAATCTATTAACATTATTTAGAATAAGTTTTTTGTTCAACAAATATTACAACACTGTAACAAACAAATGTCAAACTCTTTTACTATATGTCAAATGTTCAGTTCCTTTGTTTAATTTTCCAACGCAATCTACAAAAAATTTGAATAAATTTTGAATTTCATTTAATTAATATCTCGTGAACTATTCACATTTATGTAACATTTATAGGAAGCGTTTTTAATTTCTGAACAATTTTTGTATTACGCTTTTGCTCTAAAGTGAATAGGTAAAGAGATACAGCAATATTTAAAAAATAACATTGAAATCCCTATACGCCACATTTCAATTCTACACCCTGTATATATATATATATTAGGTAACTGTTCTCAAGAAATTTTTCATTTGTTAGGCGGTAATACTGCTGTTTGACAGTTGATGTTACGGATATAACCTAACAAATATTCTGTAATTGTTCTTATTATCATTTAAGGTCGTAGATAAAGTATAACACACAACTCGAATTGTAACGCAATTACATTGCTCGTGAAAATACTGCCAACTTTTTCATTCGCACGTAATGTGCTTGTTACAATTCCCGTTATGTAATATACTATTATTACTTGGCACAAAAGGAACTTAATCCCAATTACAGTACAGGGGACCCGCAGCTTACAGTGGAACCCGAAACACTCAAATAAAATTGTATATTGTGGCTATAAATTGAAATTAATAGACGCCAAACTAAAAGAAATACGTCATGAACTAATAACTTAAATAACAGCCCTTCATCAAAAATAGAAAGAAGCCATGACGATATTTAATAAACATTTAATTAAAAAGAAAATAAAGAAGGTATCACCAATTTAAAGCACTCTCAGATAATAAGAAGCAAATCATTTCATTTTATCATTGCTTGTTGCTTCCGCGCATAAATTACGAGTATTGGAACATCACGATCTCAAGCGTTGCGACGCCGAGCCAAGACGGAACAGAAAGAGACGCAAGATAGATAAAAGTGTCGTGGTGCAGCATCGGTTGATAGCTGGTGGTCTTGGTGTTGGTGTTGCGTCTGATGCAGCTCTGCTGGTTATAGTAACAGGCTCATCAATTACGACATCGGAATGAGAAGATGCCCTGGAATTAGCGGCGCGAGATGCTTGCCGCTCCTTTGCCTCAGTGGCGTAGAACGAAATATTTTCAAGGAGAGTATTTTATATTTAATATAGGTGCAATTGTATGGAGAGAAGTGTTTAAAAGTATTTAAAACAAATATTTATTATTACAAATAACATTAAAATTGATGACTGAAATTTGTTTAAATTTTTCAACTTTAGTGAGAAACAGGGTTGACCTAATTTAAATCATTGTGATTTTTTTAAACCATTAATTTCAATCATTCTTTGGTTCTCTTTGTATTAATTCAATTATATTTCTGGTACAGAACAAAACAAGTGTTGTTTAAAAAACATTTTTAAGGTTCTTTGTAAAACAGACAAAATAATTTTCTATATTTATTTATTAAATGAATTACTATTAAATAAAACACAATATCCATTCAATAAAATCATAAAGAAATATAAATAAACTAAATCATACATTCTTATGAAAAAATGTCAGTCTCATTTATCTTTTTATTATTCGTCAGTTGTTTTATAGTTACAATATTTGAACAAAAATACCTACTTACCTGCCTTTTCAACACCTACCTTATTTCTTAATTTGGCTACCCAATCACATCCATTCCTGTACACCTGTTTGATAAATCTTTTACTTACGCCTACTTTCTAACTACGAATCAATAAAGAAATGAAGGAAACGGCTTCTGCGCTTGTTTGTAAATTTTACACAATTGCAGTTCGACACTCTATATTAAAAAAACTGAAAATGAATCAAAAAGTTAAAGAGGAAGGGAGCATCTGCCTGCGCTTGTTTTTGAAAGTAAATTCCACACAATTGCAGTGAAACACTCCATGTAAGAACAGTGAATGAACAATGAATCAAAAGATAAAAAAGGAAGAGAGTGTCGCCCAGAACTTGTTTGAAAGTCAATTGTAGGGAAATAGGTAAACGGCGTAATATTTATTTAATTTTGAAAATCTGTGTTATTATACATGTGTTTCTTGACAGATAATTCGGTTTATTACTCACGGCCCTGAATAATAAATCATCATTTCTAGGTTGTAATAATTTGTTGTGAGTAATAATTTATTATTAGCAAACTCATCGAAGTTAAGGGGTAGGTGTCTCAGTGATGTCGAGTCGGCCTGTGGATTTGAGAACCCAGGTTCGATTCCTACAGACGACAAACATTTTTTACCACATTAAAACTACCCCTGTAGCTCCCCCTCCACTAATATCTTTGGGGGCCGTGTTCTGACAGCATTTCACGTACATAAATATATCACTTACCCAGATCTACTACGGCAGATACGCCCAGTAATGAGTAAAAGGCGTGATGATATATTTATTTTATTGAAGTAACTAAAATTTGACATTCACGTCATATAACCTATAATAAATAATTATTATTTTCCTCAAAAATATCTAAATCCAGAAATGTAATTTCTAGTTGAGTAATTGTAGAAAAAGTACAGTATTGTTTGTTTATTATGAATTAAACTTAATTTTTAAACAGAAATATATAATTATACTTTTATTATCACAAAAGAAATAAACATAATAATAATAATATGGCGTTCGTAACATAAAAATTATATTTAAAGTATTAAAATTGAACGAAATTGGCGTGTAATGGCTATTACTACACGATCGTTGAATAATATACTACAATTTATGGAGTAGGTGGCTCAGTCGGCCTGTGGATGTGAGAACCCGGATTCAATTCCTACAGTCGACAAACAATTTTCACCAAATTAAATCTACCCTTGTGACTCCCCCTCCACTAACATCTTTGGGGGCTGTGATTTGACGGCTGGTAACCTCGCTTTACGTGAAGAAATATATCACTTACCGAGATCTGACCCAGCAGATTCAAATTATCTCTGTAAGTTCTCCTGCACTAACATCTTTTCGGACAGTGATTTTTAACAGCTTATAACCGCACTTTATGTGCGTACAAATATATCACTTAGGGAGATCTGCTGTCCCTCAACTGTCACTTGTCACACAAAAATTTTACATTGCGCAAGCGCATAACCAAAATTATTTATTTATGTTACGCTGTACAACAGGAACTTAATCCCAATTACAGTACAGGGTCCAGACTCACTTCGCCGCAGTGTGTGTATAAATATATCACTTACCAAAATCTGCTTCACCCAGAAAAAGGTAAAAGATGTATAATTTAAATTTAAATATTTTGCAATCCTACCCTGAGCGCCAACAGGTAGAATCTCTTACTGTGTGCGGTTCAACACAGGCTTAGTAAGTTAAAGCCATAACGGAATATCTTTGAACATACTATAATGATATATTTATTTATGACAGAAAGTATATGCGTGAATGCGTGAATTTCATAAAGTTTACCTGTAGCGTAGACAATAATGACTTTATAACGGATTTCACAGAGCTATGATTATACTCAGAATATAACAAAACCTTCATAACAATAAAAACATAATAAAATATTAATAACCCCCGTGATAATTACCCTGGAACGCCACGAACAACACGAACGCCACTGACGAGAATGGCGCGAATGGCTCGACTGGCGACGGCGACGGCGACGGCGAGAAAGAGCGACAAACGTTTACTGGAGATGGTTTTACTTTTTGTTTGAGTTGTGAGACTCATTGCCGTGTGCCAGTGTTCGTAACGTTGTGTTACGGCCTTCGGGAAACGTAAGCGGATTAGACGAGCTTTATTATCTGTATGCCTTCGCTGTGTAAGTAGTGACGTCACGTTGTTTTTGTTCGCGCCCTGAACAGAAAAAATACCACCGAAGTGTTTCAATAGCGAATGGACAGTGCCCTGTTTCGTACGTTCCTTTCTCTCGTATTCACTACCTAGTGTACGTTTACATGAACGAGATGCTTCGTATTTCTAACTTGGGTTCATCAACACCGCCATAATGAACCTGTAAATTACACAAATTTTTTTCGTTTGTTTTAACTGATATACAGGTTGTTCACACAAGCGTCAAAAGCTCGAATGTATAAAATATATATATATATATATATATATATATATATATATATATATATATATATATATATATATATATATATCATCACGCCTTTTACCCATCACTGGGTGTGGCACTCTGCCTAAGCAGATCTCGGTAAGTGATATATTTTTTCGCGTGAAGTGCGGTTACCAGCCGTCAAATCACGGCCTCCAAAGATATTAGTGGTGGAGGAGCCACAGGGGTAGATTTTTTAAATTGGTGAAAATTGTTTGTCGGCTGTGGGGATCGAACCAGGGTTCTCAAGACCGGCCGACTCGATACCACTGAGCTACCTACCATAATTAATAATTTAATAATTTAATTCCGGACAAATTTTTTATGAACAAATTTCTGGACAAAATTTTATGTATACCATGAGTCCAGAGATCCAGAGTTCGAATCACAATTAAGCTAAAAATTATATATGAATTACCACACTGCAGCGTAGTGAGTAATTGGGATTAAGATCCTGTTGTACAGCGTAACATAAATAAATAATTCTGGTTATAATTTTTGTTTGACAGCTGACAGTTGAGGGACAGCAGATCTCCGTAAGTGATATATTTATACGCATGAAGTACAGTTACCACCGTCAAAGATGGTAGTGGAGGGGAAGCCACAGGGGTAGTTTTAATGTTGTGAAAAATGTTTGTCGCTTGTGAGAATTGAACCCGGGTTCACAAATCCATAGTCCGACTTGATACCCACCATCATTAATAAGGAAATGAGTATGGGTATTTAATTTGTTTTTTGTTTTTATTATTTATTTGTTCATGAATAGTTACGCCATGATTGAAGTTCATTTTTATAACGTACTATGAGCTTCATATGAAAATTATATTTTTTTCGACGATTGACAATTACTCTCTCATTTGTCATCGTAAAGTTGACGTTTTCTGTGGAACAATCGAAAAACATCTTTGTCGCGCGTTGCCATTGGAGATATTAAATGCGCGCTTATTTCAATAGTTACCAGGGATACAAACAAAACAGAAACTTGTCATATTGACAGTTAACAAAATGAATTTAAATTTAATACGTATAAATAATATTAAGATGCAATCGTAGAAAAATTATGTGTGTATCACGACCGTAAAGTGTCTTTGTTCCTCTTGCACTATTGCAGCCTTCGCTTCGGCTCTCGCTGCAATTACCGTGTTCGAGTAACAAAGAATCACTTTACGCTCTTAATACACAAATAACTATTGTATAAATCCAATTAAAAAAGATACATGCGAAAAGTGAAATTGGCAAAATTTACAAAAACAAGTCTAAACTGTCCTCTAATGATGAAACTTTTGTCAAACTCTAGTATACACCTCGTAAAAAAAATGTATACGATTGATATGAAAAGTTGCCAATTACACTCTAATTTGTCATCGTGAAGTTGATATTTTCTGTGGAACAATCGAAAAATAACTTTGTCGCGCGTTTCTACTGATATTAGATTACATTCGCGCTTACTTCAATAGTTACCAGAGATACAAACAAAACAAATACCTGTTATATTGACGGAACAAATGTATTTTCAGTACATATGCATACGTTATTTTAATAATTTAAAATGCAACACGAGCGTAAAGTATCATTGTAGCTCTCGCTTTCGGCTCGCACTGCAATTACCGTGCTTGAGTAGTAAAGAATTGCTTTACGCTTTAAATAACTATTTTCCCCTTGGTATATAATAGAATATTACATAATATTAATAAATGTTTAATGCCCTCAGCATCTGCTTGTCTATGAAAACAGCAGATGGATATCTAGAAACGAACAAGCGAGCAAAAATATCAAAGAGTCTCCGAAAACAAAACGTACAATTAAACCTCCACAAGAAAAAGAAACCAGAAACCAATCTAAATCCTAGACAAACATTTCACTTTCATCAAACATCTTGTTGAAAGCAAGAGTCTTCAGCAGTCGGTTCCTCATCAAGACGATTCAACCTCCAAACCGAAACCGATCTACAGCAACAGATTCTGTCCCAAGGGCTGTCGTTGCTACTACGACAAGAACTCGGTGAGATATTACGCCCGTTGGCGGTGGCAATTATAGCGGATCACGGTAACGCCTCCCGCCAAAGCTCGTGTCGCCGCCGCTGTCTTAATCACGCGAGGAGATGATTGGAAGATGCTAGATTGTTTTAGTGAAAGTTTAGATAATCTTATTTAGCGTTTCCTAAACTACGTACAAATTTGACAAATGGTCCTAAATTATTTAAGAAATTCAATCTTCATAAACTACATTTTTAACCAATTTCATGGAGTAGGTGGATCAGTGGTATCGACTCGGTCTGTGGATTTGAGAATCCGGGTTCGATTCGCACATCCGACAAACAATATTCATCACATTAAATATACACCTATGGCCCTCCACTACCATCTTCGAAGGCCGTGATTTGACGGCTGATAATCGCACTCACACAAAAAAAGTGCCAGACCCAGTAATGGGTAAAAGACGTGATGATATATTTATTTTTCTCTAAATTAAGGTGGTTAACTATTAATCGTTCAATTACCGACATACTTAATTATTTATTTTTAATATTGTATTAACAATCGCTAAACTGTTCAATAATAAAAAGTAAAAAAAATATTTTTATTTTGCCAAATTATAATCTTAGGAATAAATATCATAAATACTAGAGATGGGCGAATATCAACTTTCTCGAATTCGAATATCGAATACGAATATTAATCAGATATCGAATATTCGAGGTACTCGAATGCTCCTAAAAGTTAATTTATTTATTATTAATAATTATTTAATTATGTCCTTTTCATTATTTGATTGAAATTGTTAAGATAAAATAAAATTAAAACAAAAAGAAAAAGACGAAAACATCAAATTTAAGGTGAAACGTACGGGTTGAAATTTGAAATATGGTAAGTCTTCATGATTTTG
The DNA here is from genome assembly GCA_947425015.1 of Pterostichus niger. Lineage (NCBI taxonomy): Eukaryota > Metazoa > Arthropoda > Insecta > Coleoptera > Carabidae > Pterostichus > Pterostichus niger. Next base: position 16,438,586 of record OX380347.1, read on the forward strand.
AAACAAAATATCTTTGTTATTAATAACTTCAAAGTATTGTAATAGCTTTAAGTTTATGCACAAATGATAAAGAAAAACATAGTCAAAAATTGAGGTCAACATATGGCGCGATATTCGAGGTATTCGAATGTTCGCTACACTGACGTTAATATTCGAAAATCTCGAATATCGAATAATGTCAATATTCGCGGTATTCGACTATTCGCGGATGATATTCGCCCATCTCTAATAAATACTAAACTAAAACTAAAATTGTATGTAGATATCCAAAGGCAAGTGGCGTAATTAATTCGAATGTGTAATTACAAACGAGTCCAGCACTGTACTTTTCCTAATACAACTCAATTGGAATTTACACTTCTAGATAAGTTTGACGATAATAATAATAATTATTGGATTAAATATCATGAATGTCAAAGTTTAGTAGCATTAGTATAAAAATAAATTATTACTCACGGTCGACCAGTAAATTTAACGAAAATAATACTTTATTATTAGCTATTAAATGACGTGATGTCAAAGTTTAGTTGCGTCATTATAACAATAAATTATTACTCATGGCCGTGAATAATGAACTGCATTATCTATCAACAAACGCTCATATAATGAATGTATTACTTAAAGGTTGTAGAGATAGTATATTGTAATACAAGTGTTGAAAGTGTATCATTGCAAAGCGTGAAGTATATTTTTTTCTCTCCCTTGGTGTATAATAACTATAAAAGCATTTTTAATTTGAGTCAAGAGGTAGCACTGATTTACACTTTATACAGCGTGTTTCTATACCTCTGCACGAAGCTTTAATGACATACATAATTTGATATACAGATTATAGAATACAAATATTTTTTTTTAAATTTGCAAAACTTGGGGTATTTCATTCCCAGCGAACAATTTTAGAGTCACTGGTTTAATTCTGAAATTTGCGCCGCTTCTCCATTCACTGTTGCTATACATTTTTCTCAAATTTCTCCCACAACAACTTACCCTTCAATACCGTATATGAAATCAGACTAGGTACTCAAATAAAAATAAGACATTACACCCGGTACCTACATAATAACTAATTAATACTTGATTATTTGTAGGCAGTGTTTACACTTTTATTTCATTAGTAACATAATTATAAATAATTAAATGTACTATTTAAAAAGTGACACTAAAATGTTCGCTAGGAATGAAATACCCTAATTTTTGCGAATTTCAAAAAATTCTTTTTGTTCTATAATCAGTATATCAAATTATATATGTCATTAATGTTTCGTGCAGAGGTATAGAAACATTTAACATTTTTATAATAACTATAAACGTTGTAGATGAAACGTCATAATTTTTCATGATATATGACATGACGCAACGTCATTGGTTGAGCACAGGGATGTGCGTGTAGTCTACTGGAAGTAATCTACGCCATTTTCTACGTGTAAACAATGATGTAGTTTACATCTTCATTTTTCATGTAAACAATGTAGACTATGTAGACAATGAAAACGCCTGTGTTCACTTAAGTCAGATTAGAAATTTTATCCCTAGAACTAGGGAATTTTAAATGTTGTTAGAGATTTTTATTTTTATTCTAGGGATTACATGAAAAAAAATTAGTTGTGCAGGGCAAAACGTTCTAAATTTGTCAACTGGTTACTGTTAAAAATAGCGCCAAAGAAAACTCCGTCTGGTGAGATGGCGCGTTGATCGATTTTAAAAATATGACAGTTCGCCCAAGACCCAAGACAGACATTCGTCTAGTAATGTACGAGCACTTGCTTTATTAGTTTTATTATATAAAGACCGATAATGACCCGACCTCACGAATACGAATACATGTAATAGTTACATAAGAATAAATTTAGGTTATGTTGAATTTTACAACTGTCAGATGCATTATCTACATTGTTTACATTGTCTACGTCGCTAGAATTGTCGACGTATTGTCTACGTGTAGATGTAGACAATTAAAGATTACACGTAGATGCACAACTCTGGTTGAGCATGGGAACTATTATTACATTATAGAAAATTTGGAAAAAAATCATTTGCTTATACCATCATCTAAATAAAATTCGCAGTTCAAGTGAGAAGTTAAATTTTCCAAAAATTTATAGTATTATTAATCTTTATTTAGTGATAAATGCTTTAGCAGTAACAAGCAAGAATTGAAAGTAATTGAAAGCAATGTTCAATTACTTACAAAGTAAACCCTGATGAAAGCGTGCATACATGGTAGTTGAACAGTTTTAGAGCACCTGATTGAATAGTTCGATCGACAAAGGCAGCATTAAAGCGATTGAATGCATCCTTTTCAACTGATTTCGAATTTCGGAATTGAACCAGGTAAATGAAAGCATGGTCGTACTTAAAGATCTCCCCCAGGGAGAAGAGACTCAGTCTCAACAAACTGTCAAACGAACGGGTCGGACTCCGGAAACGGTCACCACCGTATCCAATTCTCGCGACAAATAGACTTCTCGACGGAAGAAATGATGCCGCGGTGAAAAAATCGCCACACGGTCTGTGAATGTGTATGAGTATAAGAGGAAAAGAAGCTGTCGACGCTGTTGAGATCTCTCTAAACCGACAGCCTGAATGCGTATGAGCGAAAGTGATCGAATTTCTGCACACTTAGGTATCACTTGACTGCTGGATTGGGTATACTTCTATCCTGACAATATATAAGCTCATTCAGATATTGCAAAATAACTTTCAATGGATATGTTACTGGTGAGATGTCATCAACAGGGTGGCGATTCAAGTAACATTAATAAATTCCCTGACTTTTCCCTGATTAAGTAAAAAAATTCCCTGACTTCTAGAATATTCACTTATTTATTTTACATTTCATATATTATATCATATATTGTAACATAATTGTTTTTTTATTAAATTTATAGTAAAAGCAAAATCAATTTGTGTTTCTAAACAGGCAAAGACACAACCTTAAATATTGCATACAGAAAAAACATAGCGCGGTAGAAACGTTAGACAAAACAAAACAGTTTTCAATTAGTAAACATCCTTCGGTTATATTTTCATAGATGGCGGTTCTCACTCTTAAGAAGCAATAAAAGGTTTTTGTTGCCAATAAAGGTATACTATCTATCTAATAAAGGGTATTCTGCCAATAAAATCTAAAAATAACTAAATACATTTTGAAATAAAAGTTTGTAGTTATTTTTTGAAAATTAAATTAAAAAATTTAAAGAAGAAAAAACTTTTTTCCCTGACATGGAATAAAATTCCCTGACTTTTCCCTGACTTTTCCCTGACTTTTCCAGAAATATAAAATTCCCTGACTTTTCCCGGTTTTCCAGGTTAGTCGCCACCCTTCTTACTTACTACGTTGAATATCCTAGAACCATCGGCTGGCTTTATTTGACAACTTTCTTGGAATTGGATTAATCTTACTGGTTATTGTCTACCATTATATTACGGCAAACTCTGCGAAATGAATAAATCTACAAATTTTATGTTTAAACGTTATTGTACCTAATTTTGTACACGCCTACTACTACTAAATGAATATGTTACTGGCAGAATATCAAATTCAAGCATTATACAACATTCTAAATAATAAAATTGCATTATTTACCAGTTACTTTATATGTTGAAAAATATTCTAGGCGACGCATGCACTTCTAACAAATAAATCCTGAATCGAAGGACTCGCCATAGCAATTTCAGTGTTCACTTATTGACTTCCCTAATTATTTTACATCAAAAAGTTTAAGATTTGGCATTTTTTGACACTAATATTTATAATTTCAATAACAACAAAGACAAAATTAATTGTCATCCGTACACTTGGTGAAACTAGGTTTAATAAAATATAAACTAAACACTTGGCTAAGTCTCACAAAATTCAGTCTCCAAGTCACCTTCTCTCCAGCTTCTGACGATGCCCTCATAAGGTGAATTGGAGGCTGAATTTTGTGAGACTTAGCCAAGTGTTTAGTTTATATTTTATTATAATTTCACTGTACCTGGAACTGAAAAAATGACGGAAATGTTTATTGGTAATTTTCTTAAAATCGTTAGGGCTATGAAATAACAAAACAAATGTGATATTAATTAAGAGCTTATTTGATTTAATACATAAAAAAGATATTTGATATAAAAATTGTTCAAAAATATTTCCATTTACTGCGAAACAATATCCAATAACTTTTAGTTGGTAAATTATACATTTTCGCTATTTTTCCGATTTCAAGTAGAGTAAAATTATAAATATTAGTGTACAAAAAAAAATGAAGAAACAAACATTTTTGTACCACTGGTCTGATAAGTTACAGTAATAAATAAAAATTAGTTAACATTTATAAAAAGAATAAATGGATCATCACGCCTTTTACTCATTACTGACAAGTAACACTACCCAACTGTCACTCACCGATTTAAATGAAACTTGACACACTAATAGAACTCTAAAAAATATTGAACCCCTATTTTTTGTTCTCCCGGAAGTTGCTTTTCAGGGGTACAAACCACCTCTGAAAGGTGGTAAAAGCGATAATCGCCATAAATGAAATTAAATATTACGCGTTCAACATTGGTTACCCAGGGGTAACCTCGAAAATAGATTCAGCGACCCCAAAAACCTCCGAGTAACTAGTTTTGAACCTAAAACATTATTTCAGTTGAATATCGTAATTTTATCTCCCCATCCCCTTTGTAACCCCTTAAATAGTTCGTCAGTACGGTGGTGTGGATAGCGATACGGAATTCGAATCCGAAGATCCCGAGTTCGAATCTCACTAAAGCCAAAAATTATAAAAACTACCACACTGCGGCTCGGTGAGTGCGAACCCTGTACTGTAATTGGGATTAAGTTCCTGTTGTACAGCGTAACATAAATAAATAAATATGATCAAAATGACCTCAAAAATATATTTTGGCGATCTCAAAAACCCCTGAGTAACCAATGTTGAACGCGTAATATTTTGGTATTATTTAATTTCATTTATGGTGTGGTTTGTACCCCTAAAAAGCAACTTCCGGAAGAAAAAAAAATAGGGGTCAAATATTTTTTAGACTTCTATTAGGGTGTCAAGTTTTACTTAAATCAGTGAGTGATAGTTGGGTAATATTACTTGTCAGTAATGGGTAAAAGAGGTGATGATATATTTATTTTATTTACAACTACTCCTGTGGCTCCCCCTCCACTAACATGTTTGGGAGCCAAGATTTGCCGGCTGGTAATCAGCCTTCACAAACATAAATATATCATTTACCGAGATCTGCTACTGCAGAGTGCCACAGTTAGTAATGGGTAAAAGGGGTGCTGATAAATTTATTTAATTTTATTTAAAACTACTCCGAAAGAAAAAAAAATAGGGATACAATATTTTTTAGAGTGCTATTAGTGTGCCAAGTTTCATTTAAATCGGTGGGTGACAGTTGGGTACTGTTACATGTTAGTGTGGCACTCTCTCATAACAGATCTCAGTAAGTGATATATTTCTTCTCGTGAAGAACATTTCCCAGCCGTTAAATCACAGCCCTCAAAAATGATAGTGAATTGAAATTCATATATGCTGAAATAGGAACAAGATGGAAAGATGTATCTGAGTTATGAGATGAAATGAATAATTAACCGGTATCTTGTACTCTGTGCTAAAATTATGTAATCTCTGCAAATTATAATACGCAAGTTCTTAAAACTTATAAAGTGCTTGTGTGAAGCGTTATTTGAAATCGTTTTAAAATTTAACCTAAATGATCATACTCGTATAGTTTCAAATTTATTCACTTGTACGAAATCTGTTTCATTAGGAAACAAAATTAGGTAACTCTCTGATTTAACAGAGATATAGCAATTAGGAAATTACTGCTATTTGAAAAATAAAAGCTTCAAATAATTTTCATTAAGGGGTAAGGCCACTCTAGAATTTTTTAAAAATGCATATTTTTTAATTTGCTTAAATTATAGTTTAAACCCTTAGGAATAAGGGACAATTAATTTAAATGCCGCGCGGAAGTATTTCAGAGGAAAAAAGCATATATCTATTAGTACTAGTATTTATATATATACATGACTCGAAACGTTAAACGCGTTTTTCTCGAAATCATATTTTCAAAATCGGGCGAAAAGAAATCTGAAATACTAATTGATGGATCGTACTGAATCTTTTTATTTCTTATTCTAGATATAAAATACTAAAAAACTAAGGGGGCTTTTTTTTTAAGTGCTTCATTCGTTTTTTTTATGGTCGTTTTTATACAGAAATTTAGTCCCGAATAATGAACTTTTTTTTCAAACGTGCGCCATTTTGTTAAAAATCAAAATTTTCAAAATCCAGCCCTTAGTTTTTTAGAGTATACATCAGAGATTAAGAAAACATATCCCTTTTTGATCCAGGTCTATTGCTGTTCCCGGAATGTTTTCGCCCGATTTGCCCTACGCGTCGAGAGGAGTCACCATTTTTTTTAATTTCTGACGACAATTTTGAATATTTTCTTTCAAAAAATTTTGTAAATAAAGTTTAAAGAGCAATAAATAAAGATCCAAAAACAGTTCTTAAGCAGCACGTTTAGATTTCGTTAAAAAAAATTTTGAAAATGACCCTTTTTTTCCTTGTCCCCCTTAATTCTGACTTCATTATTAAATAAATATAAATATATCATCACGCCTTTTATCTATTACTGGGTGTGGCATTCTGCCTAAGCAGATTACCAGCCGTTAAATCACGGCCCCTAAAGATATTAGTGGTGGGGGAGCCACAGGGGTAGAAGAACAAGGAAAGAAATGTTATATTGTGACAACCTATTTCGATTTATGCTGAACTATTTGTACATAATATGCATAATTAAATTTCAATATCAAAATGCTACATTAAAATGATATATAGTTTTTGTTATTATTATGACACAACATAATGTTTAATTTATTTATTTTATCATTTGTTTCTTTATTTACAGTCACCATCAAATATTTTGATTCAAAATATAAATGTCAATAACGATGTAGTATCATCAAGATGGTTCTTGCAAACATTGATCGCGGTTAAGAACGCGGAATGAAATGCTGTAAAAAGGCTTAAATGAGTTAGATTGTGCGGGCAGCTAAGGGATAAATGGATTAAAATGATTGAGGGTTTGTTGAGAGAGCGTGAGTTGTTTCACAGACATCTGATTTTCTACAAAATAAGAAAAATCTACCGTGAAACTTGTATCATTCACGAGAATCGAGGAATTTTACTTATTTATTTACAACGAAATTAATAACTGTTTTGTTTAATTCGGCCAGCGTTCATTTCATTCTTGTTTGTTCAAGTATGGATGATGACGTCACATCTTTCAATTTGATTTTTTACGCTACTAGTTCTTAACCTTTTTTCTTCATGTGCAACAATTGCGTATTCATTGTTTTTAAGTATAGTACGTCCGGCGATCATTTGGAAAAATGACTTTTAAATCCCTCCATTCACACGAATCGATAACACTGTTTTTAGGCAAATGTAGCCTTTACGTAGATTATAAAGTATATATAGGAAAGATGAAAATTGCTTGAAAACTTTTCAGATACAGATAGAGTTTATGGGGTCTGGCGCGACCATAGTTACTCATTAAAATACTTATCCCGTGATGCTATTCTTGGCTAAAAAACGTGTATTTAGTACATCAAATTATATATACAGGGTGTATCTGTACTTCGGGAAAAAACAGCATATTTAAGGGCAACATTTTGTTAGCCACTGGTCGATAGCTATTTTTAATAATTTTATATAAATCTTCTTACAAGTAATTGTTTACACAACACCAAATAAATGTCTGATGTTGTGTAATTAATAATTTAATTTAGTTAAAAGCAGCAGGTCAAGCAATAAAGTATGCTAATCCAGTGGCCCTAAAAATGTTCATTTCAAGTAAACCATCTTTAATTTAGCGAATTTAAGAAAAACATATTTTTGTTCCATGATCAGTAGGTATATATATATATATATATATATATATATATATATATATATATATATCGATTAATTCATTTGCAATATTAAAAACACTATATACATATTCACTTTCAAAACAAGCGCTGGGCATCATTCCCTTCATATTCTATCTTTTGATTTTTTTTACTTCTCTTACATAGAGTGTTTCACTGCAATTGTGTGGAATACACTTTCAAAACAAGAGCAGAGCAACACTCCCTTCCTTTCTTATATTTTTGGCTCATTTTCAGTGTCTAACTGCATTTATTTAGAATTTACTTTCTAACTAGCGCAGGCCGTTGCTTCTATCATTTCTTTATCGTTGTTAGAGAAATGCGCACAAATGTTAGATTTATTAAACAAGTGTACAAGAGAGAATGGATGGATGGTTGAAGGTTTCTTACGTGATGATGGATTTCGGGTGTGAGGAATGAATGAGTTTGTATGGATGCGAGTATTATGTGTCAGGACGAAAATTTATTTCTTTTTTCGTGCTACCCCATTTAATGTTATATAAGTATATTCAAAATTAAATAATTATCATATTTAAAACTTCATCCATGGCAACCAAAGTTTAATTTTGTTCGCATAATTTGTCAAAACGACAAAATAATATCAAAATATATGACAAAATAAGAAACGTTTATATGTATTTAAGGGGTAAGGCTACTCTAGACAAGGAAAAAAAGGGTCATTTTCTAGATTTTTTTTAACGAAATCTAAACGTGCTGCTTAAGAACTGTTTTTGGATCTTTATTTAGTGCTCTTTAAACTTTATTTCAAAATTTTTTTTAAAGAAAATATTCAAAATTGTCGTCAGAAATAAAAAAAAAATGGCGACTCCTCTCGGCGCGTAGGACAAATCGGGCGAAAACATTCCGGGAACAGCAATGGACCTGGATCAAAAAAAGATATGTTTTCTTAATCTCTGATGTATGCTCTAAAAAACTACGGGCTGGATTTTGAAAATTTTGATTTTTAACAAAATGGCGCACGTTAAAAAAAAGTTCATTATTCGGAACTAAATTTCTGTATAAAAACTACCATAAAAACGAATGAAGCACTTAAAAAAAATCCCCCGTAGTTTTTGAGTATTTTATATCTAGAATAAGAAATAAAAAGATTCAGCACGATCCATCAATTAGTATTTCAGATTTCTTTTCGCCCGATTTTGAAAATATGATTTCGTGAAAAATGCGTTTAAAGTTTCGAGTCATGTATATACATATATATACTAGTACTAATAGATATATGCTTTTTTTCCTCTGAAATACTTCCGCGCGGCATTTAAATTAATTGTCCCTTATTCCTAAGGGTTTAAACTATAATTTAAGCATATAAAACAAATGCATTTAAAATTTTTTTAGAGTGGCCTTACCCCTTAACCAAATTACAGGCGCTGTGGCCGAGCGTGTTAAGTCACATCTCTTAACATACTGTAACGTCACCCGAACCAAGGTTCGTCAGTTCGAATCCGTCTGTCGACAATGTGTGATTTGTCGTAAAATATAAAAAATACAGTTACATGTATTTATCACACTCGGGCGCTATAAACTAGTAACTTATACGCCTTAAATAATGTAGCATTCGACTACGAAAACCGGCAGTACGGCAGTGTAAAAACTGCGTGTGTGTCCGGTAGGCCCAGGCCCGATTTGGGCTGTAGTGCCATCAAAGAAATTGTATAAATGTCTGTCACGTTTGTGTTTGCCATATCAAAGTTTGATCAAATAGTGAAAACTTTAACCGTGTGACAACTGTCATTATAAAACAATGAAAACAAATTCAGTTCTATATTTATTTCACAAACAAATTTCCAAACTATCAGTTGTAAAGCGAGTGTTCCAGACAGACCAAATAATATATTTATAAAACAAGGTTTCAGAGGTCCATCTATAATTGATTCGGAAATTAGATATTGAAATTCGAGTCAACGTAAAGCTATTTTCGTCATGACATCGCAATATCCAGCATTCAGCGTCATGGCCGTTTCGACCTGACTGGGAACACGGGCGGCAAGCCATAAGGGCGGCGGTAACCGCCCGACCTACATTTAGTTTTTTTCAGAAAATTTTAAAGAACGTTATGAATAACTACTATCTATTAACTATTGACAAAAAGGCAAGCGGTTTACATCTCAACAGAACTGCAAAAGACAACAAGTTGCAATATCAACAATTATTGCATGTATTAATGTATTAATTTATGATTTTAATAAGAAAAATTTTGTAACAATATGAGCTATCTCATTGTTGTTATGTTGCGATTAGGTAAGATTGGTTTCATGTAATTTGACACTCGTGATCACATGTGCCATTAAGGCTAAGTGTGAGATCTTTTGGTTTTCGAATATAGGGCATTAAATTATAAAAAGAGACAGTTATAGTTAATATTCTTAGAATTCCAACAAGATTTCATGTCCGCGTTATCTGCAGTGCCAGAGTGTCAGACTACATAACCAAAACACTTGAGACATCTGTGTCCACCCCGATGCGGGAGGGATGGATTCCAGATATGGGTATACTATTTTCATTTTAAACTGGAGGGATCGGCATAAAACGATTTAAATGCACCGCAATTACGTTTACAAAAGAACTCAAAATACGGGACGGTCAATCATAGGAAAAAAACAAGAATAATTTTAGGCTGAATACGACCCTTGAAAATTTATCTATTTTGACCATCGATAAGCGATATGGGGTAGCCGCACTATTGGATTTCATTGTAGTTATTTGCAACAGGGACGTTTAATCGTTTTATGCCGATCCCTCGAGTTTAAAATGAAAATAGTATATTGTACTCAGGACAGCAAGTGTTTTGGTGGAAACCATCAGTCTCGTCCATCGACTCAACGCGTGAAGATGTAGATCTTCACATCACGCGGTGTTCGCGTTTTACTTCATTTTAAACTTGATTAGTGAATTAATTATTATAATTAATAAAAATGTAATTTATATCTTAATTCTGTTTCCATCCTCATATTCAATTATAACGTTTCGTGTTACAATTAATATAAAAAAATATTATTCAATGTGTAAATAAGATTTCAAAAATGTGTCCATTCTTTTCGTATTACAATTGGCGCAGTCCGGTCAGATTGACTTATTCGCCCAGCTTTTGCTCGTGTTACAATTTTGTACATTGTCTGAGTCTGTGTTCCATTTAAGGGGTAGGGCCACTCCAAAATTGTTTTAAAATGCATTTTTTTTATTTGCTTAAATTATAGTTTAAACCCTTAGGAATAAAGAACAATTAATTTAAATGCCGGGCGGAAGTATTTCAGAGGGAAAAAGCATATATCTATTAGTACTAGTATTTATATATATATATATATATATATATATATATATATATATATATATATATACACATATATATGACTCGAAACTTTAAACGCGTTTTTCTCGAAATCATATTTTCAAAATCGGGCGAAAAGAAATCCGAAATACTAATTGATGGATCATGCTGAATCTTATTATTTCTTATTCTAGATATAAAATACTCAAAAACTACGGGCGCTTTTTTTTAAGTGCTTCATTCGTTTTTTATGGTCGTTTTTATACAGAAATTTAGTCCCGAATAATGAACTTTTTTTCAAACGTGCGCCATTTTGTTAAAAATCCAAATTTTCAAAATCCAGCCCGTAGTTTTTTAGAGTATACATCAGAGATTAAGAAAACATATCCCTTTTTGATCCAGGTCTATTGCTGTTCCCGGAATGTTTTCGCCCGATTTGCCCTACGCGCCGAGAGGAGTCGCCATTTTTTTAATTTCTGACGACAATTTTGAATATTTTCTTTAAAAAAAATTTTAAATAAATTTTAAAGAGCACTAAATAAAGATCCAAAAACAGTTCTTAAGCAGCACGTTTAGATTTCGTTAAAAAAAATCTTGAAAATGACCGTTTTTTTCCTTGTCTAGAGTGGCCTTACCCCTTAAGGTAAAAATATTACAGAAACATTCCTGTTAATCAACAAGGGGAAAGGGGCAAAATTATTGTCGCATACCCTAGGAACAGGAACGGCACTGTTCAACAGTCAAGTAACCGCTGATTGTAAATGTTGCCATTTGCTAATAATAATTTGCTGCTTTATTTTGGTTAGCTTAATATAATTTGCATGAGAGTGTAGTGAACAAAATACCAACAAAGTTGATGCTTTATTTAGTTGAATTACAAGTTGAACTTGTGAAGTAAAGTTTTGTAAATCCGCAGGCTAGCGCGCAGATACCTTACCGTGGCGTTTAACTCGGCAAGAAAAGATCGGGTTATTAAGACGCTTCTTTCAGTCAACAAAGCGTTTGCGATAACTGGATATAATGTAATCTTAGCGAGCACCATCTTCTCGTTGTAGATGTAGACGGAATCACAGCGCAGGTTGACTGACCCATCTTACACTGAATCTCAAACTTTTTTGATGGATGATTTCCGTGCCAAATATAGGTCAACCAATAGTATTTCTTTTCCTTCTAAGCTTTCTCTATTAGATTAAACTTAATATATGGCAAAATCTTTTCAGGACTTCTATTTCATCATTAATACGAATTTTCACGACCCTGTTAAATCAATTGGGGGATGAAATCGATATTTTTCATTGCTAGAAAAGGATAGTATATTAGTTCGTGTTCGATCCGTTCAAGTGAGTCGGTTCAGTACCGTCAATGATGTGAACCAGATCGCTAAATGAAAAAGATCCGGGTCGCGCCTCAATGACAGGTTGTAAACTTTAAACTATAGATATCTCTGCCAAAATAAATCAAATAACTTTTGCAATTTGGAAACAATAAAAATATTTTATTTTATTGTCACCTAACTAATTATAAATAACTTTAATTGCAATTAATTAATTAAACGGTAGGTGGCTCAGTGGTATCGAGTCGGCCTGTGGATCTTTAGAACCTTGGTTCGATCCCCACAGCCGACAAACAATTTTCACCAATTTAAATCTACCCCTGTGGCTCCCCCTCCACTAATATCTTTGGGGGCCGTGATTTGACGGCTGGTAATCGCATTTGACACGCATAAATATATCACTTACCACGCCCAGGAATTGGTAAAAAGCGTATAACGCAGGAGATCCTAAGTGCTATTGAAAAAAAATGACTGCAAAAAATATTTTAAACAGTGGAGAAAAAAATAGGACTGTAGGTGGGGTAGCACCTCGTATGTATACAGGGTGTTTCTATTTAAATGTTGTGAATTTCACATTCCAATCCGATATATTATTTATTATAAGACATTATTTTATAACTTTAAAGTTAAATTTTTATGACAAAAAAAAATCAGGTTTTGTCTAGATTCTAACCAGGGACCTTCTGCCTACCGGGCAGAGATGCTAACCACTACACCACGGCACCTAGGTGTCAACTGAATTCTTTTGTCATTGTGTCTCGAATACTGGTTCGAATCCAGGCATCACCCAAATTTTTCCGCTATAAAAATTAAACTTTAAATTTATCATCGTCACTGTATATTATTTTATTTATTTATTTAAAATTAAAAATTATTTATCGGCTGTAGGAATCGAACCTGGGTTCTCAAATCCTCAGGCTGACACGATACCACTGAGCCACCTACGCCATTAATTATTAATTAATTTATGTTATGCGTAAAATACGGTTATCAGCCGTCGAATCATGGTCTGCAAAGAAGTATATGTATCGTCCCTATCAAGTAGTTTGGCGACGTTACATTATTTCGTCTCCAAGTTACTTCTTATTATTACTCTGTTGTTTATGTTTACTTTTCTATTTATTTATTTTCATTTAAATATATAAATATATCATCACGCCTTTTACCCATCACTGGGTGTGGCACTCTGCCTAAGCAGATCTCGGTAAGTGATATATTTTTTCTCGTGAAGTGCGGTTACCAGCCGTCAAATCACGGCCTCCAAAGATATTAGTGGAGGAGGAGCCACAGGGGTAGATTTTTTAAATTGGTGAATATTGTTTGTCGGCTGTGGGGATCGAACCAAGGTTCTCAAGATCCACAGGCCGACTCGATACCACTGAGCCACCTACCCCATTTCTTCTTCCAAATTTCATACTGTAAACATCTTTCATATATTTGTATTTTATTTCTAAATTCAATATTATTATTGTCTTTTATTTAAATAAAATGAAGCCTTATACATCTAAATTAAATGCTTTACATTGGTGACCCCGACGTGATATGAAAAGGTAGGCTTGGGAAAAGAAAAATGGTTGTTGTTATTAGTTACTATTTTATAGAAAAATAAACCAGTTGTATTCTGTCTAATTGTATTTATATTTATTTATTTAAATTAATTAAAAACCAATAAGTTGGTTTTTACATATACTTCTGGGTCAAATGTTATAAACATTTAAATGTCACAGGTCAGTACAGCGAAGAATATCGTTATTTACCTCCATAACTCTGTTGTATACAATGTTTGTGACTCGGAAAATAAGGTACACATTGGGTTAGTTTACAGATTTTCCTTCCAAGCCTTGTTTCCTCCGTTGAGACCGTATTTCCATATCTGACAATCAGATGATTTGACATTATACATATGTATGAGAATAATACGACCAACTGGACTACAGCCTGTTATTTGCGTATTTTAATAAACCGGAAAAAATTAATTATTTTAAATATTTCCGTCGTAGAACCAGTATTTTCTCTAAGTTCTGTAATTTTTTATTAAACTACTACATAAAATTTTAGTTTAACTTTATTAGGGTGTATTCATACACGCACACGCACACTCATACACACAAGCACACTCATACACACACGCACACTTATAAATACACGCACAGAATGAGAGTTATTGGCGATTTTTACCTCGTGTCAGATTACAATAAAAATGTGTCCTTGATTTTCAATCATTAAAAATAGATATTCTTATGCAGGAAACTATACGAATAAGAAATGCAATGGTATGGTATAATTGTCAAGATATAGAGCAGAAACATAATTTTGAAAAGCTCCAGAACGCACAAACTACGAGGTTTGTTGAAAAAAAGGTGACTTTCAAATTTCGTGAGTTTCGTATATTAGATGTTCGATTTTGTTGGTTTGTTACGTTGGTACACATGTTAATTTGTCATCCTCTAATTCAGTGTATCCTAAAATTATGGATATAGAAGTTTCCTTGAAAAAAATTCAAACAATTTAGACTACACAGGGTGATAAAAAATTTTCAAGGTACATACATTTCGATAGGTAGGTGGCTCAGTGGTATGGAGTCGGCCTGTGGATCTTGAGAACCTTGGTTCGATCCCCACAGCCGACAAACAATTTTCACCAATTTAAAAATCTATCCCTGTGGCTCCCTCTCCACTAATATCTTTGAGGACCGTGATTTGACGGCTGGTAACCGCACTTCACGCGACAAAATATATCACCGAGATTTGCTTAGGCAGAGTGCCACACCCAGTGATGGGTAAAAGGCGTGATGATATATTTATTTATTTTATATTTTATACATTTCGATGTGCTGATTCACAATCAAAAAGAATTTTTTCAAAATTCGCAAAATTATGGACATGCATCTAGGAGAGTACATTTCTAGTGCCACTGGTCGACACGTAATTTTTAATAAAAATAATTTATCTGATATTCAACATCAGTTACGTGGTTACAAAATCCATTATAATTTTTTTTTATTTTGGGGTAGGTGGCTCAGTGGTATCGAGTCAGCCTGTGGATCTTGAGAACCCTGGTTCGATCCCCACAGCCGACAAACAATTTTAATCAAATTAAATCTACCCCTGTGGCTCCCCATCCACGAACATCTTTGGGGATCGTGATTTGACGGCTGTTAACCGCACTTCACGCGAAGAAATATATCACTTACCGAGATCTGCTGCAGCAGAGTGCCACACCCAGTAATGCGTAAAAGGTGTGATGCTATATTTTATTTATATGCTGCATTTATGGGGTAGGTGGCTCAGTGGTATCGAGTCAGCCTCTGGATCTTGAGAACCCTGGTTCGATCCCCACAGCCGACAAACAATTTTCACCAATTTAAAATCTACCCCTGTGGCTCCCAATCCACTAACATCTTTGGGGGCCGTGATTTGACGGCTGTTAACCGCACTTCACGCGAAGAAATATATCACTTACCGAGATCTGTTGCAGCAGAGTGCCACACCCAGTAATGCGTAAAAGGTGTGATGCTATATTTTATTTATATGCTGCATTTATGGGGTAGGTGGCTCAGTGGTATCGAGTCAGCCTGTGAATCTTGAGAACCCTGATTCGATCCCCACAGCCGACAAACAATTTTAATCAAATTAAAATCTACCCCTGTGGCTCTCCATCCACTAACATCATTGGGGGCCGAGATTTGACGGCTGTTAACCGCACTTCACGCCAAGAAATATATCACTCACCGAGATCTGCTGCAGCAGAGTGCCACACCCAGTAATGCGTAAAAATTGTGATGCTATATTTTATTTATATGCTGCATTTATGGGGTAGGTGGCTCAGTGGTATCGAGTCAGCTTGTGGATATTGAGAACCCTGGTTCGATCCCCACAGCCGACAAACAATTTTCACCAAATTAAAATCTACCCCTGTGGCTCCCCATCCACTAACATCATTGGGGGCTGTGATTTGACGGCTGTTAACCGCACTTCACGCGAAGAAATATATCACTTACCGAGATCTGCTGCAGCAGAGTGCCACGCCCAGTAATGGGTAAATGGCGTGATGATATATTTATTTGTATTTAGTAAATTTATCTAAATTACAGTACAGGGAAACTACACGTTATAATGCCATGAACAGTAAAGCCTAAGAATCCATTTCAGAGAGGAGATGTAATATATATTTTTATTTAATATCATTTTGAAAATGTGTCCTGATGACTTAAATTTTGGATGTCGTTTGAAAGACGTCAGTGAGAATGCCTACTGCTTACAATAAAAATGACATTTTGAAAGTACCCGGAATACATAGAATTTAATATTTGCGTCATCTTTGAATAAACTGACATATATTTGACATCGCGAAATAGCATAAATATGTAATATTTTTCAACGATTCACAAAAATTTTCACCAAATTTCGTTCGAGAAATTTGACGGAAAAGTAAATAAAATATGGTAAATATGAGGAAATCATAACCTAGTGCATAAAATCGAGATAAAACTTGAGTTTGTTAATTAACACGCAAGAGGACGAGAAAACAAGGAAACAAAAAACAACAATTAATACGTTAACTAAAGCATTCAGTGTTATTTTTCATATATTTCAGTAGCTGTCAAAATATATAATAAAAATTATTTTGTTTCATTGTTTTCCACAGCACTCTCAATCCCAAATTGTATGTATATATATTTACATACGAGGTGCTATATACAGGATGTTTCTATACCTCTGCACGAAACTTTAATGACATATAATTTGATATACTGATTATAGAACAAAATTAATTTTAGGGTATTTCAATCCTAGCGAACATTTTTAGTGTCATTGGTTTAATAGTACATTTAATTATTTATAATTATGTTACTAATGAAATAAAAGTATAAACACTGCCTACAAATAATCATTTATTAATTACTTATTATATATGTACCTGGTGTAATGCCTTTTTACTTCCTTGTACGAAGTAAAGGAAGTATTGTAATCGCGAAAATTTTCGGTTCTCAGATTTCAACGGAAATAGGTGTTTTGGCCCTCCCTGAATCCATTTTGACTAATTTCGTCATGCCGTCTGTACGTACGTATGTACGTACGTACGTACGTACGTATCTCGCATAACTCAAAAACGGTAAGCCGTAGAAAATTGAAACTTTATATTTAGGACTGTTATAACGTCTAGTTGTGCACCTCCCTTTTTGGTCATTATACAACTACCGGAAGTGGTACTTTACTTGAAGCCTATAATAGATTTTCATCAAAAACTATATTCAAATATAATTTAAAACTTTCCAAATTTGGTATATAAGACTACTATATCAATGGAAATAACATAATAGATTTTGGTTAAAATAGACTAACCGGAAGTGGCACATTACATGAAGCTGCTAACAGTTTTCCTTGAAAAAAATGGTATTATTTTAATTTTATAAAGGAATGCTGCAAATAAAAGTTTTAGAGAATTAAATTCTGCGTCTAACTCATTAAGAATTTTTAAATTAGCTTTTTGCATAAACGAGATATCTAAATTTAAATATTGTATATTTTTTGATTTTTTTTTAAATTAAGTTTGCTATGGATTAGAACAAAAAATAAAAGATTTAATGTCAAATATGTGCAATTAAAAAAATATCTATAGTTTAATACGTGTACAAGGAAGTCATGTGGTGTCCACATCAGATTTTTTATTATTAAATGTACTATTAAACCAGTGACACTAAAAATGTTCGCTAGGAATGAAATACCCTAATTTTTGCGAATTTCAAAATAATCATTTTAGTTCTATAATCAGTATATCAAATTACATATGTCATTAATGTTTCGTGCAGAGGTATAGAAACATCCTGTATACATTTGTTTCAATAGCACTTAGGACCTCCTACGTTAAACGCTTTTTACCCATTGCTAGGCGTGGTACTCCACCGTAGCAGATCTTAGTGAGTGATATATTTATGCGTGTAACCCAATATATTAATTATTATTTTATAACTTTAAAGTTAAATTTCTATGACAAAAAAAAATAGGTTTTGTCTAGATTCTAACCAGGGACCTTCTGCTTTCCGGGCAGAGATGCTAACCACTACACCACGGCACCTAGGTGTCAACTGAATTCTTTTGTCATTGTGTCTCGAATACTGGTTCGAATCCAGGCATCACCCAAATTTTTCCGCTATAAAAATTAAACTTTAAATTTATCATCGGCACTGTACTTCCAGTCATGTCATATGATAAAAATTATATCATTTTATTTATTTATGTTACGCTGTACAACAGGAACTTAATTCCAATTACAGTACAGGGTCCGCACTCACCGAGCCGCAGTGTAGTAGTTTATATAATTTTTAGCTTGAGTGAGATTCGAATTCCGTATTGCTATCCACACCACCTTATTGACGGATAATTTGTTTTATAAAATTCTGCTGTGGTAATAAGTCCGATTGCATTATGTAAAATTATCAAGAGTTTATAATTACAAGGTATGATTTTCCGAATATCATTTCTGTACTTCATTTATAAAATATATCACTCAAATCATTTGCGTACGGATGTATTCCATTTCAAACAGTCAGTTCCATTTACGCACAAAGTACACGCGTGCGTAGTACCCATCTAGCAATCACAACTGAAATTTTTACGTAAACACGCAGTGTTCACGCACATACACACTGCGACATCAGAGTATTTCGCACTCGCACGCATGCATAGCATCTAAACACGATTAGCGCGTTTAAATTGACGGATTGTAGTTAATTATCTTCGTGTAACCAATCCACGACAAACCCGCTGCGATAACTAAGCTAATTTCGAATTCCAGGACCGCAGATGACCCTCTGTGACTCAACAAACTTGCCATGGCACTGCGAAAAGAACCAAAACGATATTTTGCAATGTTTCATTATTAAAAAAATAAATATATCATCACGCCTTTTACCTATTACAGGGCGTGACACTCTGCCGAAGCAGATCTCGATAACTAATATATATGTATATATATATATACCGGGTGTAACATGAAAACCTGGCCATAGGCGTTTAACATGGGACATCAGTTCTTCCTTGGGCAAAAGTGGCCAATTGATTTTAGACAAAAATGCTTCAAATATTTTCAATAATGATATAACAACAATCACCTTTATCACTTAAATAAATCACAAATCCATTTAAAACTAAACTTTTCTGACAGTTAAAACGTAATACATTTGTTTATCATTTTGTCTCAATTCCATGGCTATCACTATAAAGTAGAAATTCTTATAAAATATTAATGCGATTATTTCGCTTACAAAACGTGCAAAATAAAATCTGAAATCTGATTTAGATCCATAATTTCAAGCTCTACAACTTTTATTTGAAGCATTTTTGTCTAAAATCAATTGGCCACTTTTGCGCAAGGAAAAACTGATTTCCCATGTTAAACGCCTATGGCCAGGTTTTCATGTTACACCCTGTATATATATATATATATATATATGCGCATGAAGTGCGGTTACCAGTCGTTAAATCACGGCCGCCAAAGATGTTAGTAAGGCAAGGGGGACAAACAATTTTCATCAAATTAAATCTACAACTGAGGCTCCTCTTCCACTAACATCTTTGGAGTCGTGATTTGACGGCTGTTAACCACACTTCACGCGAGTGTCACACCCAATAATGGGTATAAGGTGTGATGATATATTTATATTTATTTTAAAATTATTGGATGCAGGAATTGAACCAAGGTTCTCAAATCCATTGATTATAAGTAACCGCACTTCACGCGAAAAAATATATCACTTACCCAGATCTGCTTAGGCAGAGTGCCACACCCAGTAATGGGTAAATAGCGTGATGATATATATATATTTTTTTTTATAAGTACTCTATGAGGTTTTCATTTTTTATTAATAAAACTTTATCTAAATTTAAAACAGTATTAGAACTTCTTAATAGTAATTCATTACGCTATAATGATTTTTAAATAAATTTTGTGATGTCATTATTAAGGATATTTTGAACTCAAAAAGCGGAGCTCGCATGTAATGGTAGTTACATAATTGATCTATTGATTGATTATCGGCGGTACTGTGGTACAGGTAGCGTTACGGTATTCGAATCAGGAGATGGCAAATTCGAATCCTACTCAAGCTAAAAATATATAAACTAGCACACTGCGGCTCGGTGAGTCCGGACCCTGTACTGTAATTGAGATTATAAATAAATTTTAGCATTTCGACAAATATATGTATAAATAGAGTTTAAATAACTTTCGTGGCAAATAATTAAAAATATGCGTGGATATTAATTTTTTTAGAAAGAAAATCAATAAATTCTAAGGTGATCTTAGTCAAAGGTTTTATTACCACTGGTGTGATTTGCTGAACGATATCTTTCAACAAGTCGTTCCCTTCCCTAATTTATATCAACCTAACCTAAAAACCATTTTTAGCGAAGTAACATATGCAGATATAAATAATATATATATATGTATTTAACAACGCAAACTAAATAATAATCTTAAAATTTTGCATCTGAGTGTGACGTCACAAGTATTCTTCAGTGGTACTTAACTTGTTTCATTCAAAGACTGCGACTAATATACAATTGAAAAATAATTTCAATATGTTGAAAACTGTATTTTATAATAATTGAAAGTCCAAGAAAAGGAAATCAAATTATTTTAATAAATATGTAACATACAGGATGTTTCAAAATTTAAGGGTATGTACTGATTACAACGCAAAAATAATTTTACAGAAATTTGCAAAAATAATTGCACATTGAAGCAAACATTTTTCATGCCACTAAACCGATAGGCTGCAAAAATGAAGAATAAAAATTGATAAACATGAAAATTATGTAATTTTGTAAGTTCTTAATTTTTATTCATTATTGTAACCTATTAGTCTAGTGGCACTAAAAATGGTAGGTTCTCATATTTTTGCTAATTTGAAAACAATTATTTTTCCATTGTAATCAGAACATCAAATAATATATACCCTATAATTTGGAAACACCTGTATACGATGATATTAGGTAAAAAATGTGGAAAGAAACTGCCAAAAATTTTGTTTCCCTCTTCTTGTTCAAAACGAACTTAAAACGTCATGCAGACACAATTATTTAATTTTATAACTGCTCTTCTATTTTCTGCAATTGCAGAGCTATAACATTCCTACAATGGGTAAATCACGTAAATGTAATGTAATGTATTGTATACTAATTATATTTGTATTTTCAGATTTGGATTCAATCTATGAAGAGCAGTCAACAAAATGGTAAGTAATAAATTTCTTGCATTTTATTAGTCATTAAATTTAAATTACACGACTGTATAATTAGTATTATTCTATTAAAACACTAATTGATTCTAATTAATCTAATTTGGTTAAGGATATAAGTACGCAATCAAAAGTAATTGATATTGAGTCTATCATTAAAATAACTGAAGCTATTAATAAAGTCATTCACGTCTTAAACTCGACGAATATTTTAGGTATATTTTTCGCCAAAAGTTGGAAATTAAAAAAAATAATAAATGTCTCGATGATCTACAAGTCGACGTTGGCTTGTAGAAAATATTTGATTGATATCGATTGAAAAACTGCTGGGGAATTTGAGGAACAAAAAAAACGAGTGACCGAATATTAAATGAAATAGTCAGATTTCTGTAAGAAGAAAGTTCCAACCGTTCTATTGCAAAAAATAAGTAAACACATGTGTATAGTACATTTTATATAATATGTCTAGTACTTCTTGCATTTTGTCTATATATATATCTTCTTTTTCTGATGGCACTACAGCCCAAATCGGGCCTGGGCCTACCGGACACACCGAGCCGCAGTTTTGTACACTACCATACTGCCGGTTTTCGTAGGCGAATGCAACATTATTTAAGGCATATAAGTGACTACTTTATAGTGCCCGAGTGTGATAAATACATGTAACTGTATTTTATATTTTATGACAAATCACACATTGTCGACAGGCAGATTCGAACTGAAGAACCTTGGTTCGGGTGACGTCACAGTATGTTAAGAGATGTGCTTAACTACGCTCGGCCACCGCGCCTGTGAATATTAGCGGAGGAGGAGCCACAAGGGTAGATTTAATTTGGTGAAAATTGTTTGTCGGCTGTTGGGATCGAACTAGGATTCTCAGGATCCACAGGCCGAATCGATACCACTGAGCCACTTACCCCATATATATATACGTATGCTATTTCTTCTTCATGCAAACATTTATTATAAGCAAGCAAGAGGTCGTGCATTCAAATCCCGCTGACTTCAATGTATATCAAAATATATAATTGTATCTGAGTGATTACGATTCCATTATAAGCTACGTTACGCCATACCCCATCAAATGGGGTAACACAAACTCCTGAAACATTCACAGATCATCTACTCAAAAAATCACTCTTCGTCCTGACACAACATCGTCGCTTCAACCACATTTACGTTTCTTCCGTACAAACTAATTTATTTCTTACGTTTAACAAACCTTCAATCTCATCTATCCATTCGTTTCTATACACCTGTTTTATTCATCTTTACTTATGCCTATTCCTCTAACAACGAATCTAAAAAGATAAAAAAAAGTAGGGAGCGTCCCTGTGCGCCTGTTTTTAAAATTAATTGTCATTAATGTCTGTTGTGCAGAATAACAAATAATTTAAGCCACTTAAACCCAATTCTGATTTCTAATCTACAGAGTGTTTCTATACCTCTGTACGAAACTTTAGTGAAATATAGTTTGATATACTGATTATAGAACAAAATATTTTTTGTAATTCGCAAACACTAGGGTATTTCATTCCTAGCGAACATTTGTAGTGTCACTGGTTTAATAGTACATTTAATTAAATATTATATATGTCATTAAAGTTTCGTGCAGAGGTATAGAAACACCTGTATATGGAGCCTTTTTGGAATTTCTATACAATTTTTGAAAGTCGCGGAATTAATAAAATAGCACCAATAAAATACAATTTTTTCAAATTATTGTTTAGTAGAACAGCTTTATTTTGCTTTGGCGTTCACAAATACAATTTGTCGAGTTTATTATTCCATATTTTCTATTTATTTTTATCATATATCTCTCATTTAATATTGCAGTGGAATATTAAATTCCAATCAAAAGTAAAGTTTGATGAATAAAAGTATTGTCAAGTTACAACTTCATCTCGTGCTTAATATTTCAAGTCGTGATTAAAACGTTCGAAGCCACGGCTTGTCAACATGTGATTAAAATGTTATTTAACGCCATGGAAACCTGTACGTTAAGTGATATTTTAATAACAAGAGTAGAAAAAAAATTATATGCACCTTTAACCAAAAGCATCCTTACCGCTCTTGCATGGTTCTCTATACGCGAGCGGCAATAGACTACTTTCTGCTCTAGGTACACAAATAACTAAGCATTTATTATATAGTGCACAGTGTTATGTAAAAAAAATCGCGACTATTACGGAAAGTAAGCTTTTATACATTTATTTCATGTATGGAAAGTAGACATTTCCCGCCTACTACTACTTTTCGTACAAGTGCGTAAAGTGAGTGTTTCTGATCGAGTAAATCTGTGAACGTTTTCATATAAATTTAAAAACAAAACACTGTCAAAATGATTTATACCTTTTTTAAGCATTTCTGAATGGCCCTGTAAAACTATTGCACATGAAGTGCACATTTTTAATACTACTGGTTTCAATGTAATATTTATTTATTTATTTATAACCTTTTAACAGGATAACAAGTATCCCAATAACAGGAAGGTTAAGAAAAGCAAATACAAAAAAAATAGCACAGCGTGCTTACAATAAATAAACACATGATCACAAAAATTAAACACAGAATTATAAAATTATAGACTACAGTACATGTACATTCTTATATAAGTAATTTTTAAATTGCTGAAGACTAAAGTAAAATATATCTACTACGTCATCAGTTGAACTTTCAAAATCATTAAAGATGAGACATAGCCTTTTAAATGGATCCTTAAGTTCATAATTTCTTCTTAAACGAGGAAGATGAAATGTTTGAAGGGATCTTGATGAGAGACGTGGAATTTTAAAATAAATATTACCTAAACCTAAGACATCATCAATGCTATTTTGTAGTAGTTTATAAAGATATATTAGAGAGCATAATTTGCGCCTGGAATCCAATCTATGCATATTGAAATAAGATAAAGATACAGTATAGCTATAGGTTATTATATTGAAAGAGCCAGATGTTTTACGCATACAGAATCTAACAAATTTTCTTTGTACCCATTCTAGTTGAATGCTATATGTATCATAAATTGGATTCCACACAATAAGACAGTACTCAAGTTTAGTTCTGACTAAGCAGTAATATAAGGATTTTAGAGTTGCAGGGTTAGTAAAATGCTGTGTATTTCTGATAATGAAGCCTAATGTTTTATAAGAACTATTTACAACATACTCACAGTGAGAACTAAAATGCAAACAGGGATCAAATACCACCCCCAAATCCTTATATAACTCAACCCGGACAAGACTCTTATCTCCCATCAAGTATGAAAAAGAAAACAAACTATGTTTCATCGAGAACGACATGACCTTACATTTCGATATATTAATAATATAATTTTTAATTGTATTTGGAACCAGTGGTACTAAAAATGTATACTTCATGTGAAGTGTAAATAATTACGCGGATTTTTAAAATATTATTTTTGATTGAAGCTCAGGTCATATAGTATCTACCATATCATCTTTTTCCTATTGAAACACCTTGTATAAGCAGTAAATTCTCTTCACTGTAAGTAGAATTTATTCCCTTTTATACAGGGTAGCAAAAAAGCAAGCAGTAATAAACCATTTTAAAAAGGAAAACTTCATTTGCTAACGACTTTTACTGTTATTTATTTATTTATTTATTTATGTTACTCTGTACAACAGGAATTTAATCCCAATTACAGTACAGGGTCCGCACTCACCGAGCCGAAGTGTAGTAGTTTATATAATTATTAGCTTGAGTGAGATTCGAACTCGAGATCTTCAGATTCGAATTCCATATTGCTATCCACACCACCGTACTGACGGACAATATCTTAATGATACTGCATAATGGCAACAACATACACACCTCGCTGTCGTTGACCATCGCTGTCACGTGTCACGTGTCACCTAACCTAACCTAACTTACAGTGTCACCCCATATCCGTTCTGTTTACTTATCTCTGTTAACGTTATGTTAAATAACCCTTACCGAGCGAGTGTGTATGCGGTATGATATATGCTGTGTGGTGTATGGCGCGTGCTAGTCCTGTCAGTGACCTCATCACTCACCAATTTACATGCGGTGAGCTTGCAGTTAAACTACAACTCTCCCATACCGCTAACGCTGACGACGCTGACGACACTGACGACACTGACGATGACGCAACGGTCTCGATGGATTTAACATGTTAATATGGTATTAACAGGTGGATTTTACCAAATGAAAATCGAGTTTAGTTTGGATAGTTGGTTCAGTGGCGTTCCTAATGTCTATGGCCAAGGATGTTATATATTTACCTGGATGGCTGACATTTGTGATCTGAGTGAGGCAAGTGGTGGGGGTACACCGCCATTTGCAGTATAGGCAAAAGAGTATATTTGTCATAAGCTTACATGTTAATTTACGCTTCATTTACGTGAATTTACAAGTACTTACTTTCCCTGTTATATTATTAAACAATTATAGGCATATTGTTTGTAGTAAATAGCAACATGCCAGTGTCTTGCAGTGTATATGGCTGCACAAACAGGTATAGTAAAGATAATCCGCGGCAGTTTTTTCAGTATGTAAGTATATAATATTTAATTTTTGTGTTTTTACTATTTTTAAATGTAAATTAATATAACTATATTACAGATTTTCTATAAACAGCAATAGTTTATTAATTTTATGGGGAAATGCAGTTAGTCAGAAGAGAAAACTTTGTCTCTACAAAAGCTTTAAAAGTTTGTAGTGATCATTTTGTGGATGCAGACTATTTGATACGGCCTGGAACATATATTAGACGGTTAGAATCTGATGCTGTACCATCCGTATTTCCAAGCTTTTCTTTTGTTAATAGAGATGGTCTTGTTATTCTTGGCTAAAAAACGTGTATTTAGTACATCAAATTATATATACAAGGTGTATCTGTACTGTAATTATCATATTTAAAACTTCATCCATGGCGACCAAAGATTAATTTTGTTCGCATAATCTGTCAAAACGACAAAATAATATCAAAATATATGACAAAATAAGAAACGTTTATATGTAGAGTATCTGACCAAATTACAGGCGCGGTGGCCGAGCGTGTTAAGGCACATCTCTTAACATACTGTGACGTCACCCGAGCCAAGGTTCGTCAGTTCGAATCCGCCTGTCGACAATGTGTGATTTGTCGTAAAATATAAAATACAGCTACATGTATTTATCACACTCGGGCGCTATAAGCTAGTCACTTATACGCCTTAAATAATGTAGCATTCGACTACGAAGACCGGCAGTACGGCTGTGTAAAAACTGCGGCTCGGTGTGTCCGGTAGGCCCAGGTCCGATTTGGGCTGTAGCGCCACAGATGATGATGAGATGGTCTTGTTAATATGTCGAAGTCTGTTTTCATTATAGCTAAAGAAGCTGATAAAATGTTTACATTTTATACTAATAATTTAAGTAAATTAAATCGTAATGACAATTAATTTAAAAAAAATAGAAGTCATTGTTATAGAAAACTTTCATTAGATGACCATATTTTTCCAAATTTGCAATGTGCTGATATTTCAGTAGATGAAAGGCCACATAAATTATTTTGAATACTAGCTATAATGAGAAAATATTTAAAAGTTAGGTTTTTCCTTATGGAATGTATAATTCAAAAATTATAATGAATCCTGTCAGCAGAAGACATCAGTTAAGTAAACAGATATTATTTTCGCATACGTGATACACATGTTTAAATATAGTTTGGAAAATAAAATATTTTCTATTTAATTGATTTTCTTTTATCAAACCAAATTCGCTTTATAAATTACAGATCCCATTTTTAGATAGAAGTATTTGTATATTTTTAACTCTAGAATGTTTGAAAATCGCGCGCTTATTTGCCTATACTGCAAATGGCGGTCGTTGCGCAGCTTGCCTCACTACTGCGTATGCATAAAGTATACATGTTAGCTATCCAGCGTATATATAACATCCTTGTCTATGGTACACTGGTCGAAGAGCATCGAAGAGCATCGATGCTCTTCGATGAAACAACAGAACGCACCTTCATTGACAAACAATAAAAGCTTCTAAAGTTGAGAAAGAAAAACTAAATTTCAAAAATATGCTTACGTGAAATGAGACACAAAAGATACGAGTGAAATGAGATACGTTCGTTTCATCGATGAGTTCTTCGATGGAAATAGAGGAGCCTCTATTTCGACGCTCTTCGACCAGTGTGCCATAGGCATAAGGTGTGCGAGAATAATTTTTCACTAGTGAAAATTGTCGAAAATCGTTGCTTAAATATAACGTTTGTTAACTATTTTGAGTAGATGAATATTGTTGAATTTTATATGACTTTGTTTACTTTGCTTAGTTATGTCAAATAATTAAACAATGTAAATTGATCACCAAGGTAATAGTAGTTTAAAAAAACTGCAGGTAACATTTTTTTGGAGTAAATAAAATATTTCGAGGAATTGTCAAGACGAATACCATACGTGACTATGATTTTCCTTTGGTAATTTTTGCCTAGATAACTCCTGCTTATTGCTTTAAGAAAATCTACAGATTTTCGTCGCAACAAACAGTCGTGACAGTGACGATAAAAATTTCGTCAAAATCAGTCACTAATGGTATTATATATGAAAATTTTTTAAATTTAAAAAACTTGCTTGTAAATACGAGAAATTCAGTGTCTCTGAGCTCATCTCAATAGCTGCTTAGTTTTTGAGCTATAGGCTCGGGAAACTCGAAAATCTGATGACTAAAACATTCGAAGTCACGACCTTTCAATATGTGATTAAGATGCTATTTAGCACCATGGAAACTAGTACGTTAAATGACATTTTAATAACGATAGTAGAAAAAATAACTTTTTATACTACCGTATATACTTCACATATTTTGTAAAAACTCATTTTACAAACAAGTATTCATAAAAGTAACTTTTACGCACTAATGAGTGAAAAGTACATCGTATCCTTATACATAAAAACTAGCAATAGTTTCATGTGCATATCAAACCAACGAAACTGTCGAAACTTTTGTTTCTTATATCATCCATTTAAATAATTTTTTTGATTTTTTTTTGTATTAATTTAATTATACTTCTGGTACAGAACAAAACAAATGTCTTAATAAAAATTCATTTGTTTAAAAAATATTTTTAAGGTTTTTTGTAAAACAGACAAAATAATTTTCAATATTTATTTATTAAATGAATTAATATTAAACAAAACACAATATCCATTCAATGTAATCATAAAAAATATAAAAAAACTAAATCATACATTCTTTTGAAAAAATGTCACTCTCATTTCTATTATTCGTTAGTTATTTTAAGTTATAATATTTGAACAAGAATATAAATTTTCCTGATTTTTCGACACCTAACTTATTTCTTAATTTGGCCACCCATGTACGTACAGTCGAGCAAATGGTTTAAGAAAATCGTGTTAAAACTTGTAATGTGCAATAATAATCGAAACTACATATTTTGAAAAGGATTTTTTCGTATAAATAGTTAAATACTACTAACTTTTATTCGCTTTAATGATATAATTTGAAAAAATAATTATTTAAAAACAAAATCAATGATTTTTGATTTATTTTTTAAATCATATTTTTACCAACCCTGTCATGTACAGGGACCAACAAATTTCCCTTGAGCTAACAACAAAATTCAAAAACAAATATAATTTTTTGAATGATCCTCAAATCAAAAAATTAAATAGATTTCAAAGTATGATAAATTTCGTATTTCAATTATCTTATAACAAATGTAACCGCTCTTCAAAAATTCGATTGACTGATAAAATAAGATATATCGTGGTCAAAGGCAAGGTATTAATGTAATTGATTGTTGCGTGAAAATTCGTAATAGGAAACAACCCCGATTGTTTCGATGGGAACTTCGAATTCGAAGCCCAAACCCCGAACACACCTCTTTCGTTTCATCAACACTGTCTTATTTTTCCAGTCTCTAGCGTTATTATTTTAAACTCTTTCTTTTATGTTTGAAACAGTAGATAAATAACAGGCTACAAAATTCATTGATCCCTTGGTGTAACGCCAAAACGACCAAAGCTCGGAGCAGTTTATTCACTCAAAGGACGGGGGCGCATTTTCTTTTTGCAATTGTTTAAACTTCATACCTGTGTACCTAGGCGATTAACATGAAAAAACAGTTTTTCTGTGCGCATTGCTCCCCAAATTATTTTAGCCAAAAATGCTTCAAATAAATGTTGTAGAGCATAAAATTCTGCATCTAAATCAATAAACAGAATTACATTTACATGCGTTATAACGACAGAAATTAAATAAAAAATATTAAAAATTAAGTTGAAAATATCAAATAGACATGGAAGTGAAACAAAAATAGATAGATGCTTGACGTTTGACAGATCTCCTGATTTAACACCTAGCGATTTTTTTTATGGGGTCATCTTAAATGTAAAATTTATAAGCAACGCCACCCAAATATTAATTCTTTGAGGCAGCTCGCTAATGTACGACATTCCTTCTACAATTGACTTGGTTATTGCTTGGCTGAAAATGGAGGTTTATTTGAATATTTATTGTAATAATAAATTGTAGTGATTATTTTATTGAGAGAATTATTGTTTGATATTTGAATTATAATAGATAGGTTATAATTTTTACATGACCAACCCTATAAGAAATAAACGTTTCATTGAAATGTACAATTGTTTATTTATTATTAAATTGTAATCATAGGTATGGAGTTTTTTGTATGAATTTTATTGAATGATTAATTTGTCGGGGGTAAAATATCAAATAGACAGAAAAACGTCAAGAATTTATCTATTTTTGTTTCACTTCCATGGCTATTTGATATTTTGAACGTAATTTTTAATATTTTTTTATTTAATTTCTGTCGTTACAACGCATGTAAATGTTATTCTGTTTATTGATTTAGACGAAGAATTTTATGCTCTACAACATTTATTTGAAGCATTTTTGGCTAAAATAATTTGGGGAGCAAAGCGCACGGAAAAACTGTTTTTTCATGTTAAACGCCTATGTACACAGGTATGATGTTCCACCCGGTATATTTTTAAATTGCTTCTATAGTGGTAGTTATGTTATGAAATATTTATTGTAAAAAATTATTTCTTCGTGAGTAGTAGCGTATTAAGAATGATATTGCCGATGGAGACAGACAACATTCTGAGGACAT
The DNA here is from genome assembly GCA_947425015.1 of Pterostichus niger. Lineage (NCBI taxonomy): Eukaryota > Metazoa > Arthropoda > Insecta > Coleoptera > Carabidae > Pterostichus > Pterostichus niger. Next base: position 16,469,515 of record OX380347.1, read on the forward strand.
CATACACATTATTTATTTTTATTCGGTTTGACAAAAGTATGCTATTTCAGTAGTCATTTTACAATGGAAAGTTATCGTTTATTTTACTTTTGTCTCCAATTGCAACAAACGGAAAAAGCAGCAAGTATAATTTCCGCTCGTTTTAAAATGATTTAAAATTATTTTAAAAGCGCTTTTAAATCATCGTATAATTGTATATTATGTAACAAATTTTATGAACGTCTCTTTAGTTACGAGTATCTAAACAAAAAATGTAAAGTTTTATGTATTATTTAAAATTTAATGTTAACTTATAATGACAGATGCCTGAAGCTAACTTCATCCCGTGCTTAATATCTCAAGCCGTGACTAAAATGTGCCGAAACTACAGCTTGTCAACATGTGATTAAGATGTTGTTTAGCACCATGGAAACCAGTACGTTAATTGACATTTTAATACCAGGAGAAAAACAATTATGTGCATCTTATTACTCTTGCATGAGAGGCAATACACTACTTTCTGCTCTAGCCACACAAATAACTATACCACGACAATTACATAATTCATTTTTATACGTACTTTTCTAGATGAATAAGATGGTGAATTTTTCAAAAAATCAGAATAATGGATAAAATTTTGAATTGAATCAGAATTAAATACTTTTTAAATCAATCAAATTGCGGCTGAATAACATTATTATTCATTTTTTTAAGCCAATTAGATTCCAGTTATTAGTAGAATATGTCATATATATTTATCACAAAACAGCAAAAATTTTAATTCAAATACTTTTTTATACTTATAAATTTGATTTTGACAACCAAAGAAACAGTAAGGTTATTTGAAATTTGTTTTCAGCAAATATTTGACATTTTAGTAAATGATTCCATATCACCCTAATATAAAGTAATATTCGTCTGTTAAGTAATAGATTATTATTATTAATGTAGATGACTCAGTGGTATCGAGTCATTGAGAACAATTTTCACCAATTTCAATCTACCACTGGTGGCTCCTATCTTTACCGAAATCTGCTACTGCAGAGTATAATTGTGGATATAAGAATTCCCGCAATCGACAAACTTTACATCACACTAAAATTATCTCTGTGACTCCCCCTCCACTAACATCTTTGGGGGCCGTAATTTAGCGGACATTTCACGCACAAAATATTCATAATGCGTTTATGGATCAATACAGAAAACAATTAGGTAGGTGGCTCAGTGGTATCGAATCGTATTGTGGATTCGAGAATCAGAATTTGGTCCACATAGTTAATAAACAATTTTCACATTATTGTCTAGTAAATTATTAAGTTTTTGTCTTAAAATTTGGTAAAAAATTCTACTGGGCAAATGGAATTTGTAAAGTAGAAAAGTGAATAAATCCATATGTACGGATGTGTCAGTAAACATTAGGTAGTAATTCATTTAAAGCTAGATTAAAACCACAAATGATTCACCTTTGCACTCTAGAAAAATCTGATTTTCATTAGTTGGCATGCACAATGCTAGAACAGTTACATCTAAAGGATTTAGCAAGTGAGTGTGGAACGGTGCGTTCTAGTAATTGAGGTTCAGTGGCATTGCGCTCAGCGGGCGCCGAGAAACGCGGAGCGCCGAGCGCCGAGTGAGAGAGTGAGAGAAGAGAGAAGGCACTGAGAAAAGCAAACAGCCGACAGTCGATATTTTATTCATGGTTTTCACTGCCGGTTCGTCATCAATATTAGAAGCGCATCCACGAGCAACGGACTATGCTTCACTCTACTTCACCTGCCGTGCCCGTAAGGCTTCGCAGGGCTTCACGCCTTTTTCTCGTACCGACACCAGACTTCAATAAGATCTGAATTTTACGGGTCGCCCTCGAAATGAGAATGGACTTTAGACTAAAGCCACTGCGGAGTTTTAACGCCGTGGAAATAAAAATGTTTTATCCAACAGATCAACTGTTCTGAATTTTGATGCAGCTGCTTTTGCTTCGTAAACGCAATCATTTATACTGCCGGGAAATTGCTCGTGATGATTAACTTTCTGCAAGGTCAGATTACCAAGTGGATCAACTGTTATTTAACTGTCACCAAGCTACTCTACTATAGTCGAACGAAAACAATGTTTGTATTTATAAATTAAATAAAATAAATATGTCATCACGCCTTTAACCCATTATTAACTGTAGCACTCTGCCGTAGCAGATCTCGGTAAATGATATATTTATGTGTGTGAAGTGCGATTACCAGCTGGCAAATCTCGGCTCCCAAACATGTTAGTGGAGGGGGAGCCACAGGAGTAGTTTTAAATAAAATTAAATAAATTTATCATCACCCCTTTTACCCATTATTAACTGTAGCACTCTTTCGTAGCAGATCTCGGTAAATGATATATTTGTGCGTGTGAAGTGCGATTACCAGCCGGCAAATCTCGGCTCCCAAACATGTTAGTGGAGAGGGAGCCACAGGAGTAGTTTTAAATAAAATTAAATAAATTTATCATCACGCCTTTACCCATTATTAACTGTAGCACTCCGCCGTAGCAGATCTCGGTAAATGATATATTTATGTGTGTGAAGTGCGATTACCATCAGCCGGCAAATCTCGGCTCCCAAACATGTTAGTGGAGGGGGAGCCACAGGAGTAGTTTTAAATAAAATTAAATAAATTTATCATCACCCCTTTTACCCATTACTAACTGTGGCACTCTGCAGTAGCAGATCTCGGTAAATGATATATTTATGTTTGTGAAGTCTGATTACCAGCCGGCAAATCTCGGCTCCCAAACATGTTAGTGGAGGGGGAGCCACAGGAGTAGTTGTAAATAAAATAAATATATCATCACCTCTTTTACTCATTACTGACAAGTAATATTACCCAACTATCACTCACTGATTTAAGTGAAATTTGACACCCTAATAGAAGTCTAAAAAATATTTAACCCATATTTTTTTCTTCCGGAAGTTGCTTTTTAGGGATACAAACCACTCCTTAAAGGTGGCAAAAGCAAGAATCGCCATAAATTAAATTAAATAATAGCAAAATATTACGCGTTCAACATTGGTTACCCAGGGGTAACCTCGAAAATAGATAGAATAACTAGTTTTGAACCTAAAACTCTATATCGTAATTTCATCCCCCAACCCCTTTTTAACCCCTTGAAAAGTGCATATGATCAAAATGACCCCGAAAATAGATTTTGGCGATCTCAAAAACCCGTGGGTAACCAATGTTGAACGCGTAATATTTTGGTATTATTTAATTTCATTTATGACGATTTTTACTTTTACCACCTTTCAGGAGTGGTTTATACCCCTAAAAAGCAACTTCCAGAAGAAAAAAAATAGGGGTTCAATATTTTTTAGAGTTCTATTAGTGTGTCAAGTTTCATTTAAATCGGTAAGTGACTGTTGGGAAGTGTTACTTGTGAGTTTGGCACTCTGCCGTAGCAGATCTAGATAAGTGATATATTTATGTGTGTGAAGTACGATTACCAGTCGACAAATTTCGGCTCCTAAACATGTTAGTTGAAGGAGAGCTACAGGAGTAGTTTTAAATAAAATAAAATAAATATATCATCACACCTTTTATCCATTACTGAGTGCGGTACTCCTCCCTAGCAAATCTCGATAAGTGATACATTTTTGCGGGTGAAATGAGGTTACCAGCCGTAAAATCACGACCTTCAAAGATAATAGACCTGTTTCCAATCTTACTCTCGACACGCCCACATTAACATGGTTCATTATTTTGTGTAAGGGACATCATAATTCTAACAATACATCTCTGTATCATATTTCGTTGCGTCAACTGAGAGTATAAGATAGAATATACACACCATCATCCAAAGACAAATATACTATAGTTGTGTCATCGGTCGAAAGACAAAACATGGCGCCAGTGTATATTTGTAAACAGTAATTGTTTCCAAGTGCATTTATGAACCCGAATCCAAGTTGATTCCATTGGAAACCGCATGGGATCGAAATGAAATAGCCCCGAGTTTACATTTCGTCCATTCTCAATTCTGCCACTCACTCGATACATTTCCAAAGTTGTTCCTATTTTATTATTATTTGATATTGAGGAGTTGTTTATTGTGCACTGGACAACTAAATCGGACCTATTAACCGTAATTAACAAGTCGTGTAATCTTGGTACTTTCCCTTTTCTACGGAGGATGAGAACTTAGTTTTTGAAATACGCAGGGCCGTCTTAAGCATCTCCTGGGCCCTAGGCAATATAATATTTAGGGCCCCAAAACGTCATCTGTCACAACGTCAAACGTTGATGTTTTGACAGATAAAACGTCAAGCATTTATTTATTTCTTTTGTTCAATTCCATGGCTATTAATATTTTCAACGTAATTTTCGACATTTTCATATTTAATTTCTGTCGATACAAAGCACGTAAAAGTAAATCTGTTTATTAATTTAGATGCAGAATTTGATGCCCTAAAACTTTTATTTGACGCGTTTTTGATTAAAATAATTAAGGAAGAAGGAAATTGCAAAAAAACGATTTCCCATGTTAAAGTCCTATGACCGGCTGAGCGAGTTACCATCCTGTATATATATATACATTGTATCGGAGTGTCAGTGTCACATTATAATTATTGTATTATTTTGCTTTTGTGTTACTAGCTGCCATCCCTCAATAGAATTCATATCAAATGTAGTGATTATTAAAAATATTTTGGTCAGAAAATGACTTAAAACTTAAAATGTGTATATTTTTTTTTCTATTTTTTTCATTTTAGTCGAACGATTCTGGCCCCCCAGAGTCACGGGCCCCCAGCACTTGCCTAGTTTGCCTAGGCGAAAAGACGGCCCTGGAAATACGTATCTAGATTTGATTCATTTATTTAAGCTTAGGGGTTAAATTCTTTGTTAGTTAGTTCTTAGCCTTAGATTTATTACATTTATTTTATTTAAGTTCTTGTTTGAGACATAGATTCTATAAATTTATACTAATATGAGAACAACTTGACAATTACGTCATGAAACAAAAATTCTAAATAGTTTTAGGAAAAATGCTGGAAATAAAATTAGTACTTTATGTTTTGTTTTTACTTTTTAATTTGTCAGGCAGTCGTATCCTGGTGCTTCTACCAACTAATAAGTAATAGATCATATTCGAGTTTAACGAAGTCAAGAAAAAAAAATTGACCGTGACAAAAATTAACATTTATTGCTTTATTGATCTTTAAGAAATATTTTTATGAAGCCAAAATATTGCATGAATTTATTTCAAATACAATCAGATTTCAGTACGACGAAGATTTCAATCATTCCATTGTATGAGCTAAGCAAAGACATGTGCAGAATGCAGACATCTTTTATAATGTATTTAGTAGGTATTCTGCGTTATAAACTGTACTGTAATTAATAATAATAATAATTTTTATTTAACCTTTACATCATACATACATACATACATAACATCACGCTATATCCCATTAAATGGGGTAGCACGAACCCATCAACATTCTCATCCTGACACACGATACTCGATTCGACCATATTAAAACTTCCTCCATACAAACTCTTTCTTTTCTCACAACCAAAATCCATCAACACGCAACAAACATTCATCCATTCGCTCCTGTACACCAGTTTCGTAAATCTTCACTTACGCCCACTTCTCTAACAACGAATCTGTAAGAAATGAAGGCAGCATCGCCTGCGCTTGTTTAAAAATACATTTAACACAATTGCAGTTACACACTGTATAGTAAAAACTGAAAATGAAGCAAAAAAGATGAGGAAGGAAGGGAGTATCTTCCTGCTCTTGTTTTTGAAACTGAATTCCACACAATTGCAATTGGACACTCTATAGTAAAAACAGAAAATGAACCAAAAGATAAGAAAGGAAGGGAGCGTCTCCTGCGCTTGTTTGAAGGTGAACTCCACACAATTGCAGGTAAACACTCGAAACATCTAACCACTGAATCTAAAATCAAGAATCATACGCTTATCTTCATTCATCATATTTATCCCGCAATTAATTTTCTCCAAACATTCCTATCCTGACACACCACTTTTGCTTCAACCACATTCATCAAAATAACAAAATAAATTTATATAATTATGGTATAGCATAATTAAATGCAGGCGCGGTGGCCGAGCGTGTTAAGGACATCTCTTAGCATACTGTGACGTCACCCGAACCAAGGTTCGTCAGTTCGAATCCGCCTGCCGACAATGTGTGATTTGTCGTAAAATATAAAAATACAGTTACATGTATTTATCACACTCGGGCGCTATAAGCTAGTCACTTATACGCCTTAAATAATCTGACTAAAGAAACCGGCAGTACGGCAGTGTAAAAAACTGCGGCTCGGTGTGTCCGGCCCCTATGTTCCGAAACGGAATGATGGGACTCATTATTATTATTATTATTATAATTAAATTCTAAGTTATTAGGCATAAATAAGATAGAAATGGTAATTAATAAACATGATGAATAATCTTATTAAATGTAGACAAATATGGATTAACAACAGATATTAAAAAAGATCATAAATACAATAATAGAGTAAGGTATAAAGATTCAATTAAGTTTGAACCACTAAGTAATAATTTTTTCAATGTACATGCAAAAGTAGCTGGTTGTAAATTTAGTAATATAGAAGGTATTATATTAAGAATGCTAGGGACGTAGGGATAACATGACTGTAATTGGGATTCTGTTGCGCAGCATAGAAAATAAACATAATATTCTGAAAATGGACACGATGTGATTTTAATGTGTTATAGGTCGCGAGGTTCCATTAAAAATCCACCTGAATATGCAAATATTGCATATAGGGTAAACAGCAGGTAATGCATCTAACCGTGAAATGAAAATCCAATTTCGATTTTCACGATCGAATAATTTTCACTACATTAATATTACTAACATGATTCTCTTTATTAACATACTCGGGGGCTCGCGGTTTGACGGATGTGACCACGAAAACTATGCCTTTGGCGATTAACATGGGAAATAAGTTTTCCACTTCCATATTTTCCATGATTACTTTACAAAAAAATGTTTCAAATAAAAATTGTATAGAATGAAATTCTATATCTGGATCAAAGAGCACATTTTATTTGACTTATTTCATTACTGCTAAACTGCCACAGTAACAGTAACTAATTAAGTAAAATACAGGATGTTTCTATACCTCTGCACGAATCTTTAATGACATATACAATTTGATATACTGAACAAAAAGAATTTTTTTGAAATTCGCAAAAAAATATTGTATTTCATTCCTAGCGAACATTTTTAGTTTCACCGGTTTAATAGTACATTTAAATATTTATAATTATGTTACTAATGAAATTATAAACACTGTCTACAAATAATTATTTATTATAACTAAATAATAACGTTTTTTACCCATTACCGAGCGAAGCAGATATCAGTAAGTGATATATATCTTCGCGTGAAGTGCGGCTATTAGCCGTCAAATCACAGCCCCCAAAGATGTTAGTAGAGGGGGGCCCATAGGGGTAGATTTAATTTGGTGATAATTGTTTTTCGGCTGTGGGGATCGAACCAGGGTTCTCAAGATTCACAGGCTGACTCGATACCACTGAGCTACCTACCCCATTTGATATTTATTAGTTGTTATGTAGGTAGGGACCTGGTGTAATGCCTTATTTTTTTTAATTAAATGTACTATTAAACCAGTGACACTAAAAATGTTTGCTAGGAATGAAATACCCTAAATTTTGCGAATTTAAAAAAAATATTTTTGTTCTATAATCAGTATATCAAATTATATATGTCATTAAAGTTTCGTGTAAAAGTATAGAAACACCTGTATCATATCTAGACCAGACATGTGCAAACTATGGCCCGCGGCCCCCGAACAATATTTATTAATATCTGAACTCATTTCAATGATTTTATTTAAATCTTTGTAAGGGACAAATTTAAATGCGAATGAGTCAGTACAAATCTTAAATTTATTTGAAAAAAAAAACAACCTATTTACCAAAAACTTAAACGAAAAAATTTCAATTGAAGACACGTTGTGCAGAGTGATTTTTTCGTAAAGAAAACAATAGCAATTTTTATGGGAATTTAAATAAAGATAAATATGTAAATTTATGCACACGTGCAATGAAAATGTTTGTCATATTTGGTTCGACATATATTTATAAACACACCTTCGTATTTCCCATTTATAAGCGATTTTAAAATGACAGAAAAAAAAACGTCAAATAAATGTTGTACAGCATAAAATTCTACATTAAAATCAATAAACAGATTTAATTTTGTATGCTTTATAACAGCAGAAATTAAATTGAAAATGTTGAAAATTGGCTTAAAAATAGGCTTTTTCTATACAGGGGCGTTCCAACCCAGGGTTCTTGGGGTTCCCAGAACCCGGGCGCCAGCAAAAAAGGGCGGAAGACGGCAAAAAGTTTAAATAAATATTTGTAAAATAAATAAAGTAATTAAATGAATACCAAATGTAGGTACCTACTATCGTACTAAGGCCTTTAATTACAAAAGATCGCGAAGTAATGTGATTCATGTTTGAAATATAAAGTTAACTGTTAAGATTTTTTAATATTCACAACAAATCTTGACGGTTATAGTGACAGCTTCTGTTTCTATGACAAAGCTGTCACAAAAAATCATAATTAGTAGGCGATTTTCTCGAACTATTTTCATTAATTTCTCTAATTTGTGGCATTAAAATGAAGTAATCTGTATGAAATAATGTGTGTGGATAGGTCAAGTATGGTCATGTGCAATATTATACCATAATTTTTTACCGGACACTTTTTATTTACAAAAACCTTTTTTCCCATGTTATTTCCCTATGCCAACCTTTACGTGGAACGCGCGGTGTAGTTATGAGTATTTCAGTAGTTTTATTGTAAATTTAATTTACATGTATTGATATGTTATTTTGTTATTTGTATAATTGTTTGTGCTATTATGTGCAATTGTAAAATGTAAACTATATAGTTTTAATTAGGTTTAGGTATATTAGAATGTACCTATGTAGTGAACTAATTTCTTTTTGTTTTTTTGTATCTTTATTTATTTTTTTAAGAAACTATATAATAAAATATTTATTTAAAAAATAGTTATTTTTCTAGACAAACAATGTTCTATTATTCTACGCTAAGGTGAATAACATATTATTTGTCATGAATTTGCTTATTGCTCTAAATCTACACGCAAGTTTCGCATAGTACGGCATGTCGGCTTACTGCCTTACTTTTTCTGTATCGTAGAGCATAAAATTCCACATATTTGGAGTACCGTATCACATTTTTGTGCTCGGGGCGCCACATTCTGCTTCTGAACCCAGGCGCCAAGTACCCCAGATACGCCCCTGTTTCTATAAAACAATAAGGGAAGAAGGAAATTATACAAATATGATTTTACATGTTAAAGTATTATTTGAAAATTAAAATCGCTTCTTATACGTTATAATTATTGATGACGTGCATCGTGTGATTTCTCGACTCGACTATAAAAGACTGATTTACAGTGACAAACTCTCAATTTAGTTACTATTTTGTTCAAACAAAATGGCTGGTACCACAAGCTCTGTTTTAAGAGCAGTGTTTTTCTGTGTTTTAGCTATCTCTAACATGTTAAATCCATGCTCTTAAAATACCCAAAAACAAAGCCAATGTGTTTTATGTTAAATATATTAGTATTTATTTCATCGCCACTGGTAATCTGGTAATGGCACATTCATAATTTCAATCACCGAAACGGGAACATATCGAACGAGAATGAACCAATTTGAGTTCCAGCTTCTGCTAGGGACGGTAAACAAGGCAGCAATGTGACGTCACTCACCGGAAATGACGGCCAACAACAGCAACAGCTGAGCATCCATTTAGTAAGGCTCACTACCACAGAGCATAGTGCCACCTGGAACAATAAATGAAATTAGTCATAGAATTAATCGTTCTGCTTCTGTACTAAGATAAATTACTCGTCGACAACCACTCATGGGATGTAAACATATGTTGCTCATTGAATATTGCGAGCAACATTCTTCAATTCGTTTTATTTCTCATTACAAGAATTGCTTAATTGACAGGGACAGACAACATTGCACACATTGCTACGGCACAACTAAATTCTTTTATATTTTCTTTAGTAACTTACAATAAAATATGCATATTTATGCAAAATAATATTATTTATGATAAATTGAACATAAAAAACAACAAAGACAAAATTAATTGTCTTTAAATGCTCACTTGGTGAAACTAGGTTTAATAATAAAATATCAAAATGAACACTTGTCTAAGTCTCACAAAATTCAGCCTCCAAGTCACCTTATGAGGGCATCGTCAGAGGCTGGCCAGCACAGTTGGTAACGATAGACGCGTTTCGCTCTTATTAGAGCTCATCAGTATGGTATAACCTACTTTTTCACCTAGAACAAAGTTCACGTGAAGAAGCTGGTGACGAAGGACTGTGCCAGCAGAGAATAAGATCTCTAAAGAATGGTAAGATGACATGAGAAGTTCTATCGAACCAGTAATGCCATCTACCGAAAAAAGTAAAAGCTACGAAATAGCAATTTAAATAAAAAACAACAAAGACAAAATTAATTGTCTTTAAATGCTCACTTGGTGAAACTAGGTTTAATAATAAAATATCAAAATAAACACTTGTCTAAGTCTCACAAAATACTGATGAGCTCTAATAAGAGCGAAACGCGTCTATGGTTACCAACTGTGCTGGCCAGCCTCTGACGATGCCCTCATAAGGTGACTTGGAGGCTGAATTTTGTGAGACTTAGACAAGTGTTTATTTTGATTATTAAATTTAACATTTTCAAATATATTATTACGCCTTTTACTATTACTGGATATGGCATCCTGCCTTCCTGCCGTAGCAGATCACTTGAGGTACTGTTACCAGTCGTCAAATTACAGCCCTCAAATGTGTTAATAGAGAGGATAATTTTAATGTTGTGAAATCTACAGGCTGACTTGATACCACTGAGTCACCGTCCTCATTTATTTATTTTTAAATAAATAAATAAATAAATATATCATCACGCCTTTTACCCATCACTGAGTGTGGCACTCTGCCTAAGCAGATCTCGGTAAGTGATATATTTTTTCGCGTGAAGTGCGGTTACCAGCCGTCGAATCACGGCCTCCAAAGATATTAGTGGTGGAGGAGCCACAGGGGTAGATTTTTTAAAATTGGTGAAAATTGTTTGTCGGCCGTGGGGATCGAACCAGGGTTCTCAAGATCCACAGGCCGACTCGATACCACTGAGCCACCTACCCCATTTATTTTTATTGTTATTATTATAGTTTATATTACATTTTTAGTTAATATCAAATCGCTGGCTTTTCTCTTATGTCAGTCGCGAATATTAAATTAATTTTAGAAAATACTGGAGAAGAAAAGTCGTAAAATAAATTTTAAATGACTTTTTATTTCGAATTTATGAATATTTTTAAAGACTCCCGTATCGAATCTGTAATAAAATGTAAAGTAATTGTTTTCCTTCAGCTCCTTTTTGCAAAGATCATCTTTGGAAAAAGATAGGCCGTTTGTCAGAAGAATAAACAATTCATCATGCCGCAATATTGATAAATATAAGTGACAAAAGTTAACGACGTAGCAAACATAGACAAATAAACTAATTTGGTGTAACTGCACATTGAATTCCTTGCGACATTTCGAAGTCGAACCGAAATTTTGTTGATTGGATGGATCAACATTAGAGGCTAAGCGCGGTTCGCTCGGCCGTTTGTTCGTTTTATATCTATTGTAACGGCATCAATTATTCTTCAGTCAGAATCGGACGGATCGGATCGAAATCGAAAAGAATAGCCGATCGGGGTATTCTCCTTCTTCTTCCCTTTCGCTCACTGTTCGTTCTTTCCTCGTTTCTCCGTGAGGTCTTTCACTGAATTCAATGCGCTTCAAGTATTATGTGAAAGATGTTCCCCAAATATTTCAACAATATAATAAAGGATCTCATTAGTACGCAACAGATTTCGGACTGAATGGTAATGGGTTCGAATATGTCAAGTCTATTTTTAAAAGGCTTCGGGATAATTGATTTTTCGTTGGAGATATTTATAAAAATTCCATGTTTATTGGAAAATGATTTATGTTGCAACAGATTTAGATCAACTGATACATAATATATTTAAAAATAAATTATATCATCAATCCTTTTACCCACTAATAGTTGTAAAATAACGGCTCCCAAAGATGTTAGTGGAGGGAGAGCCACAGAGGTCATTTAAATGTGGCGAAAATTGTTTATCAGTTCTCAAATGCAAAGACCGACTCGATACCACTGAGCCAATTACCATCAATAAATAAAAATTATACATTTTTTACACACATTTAATACCAGTTGTACCTCAATGGTAGAACACTTGTTATACAAACTAAAATTAAGTTCTCATGATCATCAATGAAAATTGTAAAATCGCTGATCTAACCTTAAAATATAGGATGAGACTATGACTATTACACCTAGTTACTGTATATACAGGGAGGTGAATTGAAGGACACATCATAACATTTTCAATACTATTTTTGAAATGTTTATTGTCTTCCCTAATTATTTTACATTAAAAACGTATGTTTTTACGCTGTTTATAATTTGGAGCAGCGATCTTTAAAATTTCTAAAATTTTCAACATCAAGTTTTCAACTTTTCCGAGGCTATAACTCAAAAACTAACAAAGCTATTGAGATGCGCTCAACGGTGTTGAATTTACGAGTAGATTTATATAAATAGTAGTTCTGCACAGTTAATATTAACAGAATTTTTATCGTACCTATTGAAATACTACTTATTCTTTGTAACATTAACTTTCGGATCAGTTGGGTACATATAAGGTCAACAAACAATTTTCACCAAATTAAATCCACCCCTGTGGCTCCCCCTCTACTAACATCTTTGGGCGCGCGAAGAAATATATCACTTACCGAGATCTGCTTCTGCGGAATGCCACACCCAGTAATGGGTAAAAGGCGTGATGATATATTTATTTATTTTATATATTTATTATTCATCTTTATAGTTTTTCTTATGTTATCTAGAATTGAATTTGAATATGTGATTGTCATTGGAGATTCAATTAAACACGTAATTTACTTGTAATTTACTGTTTAAATACAATTCATCAAATTTGTCTGTGTGTGACTGTCTAACGAGGTACAGTCTTGGAAACTAATGACAGGGTGTTTTCCAATAATGTTCATATATATTGTGGCAGTACTAGCACTATGGTTGCGCCTTCACTTTACAGGGAAGAGTTCACCATAATACAAGTATGTCCGAATGGTTCGGAATCCACTATAAACTGTTAATTAATAATTGTAATGTAGCACTGTTGCTTGTGCTCTCGTTTGTAAAGCAGGTGTATCCGAGCGGTTCTAATTCCGATTAAGTTCCCGGTGCAGTTGTATTTAAGTTATTATTTATTTGATCTTGAGAACCCTGGTTCGATCTCCACAGCCGACAAACAATTTTTACCAATTTAAATCTACCCCTGTGGTTCCTCCTCCACTAACATCTTTGACAGCTGGTAGTTACCGAGATCTGCAACGGCAGAGTGCCACACCCAGTAATGGGTATAAGGCGTGATGATATATTTATTTATTTTATCTTGAACAAATACAAATATATCGTTTTATAATGTTTTTCATTAATCTATAACTGGTTCGCCGATTTTACTTTGTTGTCATTCCATTAATAAATCAGTTTCTATCTTAATGTTTTCTTGTCCATTGAATAAGCATAAAGGTAGACAAAGAAAAGTATATTGTAATCAAGCTATGTATAGTGCGACAGCGTAATTGTCACATGGAAATAGTTGAGTAATTAGTGAAAATGCATCCCTGTCTGACAGAAGAAAAATCTGCTACTTGATTAATTGTTCTCGGTTTGCTTGTACCGTGCTGGAGTACGCGGTAGTCGGTACCATCGGGAATACACAAAAGTAATTGTTTACGTTAATTACTGATTCCAGCTCGCAGACTTTACACTTATGTAATTTGCTGAATCATATTCATCTCACAATAACAGAATCATTATCTTGTTTCTCGTGGGACTTGCGAATAGTAAGCTTTTAAAAAAAATTCAAAATAAATAAAACGTCACGCTGTTTATCCACAACTGAATATAGTACAGCTTTCGTTGATGATTCAATCAAGTTTATCAAAAAAAAAAGCAAAACTCATAGTTTGCTAAGCAATTTAATTTTCTATTATTTCTGGAAAATACAACTAAAATTCTATGTGTAGGTTGGCTCAGTGATATCAAGTCGGACTATAGATTTGAGAACCTGGGTTCGAATCCCACAGTCGACAATTTTCACCACATTAAAAAAAACATCTTTGTTGACCGTGATTCGACGGGTAGTATCCGTATTTCACGCGATTAAATGTATCACTTACCGAGATATGCTACAGTGTAGTGCCACACCCAGTAATGGGTAAAAGGCGCAATGATATATTTATTTATTTATTTTATTTAAAATAATTCCTCCTTTACTAACATCTTTGGACGCCGTGATTTGACGGCTGGTAACCGCATTTCACGCGCATAAATATATCACTTATCGAGATCTGCTTCAATAGAGTACCACACCCAGTAATGAGTAAAAGGCGTGATAATATACTTATTTATATATTTTATTTAAATGTATCTCTTAAACGTAATATAATTTATTGTATATTTATTTTCAAATTTAGATTCAATCTATGAACAGCAATCAACAATTTTATTTTATTTTAACATGTAAGTTCAGTGGCACTAAAACTGTTAGGTTCAAGTACATCAGTATATCAAATAATATATACCCTTATTTTTTTGCAATAATTTTGAAATAACTTGTATACCCTTAACGTTTCATCATCAGATTTAGAAACACCTGTATAGGTTGAAAATATTAAAATTCTAATTTTAATTTCAGTATTCACAACTAAAAAAAAATGTAAAGGAGAAGTAAATGTTCGGGGGTTCTGAACTGAAGTCCTTTGAGATCTTATTCCTTAAGGGATTTATTTTACCTTGCACATTTTTTCACAAGTCCCAATATTTGAAAAGTAAAGCTTGTAATATTGATTTGGTCTTTCTGTGAAGGGTTCACGCCACTCTTTTCCAGGAACCCATCCATAAAATCCTGTTCTTAATCCCCAGGTAGTTGAAAGTTTTCACAAGCATGTTAGCGATCCGAACAGGTCTGTCAAGTCTTAAGGAACAGGTGTTCCTTCTCCCAGCCAAGCAAGTTGTCACGTAACTTTGCTATCAAGCTCGTTGTTTCACACCTTTATCTATCGCGAATGCGGAGTGTGGAGTGTGGAATGTGGAGTGTGTGGACAGTGTCTACACTGTTTCTCATTTCCGCCACGAATAGCGCTAGCGTCGCGCGCCGGTGTTAGCAATGGCGTGTCTGTTTCACAGAACAAAAGGATGTTTAGTTTTTCTTTGAGCGAGCCACTAGTGACTACTGGGACCGCACATTTATTTTTTGTTTGTTCATTTGTTAATTTCGTTCGACGTAAAGCCGGTTTTACTATGAAGCGGATACTTGGGGCTCCTCATTTTCAGAGGAATTAAAAAACAAGCGTAGTTCGACATTCCCTTCCTTCTGTTCTTACAATAGAGTATCTAACTGCAATTGTGTAAAATAAAATAAAATAAATATATCGTCACGCCTTTTACCCATTACTGAGGGTGGCAGTCTTCCTAAGCAGATCTCGGTAAATGATATATTTCTTCGCGTGAAGTGTGGTTACCAGTCCTCAAATCACGGCCCCCAAAGTTGTTAGTGGAGGGGGAGCCACAGGGGTGGATTTAATTTTGTGAAAATTGTTTGTCGACTGTGGGGATCGAACCAGGGTTCTCAAGATCCACAGGCCGACTCGATACCACTGAGTCACCTACCCCATTAACAATCAAATGAAACGGATACTTGGGGCTCCTCATTTTCAGAGGAATTCAAAAACAAGCGTAGTTCGACATTCCCTTCCTTTCTTATCTTTTAATTCGTTTTCTGTTCTTACAATAGTATAAAATTAAATAAAATAAAATAAATATATCGTCACGCCTTTTACCCATTACTGAGGGTGGCGGTCTGCCTAAGCAGATCTCGGTAAGTGATATATTTCTTCGCGTGAAGTGTGGTTACCAGTCCTCAAATCACGGCCCCCAAAGTTGTTAGTGGAGGGGGAGCCACAGGGGTGGATTTAATTTTGTGAAAATTGTTTGTCGGCTGTGGGGATCGAACCAGGGTTCTCAAGATCCACAGGCCGACTCGATACCACTGAGTCACCTACTCCTTTTACAATCAAATGAAACACAGACAAACATTCCCTTTCTTTCTTGTCTTTTTGATTCGTTTTCAGTTCTTGCTATAAAGTGTAAGTGAAATTGTGTGGAATATACTTTCAAAACTAGCGCATAAAACTCTACCTTCCTTTCTTATCTTTTTAGATTAATTGTAATAGAATCTGTTACAATAAAGTGCCACACCCAGTAATAGGTAAAAAACATGGTGATATATTTATTTATTTATTTATTTTATAAAATTATACCGCTGCACTGACAAAAATCAGAAAGATATATAAAGTGTGCCAAGTCTCAAAGAACCGATACAGCGAGTCGGATCTTTTTCACGATCAAAATCCGCTGAGTCAGTTAACACATCTGACACGCCCATGTCTAGGATGTATATAATACTTGAGATACGTTTAAATTTTAGAAATTATTTCGGCTCGGCAAAGATTCATGTAAATCAATGTAAACATGTACAATTCTTCGAAAGTTTTATATTTTGCCAGTGTAAAAATCCAATGAGTGACACCCTCCCGGAGGCTTCCGCATCCGTCAAACTAGACACGATATATTGTAGTGTTGCTCACTCTTATTTCTTTTATTTTCATTGGATATCGGATAAATTGCTGGTGGCTCTCAGTGGAATATTATTTGCTCTTCTAACCGCAAGTTGGTTCGATATCATTTCAGTTTTATTAGCTGTGTCAAACCGTCTTCTCAGGACCCGCTAAGTCCATCAAGAGGACCCATTCGAATATCATTATTTTTTAGGTTACAAATTTAATTAAATAAATACAAATTTGAATAAATGTAAAATTAAAGAAAACTGTAATAATTCGGTTTTTTTTCGCTACGAAGTGAATATGAAAGAAAACTATGAAATGTAGCAAAATTTCCGCAAACAAGCAAAAGGATAGGTGGCACTTGGCACAGTAGTATCAAGTCTATGGATTTGAGAACCCGGGTTCGATTTCCACAATCGATAAACAATTTTCACCACGTTAAAACTACCTCTCTGGTTCCTTCTTCACTAACATCTATGGGGGCCGTGATTTGATGGCTTGTAACTACAATTCGCGCATAAATATATCACTTATTGATATCTGCTACGTCAAAGTGCCACATCCAGTAATTGATAAAAGGCGTGATTTTTTATTTATTTTATTTTTAAATATATATATTATCAGTATTGATTACGATACAGATTATATGATTTATTGCTTTGCACAAGACTTTAACAGTAAATAAATAAGTAAATTACAGGGTGTTTCTATACCTCTACATGAAACATTAATGACATATATAATTTAATATACTGATTATAGAACAAAAAGAATTTTTTTGAAATTCGCAAAAATTAGGGTATTTCATTTCTAGCGAACATTTTTAGTGTCACTGGTTTAATTCGAAATTTTGTGCTGGTTCTCCATACACTAACAGCATATCTACTAATTTACTGTTACTAAACATTTTTCTCAAACTTCTCCCACAATAACTTACCCTTTCAATACCGTATACGAAATCAGACTAGGTCTCATATAAAAATAAGGCATTACACCAGGTACCTACATAATAACTAATTCATAAATGATTATTTGTAGGCTGTGTTTATACCTTTATTTCATTAGTAACTTTCATTACTGTACTAATAAACCAGTGACACTAAAAATGTTCGCTAGGAATGAAATACCCTATTTTTTGCGAATTTCAAAAAAATTCTTTTTGTTCAATAATCAGTATATCAAATTATATATTACAATAAAGTTTCGTGCATAATGATATATATAATTTGATATACTGATTATAGAACAAAAAGACTTTTTTTGAAATTCGCAAAAAATAGGGTATTTCATTTCTAGCGAACATTTTTAGTGTCACTAGATTAATAGTACATTTAATTATTTATAATTATGTTACTAATGAAATAAAAATATAAACACTGCCTACAAATAATCATTTATTAATTAGTTATTATGGAGGTACCTGGTGTAATACCTTATTTTATTTTTTTTTAATTTAAATGTACTATTAAACCAGTAAAACCAATAAACCATTAAAATGTTCGCTAGGAATGAAATACCCTATTTTTTGCGAATTTCTAAAATTCTTTTTGTTCTATAATTAGTATATCAAATTATATATGTCATTAAAGTTTCGTGCAAAGGTATCATACTTTCAACTTTTTTATTATCGAGTATCTTTTCAGTAGATACGATTGTCTTAGTAAAGCCCGGATTTTTAGGCAATTGCCTAGATTCAAATTTTAATATACTTCAGGCATTTTCGTTTTTCTATACATAGGTAATATGTTTACGTGTAATGGAAGGTTTTTTTTCGTGCCTTAGAGCCTATTTTTTCTATATTTTGGTTATTGTGCCTATTTTACCTTATACAGCCTATTTTGTCTATTTTTGTTGCCTATTCTAACTTTTATTGAGCAGACAAGGTTTATCATCTACTTCGTTGACTAATTCAGCATCCGACAAAGTGTTTCAACCTAACCTATAATATTTAAAGTACTTTAATCAAGTTTTTGTGTGTGAATTTAAAATGCCGAAAGAAAAAACGTTTTTTAGTCAAAATTTTACGTGGCAATTCAATTGTCTTTGCCATTAGTCAATGGAGCTGAGGTAACTTTAGACGATATGGCTAAATATAAGAACGCCCCGGTCACATTTTGTGATGTCGAACGATGTTTCCAACTTACAAGCAATTTCTGACTGACCGAAGACAGTCTCTTTCCGAAAATTTCATAGAGCAATTGCTCGTAATATTTTGTGAATTAAAGTATACTACATAGTTTTAATTTGAATAATAGTTAATAAAATGAGAACCCTACATTATTATTTTTCAGATTGTGTTAATTTTTGTTTAAAATGATTATTTTTTTCTAACGAAAAGTAGATACGAGTACCAATATTAGAAACAAGGATTCGTTTATTTTTTTTAAAACAAATTATTTACATTTAGGCTGCCTAAAATCCCGCCTATTTTAGAGTAATTACCAGCCTATATGCCTGCCTATTTGGGTGTTTTTAAGAGCCTAAATATCCGGGCTTTACTTATTAGTATCAATTACATATTAACATCATTTCCATGAATTGAATTTATAGTCTAGTTACGGCCCTGTTCTCATTAACACACAATAGGTGCAGAATCGCCACATCGCCAGTGTGTCGATGTTATTGCTTGTCTGTTCTGTCGGCTCGGTTTTGTCCACATACGTGTTCCATACAGACACACAGACAGACATACAGACATGGCCGTGTCTCTCAACCACCCGTTTCAAATTATAATCAAATTGCACTGGCGAGTTTTTTGCTTACTCGGCGTGGCGGGATACCTACACACTAAAACGATACAATCGGTCAAAACATGCTACAGTAATGGCATAATCCTTGAAACAACTGAATTGGTTAGTTCATTTCATGGAAAGATCGCTTTATACTGCAGCATCCATAGGCTTGTAATAATAGCATTACAAATGCAGTGGCGAACTAGAGCGTTAAGCTATATCTACACGAATTTAAATATTCGAGATGGCATTACCTGTTCGATAGAACATCTCATGTCATCTTACCGTTTTTTAGAGATCTTATTCTCTGCTGGCACAGTCCTTCGTCACCAGCTTCTTCACGTGAACTTTGTTCTTGGTGAAGAAGTGAGTTATACCATACTGATGAGCTCTAATAACTGTGCTGGCCAGCCTCTGACGATGCCCTCATAAGGTGACTTGGAGGCTGAATTTGGTGAGACTTAGCCAAGTGTTTAGTTTATATTTTATTAAACCTAGTTTCACCAAGTGTATGGATGTCAATTAATTTTGTCTTTGTTGTTATTTAAATTGCTGCATAGCTTTTCCTTTTTTCGGTAGATGGCATTGCCTGTTCGATAGAACTTCTCATGTCATCTTACCGTTTTTTAGATATCTTATTCTCTGCTGGCACAGTCCTTCGTCACCACCTTCTTCACGTGAACTTTGTTCTAGGTGAAGAAGTGAGTTATACCATACTGATGAGCTCTAATAACTGTGCTGGCCAGCCTCTGACGATACCCTCATAAGGTGACTTGGAGGCTGAATTTGGTGAGACTTAGCCAAGTGTTTAGTTTATATTTTATTAAACCTAGTTTCATCAAGTGTATGGATGACAATTAATTTTGTCTTTGTTGTTATTTAAATTACTGCATAGCTTTTCCTTTTTTCGGTAGATGGCATTGCCTGTTCGATAGAACTTCTCATGTCATCTTACCGTTTTTTAGAGATCTTATTCTCTGCTGGCACAGTCCTTCGTCACCACCTTCTTCACGTGAACTTTGTTCTAGGTGAAGAAGTGAGTTATACCATACTGATGAGCTCTAATAACTGTGCTGGCCAGCCTCTGACGATGCCCTCATAAGGTGACTTGGAGGCTGAATTTGATGAGACTTAGCCAAGTGTTTAGTTTATATTTTATTAAACCTAGTTTCACCAAGTGTATGGATGACAATTAATTTTGTCTTTGTTGTTATTAGATAGAACTTCTCATGTCATCTTATCGTTTTTTAGAGATCTTATTCTCTGCTGGCACAGTCCTTCGTCACCAGCTTCTTCACGTGAACTTTGTTCTTGGTGAAGAAGTGAGTTATACCATACTGATGAGCTATAATAAGAGCGAAATGCGTCTATGGTTACTAACTGTGCTGGCCAGCCTCTAACGATGACCTCATAAGGAAGACTTGGAGGCTGAATTTTGTGAGACTTAGCCAAGTGTTTAGTTTATATTTTATTAGAATGGAATACTATCTAGCTGTGTGAGATATCAAGCTATCTACTAACATAGTTTACTCGATATTCGGTAAGGCTCTCGCGGTACTTCCTTCATTTCTTTATTGATTCGTAGTTAGAGAAATGGGCGTAAGTAAAAGATTTATGAAACAGGTGCACAGGAATGGATTTCGGGTGTGAGGAATGAAAGAGCTTGTATTGAGAGAGCAATAGTGTGGTTGAAGCGTGTATGGTGTGTCAGGATGAGAATATTGATGTGTGATTTTTTATGAATCTGTTAGTGCTTCAGGGGTTCGTGCTACCCCATTTAATGGAATATAGCGTGATGTTATGTATGTATCTAAAAGCCAGTTCGAGTTAATCATGATTGAAATTATCCAAAACATGTTTATAGAGACCATTCATCGAATGAGGAACTTGAAAAGCTTTTATAAAATCCAAACGATAACGAAAAATTAACCGCTTTTTCATTTAGCGATCCGGTTCATTTCGTTCACGGTACTGAACCGGCTAAATTGAATGTATCGGTCACAAACTACCCATCTCTAATCCGAACCACTCTGACACAATCGTAATATTTTATACAGGATGTCCAAAATACTTGGAAACGCTTAAATATCTCGAGAACGACGCAATCAATGACAAAGTTACAAAACCCTTTTTTTATTTTTCTAAAACTATTCAAGCATAATATGCAAACATACCTACCACCTCCCTTGGTAGGCGAGGTGGGGGTCAG
This sequence comes from Pterostichus niger, assembly GCA_947425015.1. Taxonomy (NCBI): domain Eukaryota; kingdom Metazoa; phylum Arthropoda; class Insecta; order Coleoptera; family Carabidae; genus Pterostichus; species Pterostichus niger. The sequence continues at coordinate 16,491,289 of OX380347.1, forward strand.
CTTCAAAGCTTAAATGGAAACCCCCAATTTTTATTGTACATTCTCCATAAAAATACTGTAATTTATTTGCAAATTTCAACCTCATTCCCCACCCCCTTGGGGCCAGAAAGAGAGGAAATAAAAAAAAATTGGGAACAAAATTAAAGTCGAAAAGTTATCGTTTCTCAATTTTACTACTTGCTTGTCAATTAGTAAACGTAAATTTATTTCAGTTTTCCATTAATCCGTCAGTACGGTGGTGTGGATAGCGATATGGAATACGAATCCGGAGATCCCGAGTTCGAATCTCACTCAAGTTAAAAATTATATGAACTACCACACTGCGGCTCGGTGAGTGCGGTTCCTGCAGGGGCGCCGAGAGGAAAAGCGGGCCCCGGGGAAAAAAATTCGGGCCCCCTTTAACTTTGAATATTTATTAATTAAATATAAGATACAAAAAAATATATTTATAAATATATGTATGGTTTTGCTTGGTTTTCTTCCCTTGCAGCTTTTTCTTTTCGTTTTAAAGCACCTGATTTATGGCGGTAACTCATTTTTAATGTTTAAAATGTATTTTTCGTTATCTGCTACAAATTTATGTCTGCATAAGTATGTAAGGGCAGAATCTACAAAAAGAGTTAAAAAGTATTAATAGTGTTTGAAACAGATGTTTTATAAAACTTTATATTCATTTACATAAAACTATTAATTACCTTCATATATGTATGTTATAAATACTCCTTCGTAGTACTGAAGTCTTCAAATTTAAAATTTATTGTGCTCACTAAAATCGAGGCTAAAATGTTGTATTATTTTATTATTTATTTTTATTTTAGCTAATTGTTGCAGGAGAAGCCTCCTATACAATAGTTGGTAATAATAACTAAGTGAAATATTAGAAAGTACAAGTATCAGTAATAACATTAAACACATATCATAATACGAGTATACAACTAAAATTACAATAAAAATGCAATTATAAATCATTTTGTCGGAAACACAGCATGAATTGGAAGCATTGAGATATAATGAGGCAAAATAGTTTAAAAAATATTACTTTTAATAAATCTGAATTTAAATATAAACTTTCCGGAATATCAAAGTTAATAAAAAAAAGGTGGAAGAAAAAAAATAATAATAATTTTGAGAGACATACGACAAACGAAACAAAGGAAGAGGAAAGTGTCATTGGTTCATACAAAAGCTCCTCAATTTAAAGGCAGAAATGGTGTAATAAAATATATCATTTATTTTTTCTAAACAAAGTGTTTTAAAAAGGTCGGTCCAGTCAGGTAATGAATTTAAATTATATTTACGTAAATAACCGTGTTGTAAATGAGATAAATTCCCTTCCCCTCCTAGATACGCCTCTGTACTTTTCGCTGTGCTACGTACCCCCAACGGATTATGATTATAGTTGAGATTGAACCGTTACCATAACTGTTAGCGTTGTGGAGATGCTGATAGGAAAATGGCAATAGCTAATTCCCGATGGCTACATTACACCTGTAATTGGTTATTCGTTTGGTAATTTGTGGTTAATAAAACATCCGGTAGATAAACAGTTAGCGGTTACTCTTTGATTGTAATTGTACCGCTACCGGTAAATGCACGGTTATTTCATTATTGTTCAATCAATATTTCAAATTATCTGGAGTTTTCAGTTTCTCCTACACTTTTATAATAGTTGGTATATCTTCATTAATATCTCGTCGCTCTTCCAAGATCATCGTTGCGCATGTATTGAATTGGATCCTGCACTATGGTCACAAACTAGTAAACTTATCATTTATATTGAGACCAAAAACCATCGTACTAGAGATAACCAAAATTTAAAAAATATTATTGGGTTTTAAGTAGAGATGGGCGAATATCAAATTTCTCGAATTCGAATATCGAATACACCTAAAAATTAATTTATTTATTATTAATAATTATTTAATTATGTCCTTTTCATTATTTGAATGAAATTGTTAAGATAAAATAAAGTTAAAACAAAAAGTACAAACAAAAAAGAAAAAGACGAAAACTTCAAATTTAAGGTGAAATCTGAAACGTACGGGTTGATATAAATAAATATAATATAAATATATCATCACGCCTTTTACCCATTACTGGGTGTGGCACTTTGCCGTAAGCAAATCTCGGTAAGTGATATATTTCTTTGCGTTAAGTGCGGTTACCAGCCGTCAAATCAAGCCCCCCAAAGATATTAGTGGAGAGGGAGTCACAGGGGTAGATTTAAATTGGTGAAAATTGTTTGTCGCCTGTGGGGATCGAACCAGGGTTCTCAAGATCCATAGGCCGACTCGATACCACTGAGCCACCTACCCCATGACGGGTTGATATTGGCGAAAAACAAATTTGAAATATGGTACGTTTTCATGGTTTTGAAACAAAATAACTTTGTTATTAATAACTTCAAAGTATTGTAATAGCATTAAGTTTATGATAAAGAAAAACATAGTCAAAAATTGAGGTCAACATATGACGCGATATTCGAGGTATTCGAATGTTCGCTATACTGACGTTAATATTCGAAAATCTCGAATATCGAATAATGTCAATATTCGCGGCATTCGACTATTCGCGGATGATATTCGCCCATCTCTAGTTTTAAGATATTTGTGTTTTCATTGCTGACGTCAGAATATTGTGATCTTTCTTTAACCATCTTTCTTGCACATCTAGTCTATTCAGTTTTCTTTTATTTTTGTGTTCATATCGTTATATACAGAATAGATAACTATATTTTAAATAAATATTTAATGTATATTATTACTTAAATAAAATGGTTAGGCTTACACAAATCAGTGCAGGGAAAGTGAAACTGAAAGGTAAAGATCGGGATATCGTATCAATCTTTGACTAAGATAATCTTACAATTTATTTATTTTTCTTTCTGAAATAACTGATAGCAATTCATTCATATGTCACGAAAGTTATTTATACTTAATTTCTATATTTTTCTAAATGTTAAAGTAGGTCATATATGTGACACATTTTCTTAAGTCTAACGTCACAAATTTAAAAAATATCATTACAATTTAATGAATATTAATTAGGACTTTGTAGAACTGTACATTGTTTTCAATTTACATGAAGTTTCATCAAAATAATAATTTCTATTATTATTTTATTGAATATTGCATGTAAAGAGATGAAACAAGACAACCGTATATCTACGTACAAGTTTACAACCATCTAATACAGTGCTTCTCAAACTTGGATTAAAGCCCCCCTCCCCTCCCCGATTGTTATTTTTAATAGAAACGCCACCTGTTCCATATATGTAGGAGTTTTCAAAAAAAGCTTATCAATCAAAACATGAAATAAAAAATTATAAACACTAAAATAATTCATTATTTTATTATGCAACATCAGATAAACATGTAGTAGTAGTGTTATAATGATAATTAAATAATTAATATATTAGATATATTAATTTTGAGAATTTTGAAAAAATGATTTCTGTTTTATAATTAATACGTTGAGTACTATATGGGATTAAAGTAAGTGCCATAAGTTATGAAACATCCTGTATCTTGAAGTCCTTAAATCTCCTAGAATTTTTACATTTTGAAACTGGTATCATTACACACTCGTTGAATAATATTCTATTAGTTTCATAAATTTTAGCTTGTCGTAAATATTAATAGAAGAATTAGTAAATAAATAAATAAATATATCATCACGCATTTTACACATTACTGGGTGTGGCACTCTGCTTAAGCAGATCTCGGTAAGTGATATATTTTTTTCTCGTGAAATGAAATATGATTAATCTCGTTGTACTCGTATAAAAATCGCGTTTCTATTGTATTTCTGGCATCTACAGCGCCTATCTCAAAACAGCACCTCCTCGTCGATCGATTGCTCCCGTCTCTCGATGAAATGATGTGTAGATATCGATCACAGAAGCACATAGCACACAGCAGCATCAGCAGCATCAGCAGCATCAGCAGCACATCACATCGCCTCGTCTCGTCTCGCTTCGCACGAATCCGTGGGGAAATATTCCCACAGTCGAGAGCATCTGCAAATTCATTATCCGGTACGATTGGCGCCCGCGCCGCTTGATATTAGACGCCGAGAACTCGCAATTATACCGCTCGAGAGCTGCGTGAAATCGTCAAGGAAGCTCTCTTTCGATGCGGTGACAAGGACGAGCTTCCAATCCCAATCAATCGCTGATGTTGAAGCCACATCCTTCAACTGGACAAGACGACACGATACATTCTAGCCAGATTCTTTAACTCTATCATTATTACTATTTCAGTTTTTTGTTATCAGAATTATATTTATGGGGTAGGTGGCTCAGTGGTATCGAGTCGGCCTGTGGATCTTGAGAACCCTGGTTCGATCCCCACAGCCGACAAACAATTTTCACCAATTTAAAAAAATCTACCCCTGTGGCTCCTCCACCACTAATATCTTTGGAGGCCGTGACTTGACGGTTGGTAACCGCACTTCACGCGAAAAAAATATATCACTTACCGAGATCTGCTTAGGCAGAGTGCCACACCCAGTGATGGGTAAAAGGCGTGATGATATATTTATTTAGAATTATATTTGTTATGTACTTAATAAAATAAAATAAATATATCAGCATGTCGTTTACCCATTACTGGGTGTGGCACTTACCGTAGCAGATCTCGCCCTGAAAAAGATATTAGTGAAGGACGAGCCATAGGAATCGAATCTGGGTTCTTAAATCCACAAACTGACACGATACCACTGAGCCACCTACCCCATTAATTATTAATTAATTAATTAATTTATGTTACGCTATACAACAGGAATGTAATTCCAATTACAGTACAGGGTCTGACTCACTGAGCCGCAGTGTGGTAGATCATATAATTTTTAGCTTGAGTGCGATTCAAACTTAGGATCTCCAAATTAAAATTCCGTAACGCTATCCACACCACCGTATTGACGGACAAACTATAAATTTTGTAACAAGATTATAATAGCCATTATACACGAGTTGCATAAATTATTAATTTAAATAACACCCTTGAATGTCAAATAATTATGAAAAATAATGTTGTCATTTACCGATCGGTAACATATAATGATCGACTTACAGAACAGTGGGAATTATTCTTCACTGTGTCTTTATTTCATTATTAAAGTTGTTTCATTATTCATCATTCATACATAAAGCTTTGTTTAACTACATAGGTAGCAAACAATGGACTACAAATTAACAATGGTCGAGATAGTTGAAAACATGTTATGTAATTTTAATGCTCTGCCTTACATATATACCGGATGCCCCAAATAAATAGAGACATATGTGTTAAACATGTGATATCATATCTAAACACGTTTTACATTTGTTAATTTTTTTATTATTACAAATTATCAAGTTATAAAAGGTAACCATACAATTAAATTCTTAATACAATTTTTAATAAACAACTTGCTGAACTAAAACTAGAACATTTTTTTAGTATTTTCTAATGACATAAACATAATGTCGACTGCGGGGATCGAACCAGGGTTCTCAACATCTACAGGCTAGGGAATGCAATACCGGGATCCCGGACATAATTTGTCCGGTATTCAAACCGGTATTTACCATAAAAATACCGGTTTTTCGGTATTTTTTCAATTGAAGTATAAGATACAATTTAGTGGAATGTTATTAATATTTATTACTTTAATGTTTAACTCCTTTTTAAAATAATATTATTGAAGAGTTGGCAAGCTTGTGTATTTGTCAAGTATTAGCTGGCCGATCGCTAATTCGTAGTAGTCTCGTAGTAGTTCGTTAGCAAATAACATTATTAATAGAGATGGGTGAATATCATCCGCGAATAGTCGAATGCCGCGAATATTGACATTATTCGATATTCGAGATTTTCGAATATTAACGTCAGTAAAGCGAACATTCGAATACCTCGAATATCGCGCCATATGTTGACCTCAATTTTTGACTATGTTTTTCTTTATCATTTGTACATAAACTTAAAGCTATTACAATACTTTGAAGTTATTAATAACAAAGATATTTTGTTTCAAAATCATGAAGACGTACCATATTTCAAATTTGTTTTTCGCCAACATCAGCCCGTACGTTTCACCTGAAATTTGAAGTTTTCGTCTTTTTCTTTTAATTTTATTTTATCTTAATAATTTCATTCAAATAATGAAAAGGACATAATTAAATAATTATTAATAATAAATAAATTTACTTTTAGGAGTATTCGAGTGCCTCGAATATTCGAGATCTGATTAATATTCGTATTCGATATTCGCATTCGAGAAATTTGATATTCGCCCATCTCTAATTATGGGGTAGGTGGCTCAGTGGTATCGAGTCGGCCTGTGGATCTTGAGAACCCTGGTTCGATCCCCACAGCCGACAAACAATTTTCACCAATTTGAAAAAATCTACCCCTGTGGCTCTCCCTCCACTATTTTTTTTTGGGGGCCGTGATTTGACGGCTGGTAACCGCACTTCACGCGAAAAAATATATCACTTACCGAGATCTGCTTAAGCAGAGTGCCACACTCAGTAATGGGTAAAAGGCGTGATGATATATTTATTTTATTTATTTCTAATTATTAAGTTAAGTCAAATCAAAAGACAACTAGTAATATTTTGGATTGTTAAAATTAAATTATTTCAATTCTAATCACAGTACGAAAACTATATAATTGAAATAGATAGTATGTAGATATAATCGCGAAACGCGGCGTTCTAAATAACAAGCTCAAACGGCGCCGTGACGTCACTCGAGATCGTAGTTCTTGCCCAGCTGCTTGAATTTCTTTGCGGGCATGTATAATTTTCTATTCGCTGTGGAGTCTGTTATGAATGAATATGAAGATGCGCTCAATGACATAATTGGTCTGCATTGGATTTGCAGAAAGTTATTGGAAAATTTTCATAGTAAATTCTAAAAAAAAAAATTCAACTTGATGAAAGATTACAAAAAATACTGGAAAATTACGTAAAATGTACGCCAGTGGATGAAAAATGTTCCTAACCAATAGAAATTCAAGAATCGGTTCCTTATTATCATTTTGTAATTTTAATAAATATTAAAAGTTTTCAAATAAATTTAATGTTTACATACCTAATTTTGTGTTTAAATATCTTAAATATTGATAAAATTCTTATACATTTAATTTAAAAAACTATTTTTAAATTAATATAATTAAACATATGACATATTCAATAAATAATAATTTTTGTGCATAAAATACACTCGAAAACATTTTGAAGTGCACTGGTTTGTTCTTTGTAATCCGTGGTGCGCATGCACTGCCTGCCCCTAGTTTAAATGTATAGGCAGTGGCAGCTAGATTTGCTGGTAGATAATTAGTGTTTTTGATTGAAAATATCAATAAATATAAATAAAACTTAGTGTCTTCCGTAAGTATAAACTTTAATCGGGCGATTTTGATAGAAATCCCACGTGGACATATAGTTTTTGATACTTAAAAATGTATGAATAATATGTTACATGAATGGCTTGTTACCGAACACAAAGAAATATTACATTTTAACAATTCAATTTGAGATAAACTGCTTTAGTATCATATTTGGACTTTTAAAAATAATATTCTTTCAAATCACTATAATATTTTTGCATATCTTTAGATTTTAACAGTTATAAATAGTATTTCTATTTCGAAAAACGTATATTATTATTTACGTACATAAATAATATTTTTTATACATGAAAATGTGTAAAAGTATTATTTTTTAATGTATTTGTTCATTTTGTATCGATTTTTAGAAGAATTTAGTTTGTTCAAACGATAAATTTGCCGAAGTGAACGTGTTCGTTACATAAGTGTAGTCAGTATGACGCTAGGTATCGTTGAATGTAGCTGGATAAAATATTTGTACTTTATAACAAAATAATGGGTAAAAAATTCATTTGATTAATATTCTAATATTTTCGATAGATATTTGATTTTAAATGTAGTGTAAAAATGTACTTTGTAATATACCATAATAATGCATTTTATTAGTTGGTTTTACTAATGGTTAATTATTATTTTAAACAATATTCTAATCATTTCGAGTATTTTTCTCAATTTTTAAATTTCGACAATTAAAAATTTAATTCAAATATTGTTCATATTACTTATTATCATTTACAAATATAAATTTAGTTTTCTATGCATTTAAATTGGTACAAGTATTAATTTTGTTGTCTGCTTCGATGTTAATTGAACAAGTCTGTGCATGCAAGTCCACCTACTCTCAACAAGCAAAGCCATTTATTCGAGTTGTCAGCGTTTACCAATACAGTCTTAATAATTTGTACTCGTAATTCAGTCATTTTGTAGTCAGTGACCAAGTGAAAAGTCATGCGTGGTTTAAATCTCGAGTGAAAAACTTTTCGTGTGTAGTGTTGTGCCCAGAGAAGGTTCCGGGTTGCAGTTGGCAGTTGCTAAAGCCTTCTAAATGGTAGGTTCATTTTTTAAAGCATTTTAAAACTATTCTCTTGATTGTTTTCTCTATTATCATTATTCTACTTTATTTTTATGTGTACTAATATATTTTTTCAATTGTTGCAGGTTCCGGAGAACTTACAGGAGGCAAGGTGAGTAACAATATACATGTGCTTTCTTGTCTATCTCTTTTGCAGTAGTACTGTAGGAGTAATTCTATTTACTCATTATTATATATTTCATACTTCTTAAATGTGATTATTAACCTGAGTCAATATTTGCTATTTATTCAAAAATATTTATACAAATGACTAATTTAAATAAATGTTTAGATTGACCCAAATTAACTCGTAACTTACAACATTTATCAGCTATTCAATAATTTTTTTTTGGGACTTTTAAATAAATAAATACAGGATAAAATCACATTTATACATATATTTTCTTTATTTCCGAAGCACATGTCGCATCCACATGTAGTTTAGTTGGGCCGTGCGTCGAGCATCGAATGTCCGCAATTAAAATCGAAGTATTACATAATTTATTTATAGTAAAGTTTTAATGAACCTTCGTTCGTTTATAATTATGAAATTAAATAAATTTAAAACGTTTAAAGTTCGCGACAGATCAATTGCTTTAAGATTATATTTGCTTAAAGAATTTTTAAACAAGTAAAATCAATCTCAGTTACTTTCAATAACAAAACAAGAGACTTACGAGCATGCTTGTATGGACTCAGAATGTCTGTGGTGTTTCTGTGGTTCGCTAGCACCTTCTGCAGGCTTATGGGGTCTCCTAAAGAACTTCAAACTATTATCAAGAGCCTGTACCAGTGAAGAAAAAGACAGTTTTTTTGTCATACAGTATACTTGCAAATTATTGAATATTTTTAATAATATAGGTTGAGAAACACTTCAATATTTAATTTTAAAACACACACTTTTATTTTGTTGATGAATGAAGTAAACTTCGCGAATTGTGTTCGGATTCGGGTCGGTTTGCGTGATTTTAAATAAATTTAGGCTAGTCTGGTTTTCACATGGAGTGTTTTGAATTCTTAGGCGATTAAATTATATATACAGTCCCAGAAAATTTTCTAAAATACATATAAGAATGAATTATTTATAAAGTAAGATTGCATATATTCCTGAAAAATTGGTAATGTTTTTTTAAATAATTCATACAGTGTTTGAATACTTTTTAAAGTACATTTTAAATTTAGTTTCTCTAAAAAAAAGTAAAGTCTTTTAAATAACACATAAAGGCCTTGATTAATCATTAAAATACTTTTAAGATTGTATATTTTCTAGAAAAATTGGCAATGCCTGTTAAATGATTCATACAGTTTTTGAATATTTTTTAATCTGTAATTAAATTTTAAAGTACTTTTAAAATTTAAGAATTAAATTAGTTAACACTTATAAATTGAGGCTTTAGGTTCAAATCCTGGTATCCTCATAGTTTTTATGTTGTTTAAAGATTTTTATAATGAAAGATCTGCAATAATAATTTAATTCTATAATTACGCCTACATTACATTTAGATATTGCGGCACTTGCCGGGGTAGATTGCGAGGGGTATTTGATTTATTGACTTATTTGGAAATGAACATAGTTTTCTGACTAGTATGTCAGCCAATTTTTATTTTTTCTAAAAGTAATTAAATATAAACACAATAGTAATTGAACCCTTTATTTTTTATTGATTTATTTATAATATTAACGTAGTTTATTGACAAGTGTCACCCAAATTCTTATCTGAACCTTTCTGCCTCTGAGGATGGCTTTGGCCTCTGGCGTGGTTTACACGTTGAGTAACCTTTGTCAACCCCTCTTTGGTCTTTAACTAGCTCAGCCTATGAGGATGGCTTTGGCCTCTGGCGTGGTTTACACGTTGAGTAACCTTTGTCAACCCCTCTTTGGTCTTTAACTTTCTCATCTTTTGCAACCTACTCAAAAGATACCCCGGAAGATGTATTAGATTTTCACCATGTTAAATCAGACTAGAATTTTGACTTTGATACAAAACATAAATTCTTTTTCAGGTGAACAACACACAATACACATATTTTGCGTAACGTTTTAGCTTTTGTTCGCTCGTCGCCGCGTTTCTCCGTCGTTGGGGGGCCGCCTAACGTGCGGTCTATTACAACATATTTTTGTATATTTGTATAATTTATGTATGTTTCGGGTGTAACCCGTCCTAGTAGGCGGAGCCCCCACTGTATACACTAATCTTTTTCCTAAAAGAATTTTCAGGTACATTTTACAATAATAAATCGCTTGTGCTAATTTACTTAATGTTGGCATCCTGTAGCTTAAAATAAAAATATCCTCTTTGCAAATTTACAAATATTTGAATATCCTGTAAATGAAGGAAAATAATCAGTAGATTTAAGAGAATGTAAAGAGAATCTAATTCCGCGTAGTCTGCAACTTCATCCACAACAATCACACGTCGCTATTCCGCTGTAAAGTACTCAGCGCGTGTATAAAACAACAAAGCAAAGCAACAACAGAGCTGCCACGTTGTTGGAGCGTGGCGTGTGCGTGTGCGCGTGCGCCGCATCACGCACCGATAATGACACGCTAAATACGACTAATGGAGTTGGCTGTTCCTCGGTCGTGCGCGTGACTGAGTACGCCGCACTGGGATATACTCGTATGATGAACCAACTACCAGCTACTACCAAGTGCTGCTTTCCAATATTTTACATTACCATATCACAGAGATGGAGACTCTAATGTTGCTGCTGCTGCTGATGCTGCTGATGTTGATGCGGATGATGTTGATGATGTTGATGTGCCTGTATAGATGCGAGCTAATTGTAAATTGTTCCCTAATTATATACATCTTGGTTACGGTAATAACATTATTTCATTTGTCCTGATACTACGCTGAAAATAACATCGGCCAAATCATTCAAGATAAAGATACACCCAGGAAATGTATTACATTTTATAAAATCAGCAAAATCATTAACTAGCGTGATACATTCATTCTGAACTTTTCAATTTAATTTCTGCCGTTATAAACGCTTATTACCCATTACTAGATGTGGCACGCTGCCGTAGCAGATCTCGCTAAGTGATATATACAGATGTTAGTGACTGGACAGCTACATGTCTAATTTTAATGTGGCGAAAATTGTCAGCTATTGGAATCGAACTCAGGTTCTCAAATCCACAGGCTGACTCGATACCACTGAACTACCCCTAACTTCATGTTTTACTGAAATAATTTTCAGTTGTACTGTACATTCAGCTACAGAAGTAAGGCGTATAATAGTGCACATTTTATCTTTATTGACGGTTGCAACAATTTTACTTACAAATACCAATTAAATTATGTTCATATTTTCCAAATGAATTTCTCTTCTTATCTTCTAAATAAATGAGATATTTTAACTTATGGGTTCTCAACACACGTTGAATGTAACTAATGTGATGACACGTCATGCGCTGCTTTAGTCTGAGACGGGTGACGTATTGACACGTCAAGCCAAATGTGAGCAGTTAGCAATGTTGGTATGTACCCGATATTTGGTCAGCTTCTCGCGAATGGTATAACTTCATGTTTTACTGAAATAATTTTCAGCTGTACTGTACATTCAGCTACAGAAGTAAGGCGTATAATAGTGCACATTTAACTCTTAAGAGGATATTATCCGGTACGAAAAATAAGCTATGTTTCTGGAACAAATCCTAACTGTATAACAGCACATATTTTATTAATTTTTTCACTATTATGTAAATAAAGGATGGAAATAGTGCGCTAACTCTGATTTTTTAATTTTTCATTCCTGGAAAATTTTTGTATTTGCTTTGAAAAATCACCTATTTTTGATAGTAAATTAACCACAAAAAAAGGAAAATTTTGATATAGTAGTGAGATAGCGGCCTGTAGGCAACCTTTATTTATAACTATAGCAAATTTCAAGCATATAGGTTCATTCTTCTGGCTGTAGTTTGTTCCAGAAAATGATCTCTTTTCGAATACACTTTGCCTACTTCACCAAACATTCCTATCCTCCCACACTACACTTCATTCACATTCCTAGTCCTTCTCATGTAATCTCGTCTATTCCACTCATTCGGAATTATTCATCCACACAACAGTTAATTTGCTAATCATATCAATTAATTTATTCTTTGATCTTTTATGCCATCGTTCATCCACACTTTCATGTACATTATCGTCTTATAAAAAAATTACTATAAAATATATTTAATTGGCCAAGTACGCGAGTTCTATTTACACGAATTCAAATTTACATCGATTTATGAATCCTAATTTGGCTAATTGAAAATAAAATACAATGATGCGTCATTAAATTAAAATTATTTTAAAGAATTCTGTGTGAAGAAGACGAGATACATTTGATTCTGTTCTTTGATTGGTTGATGAATCCATTTAAAAAGTAACTGCGTACTAAGTCTCTACCTCCAAAAATTATTATAATTTTCGAGTTTGATAAAATTGGGTGGTCCATCGGTCTGTATTTTTTTACTCGATTATTGTAAATATTAGTACCGAAAAAGTTTTCAAAATTTATTTTAAATGTCCACATTTCTGCAGTACAAGTTTTTCTACCGGTTGTTCCAATTTCGCACAATGATATGCAACTTTATATTTTTAAATGAAACATGTTATATATTTTTGCAAAATAATATATTGTAATACTAGTGAGGTAAAAATTTAATTGCAACATGGGTACGAAAGTTGAAGCAAATGTTTTGCAGTGGCCCTTTTCCATGTATGTTACATACTGCTTTTTTCAACATGAAGCGTGAAAATTACATTTTTACGTTTGCGATACAATAAATTTAATAATTATTTATATAAATCAAAGGAGTTGTATTTGCAAATGCACATCACGTTTCCTTGGTCACCATGTCAAATGACATTTCCCTCACTCCATTTAGTTGTGATAGTAACCGTTTCCTTCACTAGCGAGGAAACTTATTTACTTTCATCATTAGTGAGGGAAATGGTTACTTTTACAACTAAATTGAGTGAGGTAAATGTCACTTTCACAAGTAAAAAAAATCATTTGTTTCTCTTTAAACAGTTATTATTCATTATAGTCAGTATATAAACTATTCACGTTTCTATTAATAAATAATCACACATAGAAAGTATGCCATAAATTCACTTGTTTTTAACAATTAGATTAATTACTGTGAGATCTTTAATAATTATTACTTTCTTCTCTCACTTAATTTATAAATTTTTCTTTGTTATAATTTATTTAATTTGTTTATATAAAAACGAATTAGTTAACATGGTATTTATTCTAGGTGAATTTTGGTATACTTTATATGTTGGTTTCGCGGGGCATTTGAAACTGGGAAAAATTGACCGGAAAAAAGGCAAATATTATTTAATTGAAATTCATTTTATAAAAAAAAGCATCACACCTCTTTTATCCATCACTGGGGGTAGCACACTAGCGTAGCAGATCTCGGTAAGTGATATATTTCTTCGCTTGACGTGCGGTTACCAATCGTCAAATTAAGGCCCCCAAACATGTTAATGAAAGAGGAGCCACAGAGATAGTTTTAATGTGGCGAAAATTGTATGTCGACTGTGGGAAACGAACCCGGGTTTTCAAATCCACAGGCCGGATAGATACCACCTTATTTAAATAAAATAATTATTAAATATGTAACTAATGGGGTAAAAGCATTATTATAGCACTATAATTTTGAAGAATTATACACGAATATGTAAAAAAATATATAAAATTAATAAAATAAGGCAATATATCATCACGCCTTTTACCTATTACTGGGTATGGCACGACACCGTAGCAGATCACGGTAAGTGATATATTCTTTGCACGTTAAGTACGGTTATCAGCCGTCAAATCACACCCTGTAAAGATGTTAGTGGAGAACGAGACATGGAAGTAATTTTAATGTGATAGACTGTGGGAATTGAACCCGGGTTCTCAAATACAGTCTGATTTGATACTACTCATCCGGGAAAAAGTTAATAAAAATTAAATTCACTGTTAAAATAACAAATTTGACATATTACCTCATTCGAAAAAAAATAAAGAATGACTTCTTTTTTGTTCATAATTTTTGTAAATAAAAATGCATGAAGCAATGAGTACATTACATTACTAGTGTGGCAATGAACTACATTACCTGTCTCAAATAACTGAAAATCAATTACACAATAAATCGTTATGCTAGTAAATATAAATTTTTCTTTGTATTTGGTTATTTAATAAATTCAATTAACTCTACGGACACATTTGTGGCGTATAGTTGAGAACTTCTGGTGTAGACTTAATCCATCTTAATACAAAAAATACATAATCTGTTGTGAGCTACATTATATATCCGTCTCATAAAATGAGTTAAAAAGAGAAATCAAGTATCATGAATGGAACGGTGATGCAAAGAACTCAATTAACAAAGTATGAAACAAGTAAGCGAAAGATATAAATAAAATGAACAAAGGAGCTCGGGAAATTTCTTTGATGCTGTGTATTCAAAAACCATCTCACACAAAATCAAAAGCATCAATAAGGAAAAAAAGGAGTACGATAAAAACAAAAATGTTGTCATTAATTTTCCGTAATCTTCAACCCGATTTATTAAAAAACGGAGCACAAAGTACATCTTAATTTTTGAAAGGCTTTAACAAAACGTCGCTTGGAAACAAAGACCGAAATGACGTCAGTAAATCAAGAACAAATCAATTAACTTGTAGCTGAGAAAAATAACAAACCATTAATCCATTCAGAACGCGTTGAGCAAAGTCATTTACCGTGGTGGGGCTCGGAGTTCATTTGCCCCTTTTTATTATATTCACGGATAGATAATAATAAAACACTTGTTGCGTTCGCTCGGTGCTCGCGGTAAGGCAAGGCGGCGTGTTTTCTCTCCCCTCCACTGCTCCGGCATCGGAGTTTCACCGGAGTTTCACCCCACCACTATTTAGCTGGTATGCTGCGTGCTTTCGTCGCCTTCACACTTACGGTTAACACATTTATAGGCCTGTAAGACGTTAACTTTACTACTTAAATATTTAAAAAGACCGCTAACATTTTACTTATTCTTTCTTTTCATTATATAACTTGTTAATTTTGCAACGTTGTAATTATGATTTGTGTAGCAAAAGAAAAACTAATAGTTCTTGTCAACTTTTAATTTCATTTCCTGATGCTCTTATTTTATGTTCCCAGAGATATTACTTCTGAAGGTCTGTAATAACTTTTCCACTTCGTTGTAATTCACTACACTTTTTTAATACTATTTCTTTTTATCTTTATTGACGGTTGCAACAATTTTACTTACAAATACCAATTAAATTATGTTCATATTTTCCAAATTAATTTCTCTTCTCATCTTCTAAATAAAGTAGATATTTCAACTTATGGGCTCTCAAAACACGTTAGTCGGAGACGGGTGACGTATTGACACGTCAAGTCACTTGTGAGCAATTAGCAATATCGATATTTGGTCAGCTTCTCGCGAATGGTATAATTTTGTAAATAAAAAAACCAGTTCCAGTTAATCGTGCGGGATAGGGAGCTAGGTCCTTCCACAAAAAATCGAATGAAGAATTCGAAAAGTTTTTATAGGATTCAGAACAAACGAGCTTGTTTGAACAAAATTATGAATGTGGTTGAAGCGAAAATAGTATGTAAGGATAGGAATGTTTGGCGAAGATTAATTTCAGATCAATGATAAGCACATGATTCATTGGTTAGATTTTTCGAGTGTTTACCTACAATTGTGTGAAATTTACTTTCTTTTCTTATCTTTTAATTCGCTTATTGTTCTTACATAGTGTTTCACTGCATTGTGTGGAATTCACTTTCAAATACACGAGCAGATCGACATTCCCTTTCTTTCTAAACTATTTGCAATAAAGAATACGAAAATTTGAGCACGAGCGACAGTAAGTGTTCCTGTAGTATACTATGTTCAAAAATACTCCGTTATGGCCCTCTCAGCGGGTCTATTGTTAGGGATTTAAGCTTGATTTATAGGGATGCAAGGACAGGTATGTATTCAGTATTTCCCAATTTAATTTTATTTTTATATATATTATAATAATGAAACAGAGAATTTTGTACAAATATTATTATTGATAATGAAGCAAAAAAAAAAATGTTACATGAAAGTATCATTGTATAACAATTCTGAAATACGTAATCCACACAGAGATTAGAGATTTCCGAATTTAAATATTTTGCAATCCTACCCTGAGCGCCAACAGGTAGAATCTCTTACTGTGTGCGGTTCAACACAGGCTTAGTAAGTTAAAGCCATAACGGAATATCTTTGAACATACTATACTAGTATATAAATGAAGAACTGTAGAAATCTAAAGTTTACCGACTAAATAAATACTTTATACATACATCAAAAACACGCAACCAAAACCAAAATAATTAAAACAAATTTCGCTCTAAATAACATAACATAATATCTTTGAACATACTATACGAGTTTTGCAATGGCCCTTTCCCACGTGTGTTACATACTATTTTCTTCAACATTAAACGTGAAAATTACATTTTTACGTTTGCGATACAAGAAATTTTATAATTATTTTATATAAATCAAAGGAGTTGTATATGCAAATACACATCACGTTTCCTTGGTCACCATGTCAAATGACATTTCCCTCACTCAATTTAGTTGTGAAAGTAACCGTTTCCCTCACTAGTGAGGAAAGTTATATATTTTCATCACTAGTGAGGGAAAGAGTTACTATCACAACTAAATTGAATAAGTAATTGTTGAAAAAAATTATTTACTTTACACAATATTAGATATCTACATAATAAGTAAGTTATTTCGTTATTAACAGTAGTACTAAAAATATACACTTCAAATAAAGGGCTCCTATTTTTGCAAATTTCAAAAAATTATGTTGTTCTATAAACAGTATATTAAATTATATACCCCAGTAAAGTTTCATGCATAGGTAAAGAAACACCCTGTGTAACACAATTTTATTTACTTTATTTTTCTGGCTCGATGATATAGAATCAGACTGTGGATTTGAGAACCCGGATTCAATACCCACAGCCGACAAACAGTTATCACCACATTATAATTACTCCTGTGGCTCCTCCTTCACTAACATCTTTGGGGGCCGTGATTTAACGGCCGGTAACCGCATTTCACGCGCATAAATATATCACTTATTGATATCTGCTACGACAAAGTTGTAACAATATGAGCTATCTCATTGTTGTTATGTTGCGTTTAGATAAGATTGGTTTCGTGTAATTTGACACTCGTGACCACATGTGCCATTAAGGCTGAGTGTGAGATCATTTGGTTTTCGAATATAGGGCATTAAATTATAAAAAGAGACAGTTATAGTTAATATTCTTAGAATTCCAACAAGATTTCATGTTCGCGTTATCTGCAGGGCCAGAGTGTCAGACTACATAACCAAAACACTTGAGACATCTGTGTCCACCCCGATGCGGGAGGGAAGGATTCCAGATGTGGGTATCGTACCCAGGACAGCAAGTGTTTTGGTGGAAACCATCAGTCTCGTCCATCGACTCAAAGCGTGAAGATGTAGATCTTCACATCACGCGGTGTTCGCGTCTCATTTAATTTTTAAACTAGATTAGTGAATTAAGTATTATAATCAATAAAAATTTAATTTAAATCATTATTCTGTTTCCATCCTCATATTAAATTATAACGTTTCGCGTTCAATTAAGTTTAAACTTTAATAGCGGTATGTTTAATAAGATTTTAAGACTGCGTCCATTCCGCTCGTGTTACAAAGTGCCACATCCAGTAATTGATAAAAGGCGTGATTTTATATCTATTTTATTTTTAAATATGTATTATCATTACTAATTACGATACAGATTTTCTTTATTATACAGATTATTGACCAATAACCGCTCAGCATAAATATTTTTTGACGTTCCATTTTATTTATTTTAGATGTTAGATTTGGTCGTAGAAAAAAACAGTATATGCAACTTATTTATGTATTAATAGCTATCATTATAAACTTGTTCCATAATATACTATTTTATTTAGCTCCAATTAAAATATTATATTTAGTGCGGTGGTGTGGATAGCGTTACGGAATTCGAATCCGGAGATCCCAGTTCATATCGCACTCAATCTAAAAATTATCACATTGCGGCTCGATGAATTGGGATCAAGTTCATAATGTAACATAAATAAATTAACAAATAAATTGTATAAACTTTTTAGCTAGAAATCTAAATGAATATTTAATGTTAGTAACTAAAATTCGCACAATAAACTAAATTCAAATGTAGCTTGTTTAAATCCCTGTCCGATTACCAAAAAAAAACCTAATTATTTATAATATCAAAAGTATGAGCCGTTGGCACTTGGTGAAACATTATTAATAAGAATAAAGAACGTAGACACTTGTGAAACTACATCAAGTGTCTACGTTCTTTATTCTTACTAATTATTTATATTATATTTATTTTTATTAATTATGAAATCAAAAGATATTGGCCGTGCCGATAAATCGACGGATTAGAATTACTCTTTGTACTGCTAGATTGTCATTCAAAACAAAATGAGTTTCAAACACAATTATTATACACATAATACTTTTACTAGACGACACGTGTGATGTAAAATCTGTCAAGTGCATATTCACTAGCAAATTTCCTTTCTGCTTTTATTTTACAAAAAATAATATTAAGTAAAGCAATTATGTGGTAATAGTAACTAAATTGAAATAGCTATAAACAAGGTATTATCAAAGACACAATATAATGTTTGATAAATTTTCAACCGCATAATTTTAAGAAGTTTATATTGTCAACCCTGAAATATGCCATAACAATCACAGTTACCTATCAACAACGTGTGTATAAAACAACAACAATAATGACAACGATAATGTCAAAGGCATAAATAAATTGTTACATTAATTAGCTGTCCTCGTATGATGCACGCCAAAATAAAATTCTCTTTTACTTCAGTTATTTTGATACAGGATGTTTATTTTAAGTGATGCACCATTGCTATCTCGAGAAATATAGAAGCAGGATCGTTTCGCTCGGGGGTACAAGGCGTGCGGAGCATACGGGTAGTAGGGTAAAGGGCCCGCCATACATTTAGTTGTTTTCAGAAAACTTTAAAAAGCGTTATATATAACTACTGTCTACTAACTACTGTCAAAACTAATTTACTAATCAAATAATTCATATAAAATTGTTCTCATTATACTATATTTATACTTCAATTAAAAAGTAAACTGTGTATCTGATTACTGTTTATATGATTTTGTTTTGTCGACAACTCGCGTCGTGCCGGGGTCGCCAGACTATACGCGCAAGATTTATACTAGAGATGGGCGAATATCATCCGCGAATAGTCGAATGCCGCGAATATTGACATTATTCGATATTCGAGATTTTCTAATATTAACGTCAGTATAGCGAACATTCGAATATCTCGAATATCGCGCCATATGTTGACCTCAATTTTTGACTATGTTTTTCTTTATCATTTGTACATAAACTTAAAGTTATTACAATATTTTGAAGTTATTAATAACAAAGATATTTTGTTTCAAAACCATGAAGACGTACCATATTTCAAATTTGTTTTTCGCCAACATCAGCCCGTATGTTTCACCTTAAATTTGAAGTTTTCGTCTTTTTCTTTTTTGTTTGTACTTTTTGTTTTAATTTTTTTATCTTAACAATTTCATTCATATAATGAAAAGGACATAATTAAATAATTATTAATAATTTTAGGAGTATTCGAATATTCGAGTACCTCGATTATTCGAGATCTGATTAATATTCTTATTCGATATTCGAATTCGAGAAATTTGATATTCGCCCATCTCTAATTTATACTATTTTCATTTTAAACTGGAGGGATCGGCATAAAACGATTAAATGCACCGCAATTACTTTTACAAAGGAACTCAAAATATGACCCGTTATAACTAGTTTCACAAGGTTCGCACAACATAATCTAAACATTTACATACATTACTCAGTCTGATTCAGTACAGGATATTTAATCTTCTTATTGAGTAACATAACTGCTAATTGGATAATTTAATCCGAATTAGTAATTTTTATATGGTCAATCATAGGAAAAAAAAGACTAATTTTAGACTGTATACGACCCTTAAAAATGTACCTATTGTGACCATCGTTAAGTGATTTGGGGTAAACGCACTAATAGATTTCATTGTAGTTATATTGGACAGGGACGTTTAATCGTTTTATGCCGATCTCTCCAGTTTAAAATGAAAATAGTATAGCAGAAAATGATTTGTTGCAAGCCAGATATGATGTGTTATTTTAAGTTTGTAAGTTTCACATTCCATAAGTTTAAAAACATGTTTTTTGGTCGTTAATTTTTGTGTTAGATTTTGTGATCATTATTTAGGCAACTGAAATGAAGACATTTCATTTATTTTTTTTATGTTCGGTTAAAAATTAAAATAGATACGACTATTTATAATTAGCTAGACTAATTATTCTCGGATAGAAATAAAATTGATTAAGTAAGGAATTTTATTCATTCCATAAATAATGTAATAATCAATGATAAAAGGTTAAGAACTTCTGGCCTAAGCTGCATATCAACGAAATTCAATTTCACGCTTTACAAATTCACCCGCTAACATAATCAATCCTCATTTCTAGACTGTTTACATAAAATCTTGAAGAACAATTGCAATTTTCTAAACTTAGTGAATTAATTCGAAATGTCGCTACAATCACAAACTGCTGGATGACTTGAATCACAGTTCGCAGTTTCCCGTTTCCGGAACGCTCGCTGCCTCCGTAACGGATTAGACAAACAATAATGGGACCCTCGATGTGTGATCGCTGACAGAGCATCCATTCGTCAAATAATTACGCAGCTCATCTAAATTGATTACCGCGGTGGTTCGCAGGGAAACACTTGAATCAACCGTCTGCTGATGCTGATGCTGATGCTGATTCTGATGCTGAGTACGGGGTGCGGAATAGTATAGTGCCTCGGTACAGTAAAGTACAACGCTGTTCCTGTACATTGATTGATGACTGGATAATAGACGAACCAAGACCAAATGCAATAGTAATTATGTGGAATCGTAGCCTAATTGCTGTTTTTATTAAGATCAATTACATTGGGATTGGAATAAATTATTCAGGGATTAACTATGGATTTTCGTACTTTTGGTTTTATCAAAAAATATTTCTGTTTTCGGTGATAAATCGTTCTAAATTGTTTTGGAGATTATTGATTCCCTTATCCAGTGGAACTCGTGACCACCAGAACAGTCGCGAAAATATTAAATATCGGATGCCACATCAGAAATTAAAAAAAAAACGTGTTATAATATTTAAAGAATTTGTTATCATCATAAAAGCAAAATACAATTAATTCTATACAATACTGAAATTATAATTATAACACTACTAATAGTCATCTGATGTTGTATAGTGAATAAATGGACAATAGTAGTGTTTATAATTATAATTTAGTTATTAATATATTAGAAATAATTTTCAAACCAATGGCACTAAATCGTTTCTTCTTCTGATGGCACTACAGCCCAAATCGGGCCTGGGCCTACCGGACACACCGAGCCGCCGTTTTTACACTGCCGTACTGCCGGTTTTCGTAGTCATATGCTACATTATTTAAGGCGTATAAGTGACTAGTTTATAGCGCCCGAGTGTGATAAATACATGTAACTGTATTTTATATTTTACGACAAATCACACATTGTCGACAGGCGGATTCGAACTGACGAACCTTGACTCGGGTGACGTCACAGTATGTTAAGAGATGTGCCTTAACACGCTCGGCCACCGCGCCTGTGTACTAAATCGTTTACTTCATGTAAAATGCAATTAATTTTACGAATTGCGAACATTGATGTCATTGCCCGACCATAAATAAATTATTTATATACATATAATATCAATTAATATCAAATTTTATTTTGTAAAAAAAATCCAAATGATGTACATACCTTTAAACAAAAATAAATTACCATAAATAAATAAATAAAATTATTATATAATAAATTTTCAAAAAATAAACTCACCATCTATAAAATAATTTTGCATATTCCTATATTTTGGTAAAATTTTAATAAAAAAAAAATAAATCAACATGCCTTTTTACCCATTACTGGGTATGGCACTCTGCCATAGCAGATATATCTTCACGAGAAGTGCAGATACATGACCCCCAAATAGGTGGAGGGGAAGCCACAATGCGAAGTTTAATTTGGTGAAATTTTTTTGTCGGCTGTGGGAATTGATCCCGGGTTCTCAAAACCACAGGCCAACTCGATACCACTGAACTATCTACTTCATTGGTAATTTCTGTCCGATTAATTATAAAACAATAGTGTAAATTAAAAAAAAATGTTCAGGAAGAGAGAATATGTCTATTACTTCAAAGTTATTGATAAATTACTAATTTTTTGCAATATAAACGCCAAAATGGCATGGTATACTAAATACACAATTCTGTCATATTAATTCAAGTTTAACAGATAAAAGTAAAATTATTGATAAAGTGCAAAGTGCTATAATAGAAGAATGCAATAATACAACAGTTAGATAATTAAATGCGGTTCATCTAGATTTTCTACAGATCAGATTAGGGTATACATAAATATATCACCATGCCTTTACATATTTCTGAACGATGCAGATATCAATAAGTGATATATTTATACGCGTAAAGTGAGGTTACCAGCTGTCGTATCACGCCCCCTAAAAATGTTAGTGGAGGGCGAGCCACAGCGGCAATTTTAATTAATTTGTCAACAGAGGAAATCGAACTTAGCGTGTTCAAATCTCGCTAACTTTACCGATGTCATATGGTCATTCATGTTTGCCAAATTATTTATGATGACGTCACATCATTTGATTGTGAAGATAGTGAAGATAGTCAAACATAAACATATCTTAGGTTATATTATAACCTGAGTTTCAAATTATTTTATATTAATTCAGATTCTAATAATTATTATAATCATGTTGAAAACTTGAAGTATGATGACCAAAGTTTAATTTTGTTCTGTTTGATCTGTCAAAACTACAAAAGATAAATCAAAATATATGACAGAATAATAAACGTTTCTAAAAGTATTTGATTAAATTGTTTCGAATGGTGTTCGAATTAGAGTATATTAAAATGGCAGATTTAATATGAATATTTATTTTTTCAGGTTTGTGTAAAACAATTACAAAAACGGAATTGCAGTCAAGAATATGGTAAGTCGATTAAATAAATATATTCTTTCGTGTTCGGGAATGGAAGAAATATTTGAAAATATTATGCAAATAATATCTATATGAAATACTTCTAGAAAAAAAATGAAATTAGTTATCTCTTTTTGAAATGAATAGCCTAAGCCGCGAACAAAAGTACTTATCTCTCAAATGTTTGAAAATAGTTCAGTTGAATCATATCGAATAGCTGTAATGATTTCAGTGCATTTATGCTTGAATTTTTGTTTGCTGAATTCACAACTGATTTTGTCAACACTGTCAGGAAAATTTACTATATCCAAACAAAAATGTTGACGTAAATATTTCTGTTAATATGTTCAAAAGAAAATTGGGGCTATGTTATGTATTTTAATTTAATTTAATTAACGATTTGCGCATATAGCAAAGCATAAGCTTAGCTTTCAATCAGTTATGTATTAATACTTTGTAATAGGGTAGAGCCGTAGGCTGATATAAATGAGATTTTGTTTTTCTATAATTTTTTGTCCTTGGGACAGCGTTAAATTAATGGAATTTACAGTTAAAGGTATTTATATTTGTTTTAAAATTTCATTATGTTGTACATTAGGTTAGACCTAAAAAAAACAAATGTCATTTGATATTTAATAACATATTACATAAACGTCTCGTTTTTTATACGCTCTCTTCGCTTCACCCAGCTAGTGTCAAAAGAAACTCGTAACTATTATTTTTATGATCGCAAATCGACAAACAATTTTCACCAATTTAAATCTACCCCTGTGGCTCCCCCTTCATTAATATCTTTGGGGGCTGTGACTTGACGGCTGGTAACGGCACTTGACGCGAAAAAATATATATAATGGGTAAAGGGCGTGATGATATATTTTTATTTTATTTAAAAGACAATGATTATTTTTTATTTAAATCATGATTTTTGCCAAGCCTGGTTTCTATTATGTATACTATGTTCAAAGATACTCCGTTATGGCCCTCTCAGCGGGTCTATTGTTAGGGATTTAAGCTTGATTTATAGGGGTGCAAGGACAGGTATGTATTCAGTATTTCCCAATTTAATTTAATTTTTATATATATTATAATAATTTTGTACAAATATTATTATTGATAATGAAGCAAAAAAAAAAATGTTACATGAAAGTATCATTGTATAACAATTCGTCATTTAGTTAAATAATGCAAATAAACAATAAATACGTATATTGTTGACCTCAGTACGAAAGTTAGTATTACTACTGATTTTAAATTTTTGAAAACTCATTTATATACCTACTCAGTAAGTATGCCTTTGTTATCTTATTTTCCCTAATATGTAATAATACCGGTTTAATTTTGCGAATTCATTATTATTTCAAGTAAATCTGAAATACGTAATCCGCACAGAGATTAGAGATTTCCGAATTTAAATATTTTGCAATCCTACCCTGAGCGCCAACAGGTAGAATCTCTTACTGTGTGCGGTTCAACACAGGCTTAGTAAGTTAAAGCCATAACGGAATATCTTTGAACATACTATACTAGTATATAAATGAAGAACTGTAGAAATCTAAAGTTTACCGACTAAATGAATACCTTATACATACATCAAAAACACGCAACCAAAACCAAAATAATTAAAACAAATTTCGCTCTAAATAACATGTGCTTAAAGTTGAATGTAGTTGTTAATAAGTTTTGAAATAAATGAAGATACAGCTAGCTCATAAAGAAAATTATGAAAAGTTTGATTGACAGTCCAGAAGTGCAAGCAATTTGAATCATTAGGCTTGTAGAGCAAATGGGAAAGGCAAGAGCAAAAGCCGCATACAATCAATCTAAACTTGACATTTCCTATCTAATATCTAATGCAGCCAAGAGTAAAGAAGTTACGTATTGTCTGCTCCATCTAATAATGGTTTGAACAATCAGTCTTGTTGTCTTCTGCTTTGGCTGTTTCTTCGTGGCCGATACATTTTTATAAACAAGCAACACGATACCTTCAACCGGTCGGAATAAAATGATACAAACGGGAAACTGCGAAATAAGTTTGTGTGAGTGAATTTCTCACCTGAATAAGGCTTTTTATCTCCGTTCGGCATTTTCAATCATTTTTGACGGCTATTGCTTTTGTTCTTCTTTAAATATACTACTTTTTGTTATTTTTTTGACATGCATTTGTTTTAGTCCTTGTTAGGAAGGTGATCAATAAATTTTCTGTCACGGGTAGATTATAAAGCTATTTTTAATGCTCTTTCTACATCAATATACCCTATCGTATTACAAGTATTTTAAGAATCAATTACCTAATTAACAATTTCTCTTAATTAAGATAAAACACTGTTCGAATGTAAATGATATTCAAAAGCAAAATACAATAATCACAAAATTGGAAATTCGTCATTTATATTAAGAGTACAAAAGTTTCTTAAATTTTTCATACACATCCTATTCAATTCCAAATTCTTTCTACACTTTTATGTCTTCTGTCTTCGGTCTTCATCTAATATCACACACGCTAATTTCGAGGTTATTGCTTTGTTTACATCAGCAGTTCTTAATCTTTTCTTTATTACGAACTCCTTTTAATTTTTTTTGTCGCGGACTACCAACGTATCAAACTAAAGTACATACATACATAACATCACGCTATATCCCATTAAATGTTGTAGCACGAAACTTTAAAACATTCACAGAACATACACTAACAGATTCATAAAAAATCAATCCTTATTCTCACCCTGACACACGTTACTCGCGTCAAGTTAGGGTTAACGCTCCCTCCATACAAACCCTCAATCATATTTATCCATTCACTCATGTACACCTGTTTTATTATTCTTTCACTTACTCCCACTCTAACAATGCGTCTATAAAGAAATGAAGGAAGTACCGGCCTGTGCTTGTTTGAAAGAGAATTATACACAATTGCAGTTATACACTCTATATCAAGAACTTCAAATGAGTCAAAAAGATAAGAAAGGAAGGGAGTGTCGGTCAGAACTTGTTTGAAAGTAAATTTCATGCAAGTGTATCAAATACCAATTTTGGATAATTTATGTATGAAATTTTGTGGTTGGTAACTGTTATTGACATTTATGCAATTGTTCAAATTTTGAGGTTATATTGGAATGTTGATATTCTCAGCTTGATAGGTTCAGTATGTCATCCGCTACTACCAACCGTCTAAAACAAAATATTGCGTATCGTAATAAACGTTCTTTCGATACGCAACTGAGTTTCATAATGACTTCTTTATGAACGCAAAATAGAAAAAAATATCTCAGCCTTTATTGCTCAGAAAACTTCGGGATATTATATTTATTTATTTATCCAACACCCACTACTTATAAAGTCATTATTGTTGTCATTTTAGATTAGTAAAGTGGCTTATAAGTCACACGTGAGTTATAAGTCATAAGTCACGCATAAATTATGACTTGTAACTCACTGTTGAGTTTAAATATAAAAAAGTTGAAAAAAGGTTGCAGCTGTAGTATTCGAAATGGAAGACGAGAATTTTATTCCCGAAATAATCATTAAGGAAGCGGAAAAAGCGGTTGTTGATATTTGACCAAAAAAGTCTAGAACTTCCTATGAAAAACACTTTCATTTATACCTTTGACGTTTCTAGTTGTCATCCAGTCTTCAAACATATGCAATTCTTTTTCATAGGAACTTCTAGACTTTTTTGGTAAAATATCAACAACCATTTTTTCCGCTTCCTTAATGATTATTTCGGGAATAAAATTCTCGTCTTCCACTTCAAATACTACAGCTGCAACCTTTTTTCAACTTTGTTTATTTAATAAATTTGAGTAACCTAGACAACAAAACAAGAAAGTATGGCTAACTAGAATATTATTTGAAATGTAGACAATTGTGTCAAAACTTATATTTTAATGTCTTAATTGTAGTTGTTGGATAAAATTTCGTATGCCACTCGTGTGTTATTACAAATAAGTCACTTCAGAAAATTATTCCCCTCGGCCTGCGGCCTCGTGGACTAATATTTTCTCGCGTGACTTATTTGTAATATAACACACTTGTACCATAAATAACTATTATTTTACGCTGCACAACAGGAATTTAATCCCAATTACAGTACAGGGTCCGCACTCACCGAGCCGCAGTGTGATAGTTTTTCTATAATTTTTAGCTTGAGTGCGATTCAAACTCGGGATCTTTGGATTCAAATTCCGTATCGCTATCCACACCTCCGTACTGGAAATGCCTATTATTGTTCGTTATGGATCAGAAAAAAAAATACATGTAAAATATATTTTTAACAAAGCTCGTTTCGTTCGCATGTTATTGTACCATTAAAATGAACGGAATAAAATTCATTTACAAAAAAAAATCAGGTTTTAACAAAAAAGAAAGCGAAAGTGGTTGAAAATGATGTAATCCATAACTTTGATATGAAGCATTTTTCTTTTCTCAAATTATTTAACAAAATGACTAAACATTTTAGAGAAATGTAAAAAATGCTATGTTTAGTTGTACTACAACGATGTAAAAATATTTATATTTATGTGGTCTTGTTCTCTCACCTGCAAAATAGAATTCTTGAATATTTCGCGGTCAAGATTTATAGCAATTTTATTCAAATTCGTATGTTTTTATCATTCATCGTAAATAAAACCATCCAATATGTTTTTTCTCGTCCTCAACAAAATAAAACATCAAACAGAACAACGTTTCGTGTTTTTGTGCGTGTTTATAATCCCAATTCTGAAGATTGTAACATTACTAAGAAATAATTGTTTGTATCTCGTTTGATTCTCTAAAGACTTCGGCTGAAGTTTCGAAGGAACGAAAGATGGCAAACGCTACGACTGGCAACATTGCTTTGTGGTGAAAGATTACCTTAGTGCCTAGTGCTGGTGCTGGTGCCAACAAACTGAAGTAACGCACGATTTTTTCTCTTTGTCCGTGTTTCTTATAGCTAAGTATCTACTTTTTTAACGTAGATACATTTTTTCTGCTTAGATTCGTTTTTATTATCGCTTTTTGTAAGCATATATCAATACCACATTCGTATGGCATACCTAAAAATTCAATGGAGTTTTCTAACACTTTGAATCTTTCGTTTTTGCAACAAATCTTCAATCATATCCATCTACTTATTCCTACGTCGTACACATAATCTCTCATCCCCAATTTCACTAACATAAACCGGTTTCACCAATTTTTCATTCCTCATGCATTTCACAGTTTTCGCCATTTGGCACTGTTCATATACCAACGATTTTCGGACACGAATTCAATACGTTTTGTATTTATAAAATAAATATAAAACTTTATCTAAATTTGAAACAATAGTTTTAGAAAGTATTTTTAAACATTCTGTGATATTAAGGAGATTTGAATGTCAACCAGCGGTTCTTAACTTACCAGTCGCGTTTCCCTCATAAGGAATTCACTAAAATAATATGAATATATTTCTTTTTTTTACAATTTTTATTTTACAAAAAGATATCAAATATTAAGAAATAATATAGCATATAATTTAACACATTTGCAGAGATGACCTTTCAGGTCTTTGATTGGACCCATCTTCAAGTCGAATTATGTACAAAATTGAACATAGTTCAAAGTTAAACAATATCGTAAATTAATTTAATTTTACTATACAGCGTCTAACTGCAATTGTGTTAAATATATTTTTAAACAAGCGCAGGCGATGCTGCCTTCATTTCTTATAGATTCGTTGTTAGAGAAGTGGGCGTAAGTGAAGATTTACGAAACAGGTGTATAGGAGCGAATGGATGGATGTTTGTTGCGTGATGATGGATTTTGGTTGTGAGGAAAGAAAGAGTTCGTATGGAGGAAGTGTTAATGTGGTCGAAACGAGTATCGTGTGTCAGGATGAGAATGTTGATGTGCACTGATGCTCTATGAATGTTTCAAGGGTTCGTGCTGCCCCATTTCATGGGATATAGCGTAATATTATGTATGTATGCATGTATGTAATTTTTTTTAAAATAAATATATTAAAATTTAAAATTTACTAGTTTTATAACTAAAAAAAAATATGGAGTAGGTGGCTCAGTGGTATCGAGTCGGCTTGTGGATCTTGAGAACACTGGTTCGATCCCCACAGCCGACAAACAATTTTCACCAAATTAAATCTACCCTTGTGGCTCCCCCTCCACTAACATCATTGGTGGCCGTAATTTGACGGCTGGTAACCGCACTTCACGTAAACAAATATATCACTGCTACGGCAGAGTGCCACACCCAGTAATGGGTTAAAGTCGTGATAATACATAAAGGTTAGGTCAGGTTAGGTTATATTTGTAAATATAGCTTAATGGTATCGAGTCGTCCTGTAGATTTGAGAACCCGGGTTCGATTCCCACAACCGACAAACAATTTTCATTTCGTTAAAACTACCCCTGTGATTTTCCCTCCACTAAACACGAAGAAATATGTCACTTACCGAGATCTGCTATGGCAGAGTGCCATATCAAGTAATGTGTAAAAGGCGTGATGATATATTTATTTTTTCACAATTTAAATAACAGTTCATAGAAACAAAATCTGTCAATATTTTGCTATTTCTTCTTTACCAAAGTCAAATCTGATATATTTTGTAAAGTTTAAATGAAAATACACTTTAGTTCGCATATTTAATATGTTTGATTTGGTTTGAGTTTATTTTCGAATTTGTATTTTATATTTAAACAATCAAATCATTCAAAACTACATATATTCATCGCAAATAATTTGATCTATATCTGGTGTTGTCTATTGTTTTAGAAACCAATTAATTGTATCGTTCTTTTTATATGTTGTATTTTGAATAAAATCATCACCGGAAGGCATAATTTTCAAATAATTTTATAGAATATTCAAACTAATCTCACAATTTAATTAAAAACTATTTAAACAATAGATTTTGAAAGTTTTAATGAACCAATCAAAGCTGATTAATAATCTGGCTCTGACTAATCTAAAAAGAACATCAAATTGTCGAACGAACAAACCTTAAATTCTAACCCTTGCTTGAAAAGTTTTGCTTGTGGTATTTTAAAGTTTGCAAGTAATTTGAAAATATCGGCTAAGTGAATGTTACATTAACTTTATAAGCTTAAAAACATCAGCTCAAATCGACATGTTTTCCAAGAACGAGGAATCTTAATTATTCAATAGTCAGCATCATTTTCCGCCGTTTTCTTTCATTTCCAAAACTGTTGATCTTTTCAAATAAACAGATGTACACAAATGTAAATACGTAAAATTATAAGGCACTTATTTGCCCAAGAGCCATTGCTACTGCAAATCAAGTGTTTTTATTTCACTGTCGGCAAGTTTAAAACAAACAAAAAACTTTTACCCTTCTCTAGGCCCAAAGGTATAGTGAATTCAGGTGCAAGTCTTAAAAGTACGAGTTGAATTTAGGAAAATTTTGACCGATCTGTTCAGTTGAGCTGGTTCACAAAGTGAACCGTATCGCTAAATGAAACGGATCCGATGCAGAACTGCGCGCCGCGTCATTTCGATTGCTATATACTCGGTCAATTTCCGATTTTTACGTTTGCGATACAAGAAATTTCATAATTGCTTTATATAAATCAAAGGAGTTGTATTTGCAAATGTACATCACGTTTCTTTTGTCACCATGTCAAATGACATTTCCCTCATTAGTGAGGAAAGTTATTTACTTTCAACACTAGTGAGGAAAACGGTTAATATCACAACTATACTGAGTGAGGGAAATGTCATTTTCATAAGTAAAATAAATAAATAAATATATCATCACGCCTTTTACCCATTACTGGGTGTGGCACTCTGCCTAAGTAGATCTCGGTAAGTCAAAACACGGCCCCCAAAGATATTAGTGGTGGGGGTGCCACAGGGGTAGATTTAAATTGGTGAAAATTGTTTGTCGGCAGTGTGAATCGAACCAGGATTCTCAAGATCTACAGGCCGACTCGATACCACTGAGCCACCTACCCCATTTTTCATAAGTAATGTTGAAAAAAATAACACGTCTATGGTTACTAACTGTACTGGCCAGCCTCTGACGAGGACCTCATAAGGTGACTTGGAGGCTGAATTTTGTGACTTAGACAAGTGTTTAGTTTGATATTTTATTAAAAAATATATTTGTTTAAAATATTAAAATGTATAGAGTATAGTTACATAATAATAGAATGTTATTGAATTTGTGTAATAAAGTGACACTTTTAACACTAGTTTTATAAATTATTCAAAAATATACACTTTTTTGTCAGAATTTTAGTGATTAGTTTATGAATGCCGTGAGACAAGTTGAAAACCCCTGGTTTATGTTTGCAAAATGTTGAATTGGCCCTGTTTCTAAAGTTCCAATAAGAATTAATTAAAAAATCGCGCAGCCAAATCTAATTAGAGTGATTTCTCGAAATACTCGTGATTGTAAACTATCTCGCAATGATCAATGAAACGGTTGATTGCAACATGATTAGAGGTGAAAAGCAGCTTTATCTTGATGAAGTCTTGCCTAGAGCACAAGGGCAGGCAGCAGTACAAGTACGTCTTCGCGTTGCTGTCAAATTGTGTCATGTTGCGAGCGGATTAGTTCGAATCAATTTGGACAGGTTTTGGACATAGGCCGACTCAGACCAGTCTTCCTCTTATATTGTTGCAGACAATCCCGCACCGAATATGTCGCTACCATTTTATTTCTTTTATTTTCCCGCCTTTTCTTATTACCAACCTGAAAACCATTGCAGAAGCTTAACAGACGAAAAGGTGCTTTGTAAACTAAATAAATAATCTTCTCTTCTAGCTGTTTTCTTGTAAATTAAACGATATTCTACTTCTCAGCATCTCAACATCATTAAAACATTAAGTACAGTCAACGCCGTGTATAGTGATCACGTCTTTTTCACGAATTTTTATTGTAATAACCACAAACTTTCAAACTGTATATTTTTGACAAATGCTGCTTTCATACTGCGTTACTGATAAATTGACGCTTGTTTTCAAATTATCTAATAAATAAAAAAATAAAATAAATAAATATATCATCACGCCTTTTACACATTGCTGGGTGTGGCACTCTGCCTAAGCAGATTTCGGTAAGTGATATATTTTGTCGCGTGAAATGCGGTTCCCAGCCGTCAAATCACGGCCCTCAAAGATATTAGTGGAGAGGGAGCCACAGGGGTAGATTTTTTTAAAATTGGTGAAAATTGTTTGTCGGCTGTGGGGATCTAACCAGGGTTCTCAAGATCCACAGGCCGACTCGATACCACTGAGCCATCTACCCCATTATCTAATATTAATTTACAATTTACTTTTCGTATAACGCAGATAGAAAGCCAATTTTGTGACACTGTTTTTGTCAAAAACGATTGCATCAAATTCGTTTTTAGAAACTTTTTCTTTTATAAAGTTGTCGTACTGTCAAACAGGCACATCTTTTATCTGTCATTGCTCATATAAATATCATTAGAATTTACTTTTTTATGAAAAAATAAGAACATCAAACAATAAAACACTTTTATTTTTATTTAAATTTAAAGGTATTTATTTTTAGAATGATATTGATAACTTTAACCTAACTTATAAATGTAAAAATAATTTCAATTTCATCTGTCAGTTTTACCAACTTTGAAAACTGTATTCGTATTACAGTATTAGGGTCATTGTAATACTAGTTTTTCAATATATTATTTGTAAAAGCCATAAAAGAAATGTTTTTGCAATTTAATTGACAATTGATAAAGATAAAAATCTATAATAATTTTGCTGTTACTTACGTCACCTAGGTTACTTCATAATAATATAATTGCCGTACTCAACCAATGAACTTGCTTTATAAAATATTATGACGTTTCATCTACATTTACAGTAAATATAAAAATGTTAAGATATGAAACAGAAGCTTGTTAATTTGACAAAATAATAGTTATTTACGTAAGTAATGGTAAAAGTGCCACTTAATTACACGAGTGGGAAACTTTCAACACGAGCCGTAAGCGAATATTGCAGTCATGAGTTCGCAATACAATACATTTTTAACACGAGTTGCGTACATATTGTTTTTACGATTGAACTTTATATTAATACTAATTATCTTGATTGCTAAGTTAAATTTGTTTCGTAAAGCAATTTTATTGTACCTTGCCATTAGCAGCGTGGGATAATAGTATATTATACAACAAGTTTAATATGACAGCTATTAATACATGAGTATGAAGTGGAGGCGCGGTGGCCGAGCGTGTTAAGGCACATCTCTTAACATACTGTGACGTCACCCAAACCAAGGTTCATCAGTTCGAATCCGCCTGTGGACAATGTGTGATCACACTCGAGCGCTATAAGCTAGTCACTTATACTTATACTTAAATAATTTGACTAAAAGAAACCGGCAGTACGGCAGTGTAAAAACTGCGGCTCGGTGTGCCCGGCCCCTATCATTAAATTAATGAAGTTCATACCAGTGTATTAATAATCTTGATACCCGTATTGCTAACACTATGTTTTGCTACTTAAAAAATCAATAAATTTTACCATTTTATTGAACACACTTTAGGGTAGATTAGATTAGGCTAGGTTATATTTGTAAATATACTGACTTTTTTAGGTAGCTTAGTGCTATTGAGTCAGTCTGTGGATTTAAGAACCCGGGTTCAATTTCCAAGCCGACAAATGATTTTCATCCACTAACATCTTTGGGGGTCGTGATTTGACGACTTATAACAGCACTTCACTCTAACAAATATATCACTTATTGTGATCTACTACGGCAGAGTGCCACACTCAGTAATAGGTAAAAGAATCACGTTGAAGGCAAGTTTAAAGTTTTGGACAAATTCATGTTAATTTTAACAATGCTGTTATATAATATATCATCACGCCTTTTACCCATTACTGGGTATGCCATTCGCCCGTAGCAGATCTTGTTACATCACGACCCTCAAAGATATTAATGGAACGACAAGGATAATTTAAATGTGGTTAAAATTACTTGTCGTCTGTAAAACTCGAACCTGGGTTCTTATATCCACAAGTCGACTTGCTACCACTAAACCCCTATTACTCATATATAAAAATAAAATAAATAGTAAAAATATGTTTTCTAAAAGAAAGAAAAAAGTTGCATACATTCTGTGACTAGATTATCTAAATCTTGTTGGTTTCTTTCACAAATCCCAAAATATGTGCGTAAAAGTATCGAAATTTGATAAAAGCTAGTAGCGACTTTCTCCCAATAAAAGATGGTGATTCAAATTTAAAGTTTAAACGATATAAAGTGTTTTTCAGTCTTGCTCGGAGCGCTGGTCTTACTTCATACGTCAATAAGGATGCGTGAATAAATTTAATATAATACATCAGAAAACGTTGGACAGACGACAGAAGCGTGCGTTCGATATAGTTAAGGAGAAGAAGAAAAAGAACGAAAAACTCGAATAAAAACGGTGATCGAACATGGCGGCCTGCAACTGAATTTATTTACTGAATACATAGTCGTACACACAAATTTTTACTAAGGGTGTTTATGTGATAATTAATTCCTTAACCAATCTTAATAATATATTATGAAACATGTTTTATCTACTCTTATTAAAAAATGTATTCATTACTTATGAAATTTATGATAAGTAATACTAATCATTATTGACAGTGTTAAGTAATAATTCATTACTCAACATTTCACGACCAATCACACGTCTGAATTTTCATTACTTAACACTTTAATAGCCAATAAAAAAATAACGATAATTGCCGCGCGTTAAGTATGCTATGAAACAGTGAAGCGCGCTATTGTTATTATCTTATTATTAGTTTAAAACGTTTTTGTTTACAATAATACTGTAATTTGTGTGATTATACATGTGAGTTATGGATTCTGAAAGCGAACAAAGTGAAATTTGTAGTCCACCAGATATTGTAGAAGCCGCACACGTACGTTTCTTAAATTTACTGCCCGAAAAATCAAAAAAAAAGTATGAACAAGTTTATAAAGCTTTTATGGATTAGCGAATACGCAAAAATGTAAATTCCTTTTCGGAAAATGTTCTTATAGTATATTTTGGCGAACTTTCTGATAAATATAAATCATCGTCATTATGGACTACTTATTCCATGTTAAATAGTGTTAATATTTATTAAATAAAAATAAAAACAAAAAATTTAAGCAATCTGACTTATTCATAATGTAACATAAAAAAAATCATTGTAAAATCTTATTACATAATAACATATAGTCGTAGATAAAGTATAGTATTCTATTCGCAAGTAATAGCTATTACTCACTCGAATGATTTACAACACTCACCTTCGGTTTGTGTTGCAAACTTCATTCTCTTGAGTAATAGCTTATATTACTTACTCATTGAATAATATACTATTATAAACGTCTCTTTAGTTAAAGAGTTATTGTTTTGTGACATGAGCTGAGCGAAACGAAATAAATTACTTCACTCGCTCGCTGTACGTGTTACAAACTGTATTCTCACGAGTAATGGTTATCATTAAATACTCGGTGAATAATGTACTATTAATCAATAATATATATATAATGCCACGGCCATGACAAAAAAATCATGATTTTTTGGATTTTTAAATTATATCACTAACTGAAGTAAAAGTTATTGCTACTTAACTATTTATATGAAAAAATCTTTTAAAATATATGTAGTTTCGATTATTATTGCACATTACAAGTTTTTCTTAAACTATATGCTCGACTATACGTGTTTACAACTTGGATGGCTAACTTAAGAAATAATTTAGGTGTCGAAAAGGCAGGAAAATTGGTATTATTGTTCAAATATTATAACTTGTTTTGTTTTGTACCAAAAATATAATTAAATTAATACAAAATACAAAAAAAAATCTAAATGTTTTAGATCAATGATTTTCTTTTAAAATGACACTGCTTTAAATCAGACCAACTCTGCCCATGGCTCAACTCGCTCAAACAGATCTAAGTAATAACATGCAAAATTAAATCTGTTTATTGATTTTAATGTAAAATTGTATGCTCTACAACATTTATTTAAAGCTTTTTTCTCTAAAATAATAAGGGAAGCAGGAAATAATAAAAAATATGATTTTACATGTTAAAGTATGTAACACGAGGGAAAGGGCCATTGCAAAACTTGTAATGTTACTCGTATTTCAACTGTCGTTTTAAACCCTTTCCTCACTAGTATTAATAATACTTTACAATATACTATTATTATATGATCAATACGTACATACATACATACATAACATCACGCTATATCCCATTAAATGGGGTAACACGAACCCGTCAACATTCTCATCCTGACACACGATACTCGTTTCGACCACATTAACACTTCCTCTATACGAGCTCTTTCCTTCCTCACAACCAAAATTCATCATCACGCAACAAACATCCATCCATTCGCTCCTGTACACCTGTTTCGTAAATCTGCACGCCCACTTCTCTAACAAAGAATCTATAAGAAATGAAGGCAGCATCTCCTGCGCTTGTTTAAAAATACATTTAACACAATTGCAGTTACACACTGTATAGTAAAAACTGAAAATGAAGAAAAAAAGATGAGGATGGAAGAGAGTATCGCACTGCGCTTGTTTTTGAAACTGAATTCCACACAATTGCAGTTGGACACTCTATAGTAAAAACAGAAAATGAAGAAAAAAAGATGAGGAAGGAAGGGAGCATTTCCCTGCGCTTGTTTTTGAAGGTAAACTCCACACAATACGTCATATAATATATACCCTCAATATTTTTCGTGTAGGATAAAAACAGCCTGTATAATTTTAATGTAATCCTCCTGTGGGGCCTGACAGGTACTTAAAGTTTAACTCATAGTTTAAGTTAGGCCACCCTATAGAATATTTAGTTCCGAGTAAACATGAGAATACAGTGTGGATATTTGGAGTAATGCATGTTGTGAGTTTTCCGGATATTGCATCTCACATTTCGCATCTCGTATCCACAGCCACAGTCGTCTCTGACCTGCAGAACGGACCAATTAGCCCGGATGAGTTTAATGAAACCTAAAGTTGCGGCGCAATCGTCTACAAACACGCCAACATCCCATAATTATTCATTTTCGCTTCAACAATTCGTGTCGCAATTTTTCTTAACAAGCCAACTTTTTTGCAGTACTCCTTTCATAGAAACGTTTTTGTTGGAGCTTATTTCATCTTATTTATTTTGTTCTTGAAACGCAAGATTGTTTATTACTTGTAGCGCCTCGTTTGCGAATTGCTCTATTCGTTATTTCTATTCGCAGTTTCTATTTTATTTATATTAAGGGGTAAGGCCACTCTAGACAAGGAAAAAAAGGGTAATTTTCAAGATTTTTTTTAACGAAATCTAAACGTGCTGCTTAAGAACTGTTTTTGGATCTTTATTTAGTGCTCTTTAAACTTTATTCAAGAAAATATTCAAAATTGTCGTCAGAAATTAAAAAAAATGGCGACTTCTCTCGGCGCGTAGGGCAAATCGGGCGAAAACATTCCGGGAACAGCAATAGACCTGGATCAAAAAGGGATATGTTTTCTTAATCTCTGATGTATACTCTAAAAAACTACGGGCTGGATTTTGAAAATTTAGATTTTTAACAAAATGGCGCACGTTTGAAAAAAAAGTTCATTATTCGGGACTACATTTCTGTATAAAAACGACCATAAAAAACGAATGAAGCACTTGAAAAAAAACCCCCGTAGTTTTTTAGTATTTTATATCTAGAATAAGAAATAAAAAGATTCAGCACGATCCATCAATTAGTATTTCAGATTTCTTTTCGCCCGATTTTGAAAATATTATTTCGAGAAAAACGCGTTTAAAGTTTCAAGTCATGTATATATATATAAATACTAGTACTAATAGATATATGCTTTTTTTCCTCTGAAATACTTCCGCGCAGCATTTAAATTAATTGTCCCTTATTCCTAACGGTTTAAACTATAATTTAAGCAAATAAAAAAAAATATGCATTTTTAAAAAATTCTAGAGTTGCCTTACCCCTTAAAGACGTAGATTCTATATTTTGGTTCTGGTTGCACTAAATTTCAATATTTTATAAGTAATATTGTATTTAATTAGAAAAACAAAAAGAAATTTAATAGACAAATTTAATTTAAAATATTCATATTTTTCACATACGCGAAATAGTTATTTGAGTATTAAGAGCGTAAAGCCTTCCGGACGCGCTGCAATAGTGCATGAGGAACGAAGACACTTTACGCTCGTGATACACACATAATTTTTTCTACGATTGCATATTAACTGTCAATATGACAAGTTTTTGTTTTGATTGTATCCCTGGTAATATTGAACATTTTGTTTTAGACGGTTGGTAGTAGCGGATGACATACTGAACCTATCAAAATATCAATATAACCTCAAAACCTGAACAATTACATAAATTGTCAATAACAGTTACCAACCATAATATTTCATATACAAATTTAGCTATAATCTATATTGTCCGTCAGTACGGTGGTGTGGATAGCGATACGGAATTCGAATCCGGAGATGCCGAGTTCGAATCGCACTCAAGCTAAATTATATAAACTACTACACTGCGGCTCGGTGAGTGCGGACCCTGTACTGTAATTGGGATTAAATTCCTGTTGTACAGCGTAACATAAATAAATAAATAAATATACTTAAATTTGTATCTAAAAGTTAAAAAATAAATGAAAGTAATACTAAAACTACAACTATTGACAATTTAAATTAATAAAAAATCACACAAAATACAAGAAAAAACAAAAACAGCGTAACATAAATAAATAAATAAATTTCCCTAAATTGACTCGATTTAAAATATCGCGGACTTTTTTAAAATTTCGATTTATAAAAGACGCAAAATAGAAAAAATACACTTTTATCGCACCTGTCCTTTAGAAAACTTGGCTACGGGTCGTTTTCTAAACTTGGACGCGTACTAAAAAAACATGTCTTATACAACTCGTTCTTTAATATACTATTTTGTTCTGTTATAAATAATATAATATATAGCTTTAAAGTTCGATCATTAAGTTTATAATCTGTACAAATAATACGAGAGTTTTTTTCTCCTCAAACTAGCGGAGTACGGTCCTGCTGTTCAGCAGAAGATGAAATAGTTTTAAGAGAAGCTGGGTCGTTTGTAAAGTAGCCATGGAATTGTATATGTTTGGCTATAAATATAATGAAAAGGGGTTCAAATAACCAGCGAAGTAAATAAGCATAAAGCATGTTTTCATTTCTTTGTGGTTTATTCGGTGAATTCGCTTGACACTGACGGGAGCGATTTTCAAATAAAAACACGATTTTTTCAGAGAAATATCCTGCTGCGTGTTTTCAAATCTATTTCCTGTCCATTAATTTTATTACAGCAATTATTTTTACCCTACAAAATACTCTGTAAGCAGCTTAAATCGATATGGGCAATTAAATTGATTAACACTTTTATTCTTTTATGACTCTCAATCATTCAAAGGGCACAATGGAATAAACTGATAGCTTGTCATGTATCATGAACGAAAGATTGAGAAGAATGTTGATAGAAGAGTGGGTATATGTCAGTTGAAACTGTTTGGGCATGTGGAATGCTTGTGGAATGAAAGAAATAAATTGAAGGTGAAAAATTGAATGAATGGTTAGGAAACAATTTGGTTTATTTTAATAATAAATTCTTTTTTATCCAACAGGCCAAGGTCCTATTACAGAATAATATTAAGTATACATGTAAAAGTAAAGAAATAAAGTGAGAAAATACAAAGAGAAAATTAATGTTTATAGTAATACATCCAGCTTACGTCTAAATTCCTTAAAATTAACAGATAAATCCAAATCATCACAAAAACTGTTGAATAGATGACACATATCAATTTGATTGAAGGTTTGTTGCATGAATGAAAGATGAAACAGGAGTAGTTTTAACGTTGTGAAAATTGTTTGTCTCCTGTGGGAATCGAACCCGGCTTCTCAAATCCATAGGCCGACTCGATACCACTGAGCCACCTATCCCGTAAATAATGTGGAGAATTATTGCGGAATTAATTTCATGAATGGTGGAAGGGTTCGTGCTACTTAATTTGATGGAACATAGCTTGCTGTATGTATGTATTAAACTTCATTAAAATTGGCAACAAGGTCTTGTGTTTACGCCAAAAATATGCCGAAAATAACTGTCAATATTAGTCCAGGAAATCGCAAAATCATAAAATCCGTTTGAAATTTTTAACAACCAATATCCTCGTATTTCCGGCCGACTTTCCATCGATTCTGCGATATAAATGACAAAACGAAGTATTAGGGCTCAATAACTGAAAGTCCTATATCTCATCAGCACCGCTATCATCATCAAGTCTTTCGTCTTGGTGAAATCAGCCACCGTTTCATACGACCTGATCATTAATAGCACCTGTGAATGTTATCTCGTTGTTGTGCTTACTGGCTTCTCAAATCTTCGAGTTATACTGTCGCTGTAAGAAACACTGTCAACTGTTTTGATTGATTAGCATCAGATAATGTTTGGCATGCTGTAGTGCTGAGAGTAGACGCCATACACGAGGCGTTTGCTTGGTTGCTAATCGTTTTTAGAAGTGAATGTCGTCCGTGATATTTTCCGAGGGCTCGCGGAGATTTTTAAATTGTACACAGCTTAAATAATGGGATCTTCCACTATGTTTCAAAGATATTTCATCTAGATTGTAAATAATTTGTGGTTTGAGAACAGGTATAGTCAAACTTTTTCATCGGCGGGACATATTTTGCTCGCGGGCCAATCACTACATATAGTTCAAATAAGGATAAAGAACGTAGACACTTGATCTTATTCATAATGTTTCACCAAGTGCCAACGGCTCACACTTTTGATATTATAGTTCAAATGTTTTATGTCAATATTTTTTTGTTCTGTTAATTTTTTACGAAATATAAAAACAAATTATTATTATTATTATTAATAATGGAAACTAAAATATTATTCTGCATCATAATACAATAACAAATATAAAATCTATAAAAAAAATTTTGTTAGCCACTAGTTGATAGCTATTTTTAATAATTTTATTTAAATCTTCTTACAAGTAATTGATTACACAACACCAAATAAATGTATGATATTGTGTAATTAATAATTTAATTTAGTTAAATGCAGCAGGTCAAACAATAAAGTACGCTAATCCAGTGGCCCCAAAAATGTTCATTTGAAGTAAACCATCCTAATTTAGCGAATTTTTAAAAAATTCTTTTTGTTCCATGGTCGGTACGTCTTATAGTATATACCCTTTATTTTTTTCCCGAAGTACAGATACACCCTGTATATATATATATATATATATATATATATATATATATATATATATATATATATATATATATATATATATATTAGGGTGTCCGTTATTTGGGCGACCTTCGAATATTCTTTGGGACCCCCCTAGATCGCCAGACATTCCAAAAAAAATGAGTTTCCCAAAAGGATTCAGTGTTTTTTGATGATTAACCCGTGCCACCGAGCGGTTGAAGTTTTAAGCCT
This sequence comes from Pterostichus niger, assembly GCA_947425015.1. NCBI lineage: Eukaryota > Metazoa > Arthropoda > Insecta > Coleoptera > Carabidae > Pterostichus > Pterostichus niger. The sequence continues at coordinate 16,533,385 of OX380347.1, forward strand.
ACCGGAAAATAGGGGTATAGCAAAATAATTCTATTGTGTCGCCAGTTAGCATAAAATAGACATGCGGGATATGTTTTCCTATGAAATTGATGATTCTGAACACGAATCTGTTGTCAAAACAAACAAACAAAAAGTAATATTAAAGCAAATATAAAAAATGTGCATGGATATCAACAAGAAAAATAAATATACTATAAGATTATCTTAGTTAAATGTTTGTTTACCACTGGTACAATATTCTAATCAATATTATTTATCATATTTATTATTTCACTAATTTGTATGAACCTAACCGAAGTTTCAAACTATGCAGTATTTAACAGCCATTCATTACTTAAAATAATAATAATAACATATTAGAGATATATTTAAAATAAACTTATCAGTTATATAGATAATGACATAAACAAAACAATAACCTCAAAATTAGCTAGGTGTTAGGCAAAGATAGAAGACATAAAAAGTAGAAAGAATTTGGAATAGGATAGATGTATGAGTGAGAGAGAGGGTTAAAGAGAGATTGCAATGCTCTGACGTCAATGTTGCTGCCTACGACCACCTTACCTGTTCATTTTCAAAACAACATTGTATCGGACATAATTTTCCTGACATTTTACATGACAAGAATAGTTTACCTTAAGTAAATAGTTTTAGTACCATTGATTTTTGAATTATTTCTAATATATTAATAATTAAATTATAATTATAAACACCACAAAAGTCAATTTATTCATTATACAACAAAAAAATGACTGTAGCGTAGACCAGTGGCACGACAAAATACATTCAAGGACCATGTTCTTATTTTTGTGAATTTTGAAAAAGTTAAATTTGATCTATGATTAACACTTCATATACAGGCTGACTTTTTAAAGCAACCAATCAATTTTGCTGGCTAACTAATAACTTTAGAGAAAAAATAAATACACAGGATTATACAGGGTGTATCTGTACTTCGGGAAAAAAAATATTTTTTTAATTCGCTAAATTAAAGATGGTTTACTTGAAATGAACATTTTTAGGGCCACTGGATTAGCATACTTTATTTCTTGACCTGCAGCGTTTAACTAAATTAAATTATTAATTACACAATATCACACATTTATTTGGTGTTGTGTAATCAATTACTTGTAAGAAGATTTTAATTATATTATTAAAAATAGCTATCAACCAGTGGCTAACAAACTGTTGTCTTTAGATACGATACAAATTTTTGGCGAATTTAAAAAAAATTCTTTTTGTTCCATGATCAGTACGTCTTATAGTATATACCCTTTAATTTTTTTCCCGAAGTACAGATACACCCTGTATAGCAAAGAGAGAGACCGAATTGTATGGTTGGTAAAATTAAATTATTAGAGGAATTAAAGTTATATTTTCTTAAATGGGGGAGGATACTTTTTTATTGAACTAGATAGCCCCAACATGCCTTTTTCAACAATTTATTTATTTATTTATGTTACTGTGTATAACAGGAACTTAATCCCAATTTCAGTACAGGGACTCACCGTGTCGCAGTATAAGTTCATATATTTTTAGCTTGATTGGGATTCGAACTCGGGATCTTCAGATTCGAATACCAACCATACAATTATGTCTCTCACCTTGCTGTTCAAGTCTGTGTATTTATTTTTTCTTGCTTTTTAAAACTCATTCTATTTATCCTTAATTTTTGTTTACAAAATTACCGAACCACCTGTAAATGTACCTTTGTTTAAAATACTGTTTGAATTATATGGTTATATATTAATTTTAAACTGACAGTGGTCGAAACCATACGAATATAACCAGTTTATTAGTGGTTAGCCATTCTTTGAGCCTGCGGTTACTATATAAATAACCTCATTATTTCTATGGGATGGTATAAGCTAATTAATGTAAATTTGAATTCATAACTTGATAGAAATTTTCAATGGAACTAAAACAATGCTCTCATAATTAACTCAGCGGCGTGCAGTATGCTATATACATAATATTTTATTCCTCTAACCTAATTTTCAATCGCGTGATTTCATTGATCATATTTGACAGCATTTCAAATGCTATTATTTTATTTTTTACTTTTGCTACTAGTTGCTACAAATATGAAAACTGTTAACAAATAAATACAATTTAAAAATGAATACATGGTGCTTTAAAGTTGTTGCAAATAAGGGATGCATATTATTTGACGTATCGATACGACGTATACAATTTTAAAATGAAAACAGGGTGCTTCAAAATTATAGCAAAATTTTAGAATACTCATAAAAAACTAATATAAACTATTCCAAGGCGATTGAAGCTAATTTTCAACTTAATTTCTGGCATTATAAAACATGCAAAATTAATTCTGTTTATTGATTTTAATGTGGAATTTTATGCTCTACAACATTTATTTGAAGCTTTTTTCTTTAAAATAATAAGGGAAGCAAGAAATTATAAAAATATGATTTTACATGTTAAAATCCTAAATTCTAGTGTCGCAATCAGTCAATCACCACCCTGTATACGCTGTAGCATTAAGTCTTGCAATAAGCAAATATTGCAATATTGGTAATTAGTATTTCAATTGCGCATACTGCATAATAAACCAATTATTATTTATGATAATTAATAATTTCCTTCGTAAATAACTCAGCGTGGCATCTATTTTCCTCATAACAAACTCACCAATACTAATACAAGTACATTCACATACATAACAATACGATGGTGTGCATAAGACACATGTCATAATGAAACAAAGCAGAACAAATTTAATAAGTACAGGTACATCTCAATGACAATTTGTACTAATCGTTAATTACGTAATATCTCATATTATAAATTGAAAATATTTTAAATAACATTAGGTACTCGGAACTATACAGTTTTTAAAAACAGTACAACATAAATTTCATTCATTTATCTTCAAATGGGGTAGGTGGCTCAGTGGTATGGAGTCGGCCTGTGGATCTTGAGAACCCTGGTTCGATCCCCACAGCCGACAAACAATTTTCACCAAGTTAAAAAAATCTACCCCTGTGGCTCCTCCACCACTAATTTCTTTGGAGGTCGTGATTTGACGGCTGGTAACCGCACTTCACGCGAAAAAATATATCACTTACCGAGATCTGCGTAGGCAGAGTGCCACACCCAGTGATGGGTAAAAGGCGTGATGATATATTTATTTATCTTCAAAAATTTCAACATTTACGAGTAAATTAATATTTATGCATTTAATAATTTATGAAATGAAACACAAGCTCGATTTCCACAAAATTGGTATACAGGGTGTTTCTATATCAATGCACAAAACTATAATGTTTACTGATTATTTGTTTGTAATTCGCAAAAGTAAGCCAGCTTTATTTGAAATGTACATTTTAGTACCACCGGTTTAATTATTTATTAATTATGCTAATAATGAAATAAAATTATAAACACAACCTACAAATTACCACTGGGAAAAATTTTAGGTTATATATCAGAGACACGAATCGTAACCGAAAATCGCACCGATATTCCCCTTTTTATGACTTTGTTTCATGATTAACTATGTAGATAATATAGAATTTTGACAACTTTGTGTATTATGTTAATTATATGGATGCTGAATATAATTCTCTGCAACATTTTTTCGAATATTTTTCTGTAAAGTAATTAGAAAAGCAATGGTAATGGAAAACTTACGTGCCATGTCAATTTATTCAGTAAAATGACGGATTGTAGTCAAAGTGATCTGGCTTCGACTCCAGTCCACATCAAAAACTTGTCAGTAACGTAATGGCTTTATTTCAATAAATCTCATTTTGTAAAAAATAACCTTTTTTCTACACCCATGCTTTAATTTACTTATTAAACAGTTTTAACTACATTAAAATTACCCTTGTGCCCTCTACGCATCCCTAACATTTTTGGAATTTGTGATTTGACGGCTGGTAACCACATTTCACGCACTTAGCGACATCTGTTTCGGCAGAGTGCCACACCTAGTAATTGATAGCTTATTTTTAAATATATATATTGTCAGTAATGTAATGACATTTATTAAGACACAGATTTACATTACCATACAGATTTTCTTTATGATACATATTGAACATTGACTGTTTCCATAATTTCCATAATTTGCTCAATAAAATAGTAATTTATTCCATAAATTTTTATTTTGGATTTATTCATAGAAAATAGTTATTTGTGTATTAAGAGCGTAAAGTGATTCTTTGTTACTCGAATACGATAATTAAAATTATTAAAAAACTTATGCGTATTGAAAATAAATTCACTCTGTTAACTGTCAATATGACAAGTTTCTGTTTTGTTTGTATCCCTGGTAACTATTGAAATAAGCGCGCATTTAATATCTTTTTCGCGCGTTGCCATTGGAGACACGCAAAAAAACGTCAACTTTACGATGACAAATGAGAGTGTAATTGTCAACTTTTCATAGCAATCATAAAAAAATAGTTTTTGCAACTCGTGCATTAATAGCTATCATTATAAACTAGTTGCATTACAAAAAATCACAATTATCATACAGGGTCCGGAATTTAATATTTTATATACAAGCTGATCCATCGGTTTTTTTTTACTCGTATTTCTAAATTTTATTTTAATATTCTATTTAATAATAAGAACTTATTAACGAGAAATCTAATGGAATATTTTATTTTAGTAACTAAAATTCGCGCGATTAATTCATGTGTAACTTGTTTCAATCCTTGTCCAGGTAACACAAAAAATAGAATCTAATTTGCAGCAGCAAATTGCCGTGTTAGTTCTTATAACTAAGTTCATTTATTATTCGTATGTGCACATAGTGACTACACCTAACAAGAAGGTTAGGTTTAAAAATGCACGTACGTTACACATTCTGTGTTGAATGTGTTTGTACTCGACGAAGGTACATTGTACGCAGGAAAACATCAAATATGTACGATGTGATTCTACATATTGTACGATATTGTTTGTGTTCATACTTTTTGGGTGGTTCATTATTTCATTATACACACATGTTAATTTGTAAGCGAATAATCTACTGCAGGGTTGGAAAAAATCATTGATTTTTTAAAATTAATCATGATCTTTTCAATTTATGATTTTTTACAAATTTTATTAGATTTGATTAATTATATACTAAATGGAGCAGGCGCGGTGGCCGAGCGTGTTAAGGCACATATCTTAGCATACTGTGACGTCACCTGAACCAAGGTTCGTCAGTTCTAATCCGCCTGCGGACAATGTGTGATTTGTCGTTAAATATAAAAATACAGTTACAGGTATTTATCACACTCGGGAGCTATAAGTTAGTCACTTATACGCCTTAAATAATTTGACTTACGAAACCGACAGTACGGCAGTTTAAAAACTGCGGCTCGGTGTGCCCGGCCCCTATATTCCGAAACGGAGTGATGGGACATCATTATATATATATATATATATATATATATATATATATATATATAAATGGAGTAAGTTATTTGTATTTAACTATTTATATGAAAAATTCCTTTAAAAATATGTAGTTTCGATGATTATTGCACATTAAAAATTTGAACACGAATTTCTTAAACTATATGCTCGACTATACGTGTTTACAACTTGAGTGGCCGAATTAAGAAATAAGTTAGGTGTTGAAAAGGAAAAAAGGAAAATTGGTATTTTTGTTCAAATATTATAATTGTAAAACAACTAACGAATAATGAGAGTGACATTTTTTGATAAGAATGTATGATTTAGTTTATTTATATTTTTTTATAATTCCATTGAATGGACATTGTGTTTTGTTTAATATTAATTCATTTAATAAATAAATATTGAAAATTATTTTGTCTGTTTTACACAAAACCTTAAAAATGTTTTTAAACAATAGAATTTTTATTAAGACACTTGTTTTGTTCTGTACCAGAAATATAATTAAATTAATACAGAATACAAAAAAAAATCTAAAAATTATTTAAATCAATGATTTAAAACAGGCCAACCCTGATCTACTGTAATGGGAATTTATAGAGGAGGTTTCTTTTAAAACAATTAGTACTTTTTTTAGTAAACTAATGACTCAGTAATAAAAAAACCTATATTAAACTAGTGGTTCTCAAACGGTAGAACAAAATAGTATATTTTTAAATAGGAACCTATATAATTTTTGTGCTCATTCGAAGAGAATTTCAAACATTTAAATGTAAAAGATTATATAAAAAATGGTATTAAAAATTAGAAATAATAAAAGGATATACATTTTACCTCGACTGTTATTTTAAATAAATATGAAAACAGATTTCTACCCCTGTGGCTTCTCCGCCACTAACATCTTTGGGGGCCGTGATTTGACGACTGGTAGCCGCACTTCACGCGATGAAATATATCACTTACCGAGATCTGCTACGGCAGAGTGCCACACTCAGTAATGGGTAAAAGGCTTGATGATATATTTGTTTATTTATTTTAAAATACTTACAAATAAAATTAAGCAAAATATAATATTCTTTTCAAAATTATTTTCAAAAATATTAATAATAATAAATTATAATTACAGAAAGATACTATTTTGTTGCACCGTTTAAGAACCACTGGTTGAATATACGGTTTGACATATATTTCATGTATATAACATTTTTTCTAAAGTCATTAGTTCGCCCAAGAAAGCTGTACTTGTTTTAAATAAAACATAATTCGTCATATTCACAAACAATAATAACAAAAAAATTGTATGAAATATTTAACATAGTATATTTTTTCGCTCTTAAAATGTGTCTAAATTATTATTTTTAAACGTTCAAAGCGCGATTTTTATTTAATATATTTTCCTCTAAAATGCATAATTTAAAAATTTTTGACAATGGAAAAAGTACAATATCAAATATTCAAATTAATTTGAAAATATTAAATGATTTTGTCTGATAGTTATTATTCAAACATATTCGTAAATTTGTATCTGTCGAAAGGTGACATATTTTAAATTTGTGCGCGTTCAAAAAATTTAACTTTAATTTTGTTATTTTCTGCTGATATGAAAAATCACAAATTATTATTTATTAGACCTAAAAGCAGTATTTTTTATTTAATTCGTTCGCATTTACAAAACAAGTTTATCAATTTTACACTAAATTCAATTAATTTGCTTTATTGATAATTTCAAAATTATTTTGTCACAATATGCTCGTACTAGAAAGAAAAATATACACTCACTTGAAATATAAAGTTACATTTTTGTTTATATTTTAATGTTTGCTTGTTTTCACTAAACATAATTTGAAAAGTTTATATTAGAATAATGTTTGATACTTGAATTTGAATAAAATAAAATGTATTTCAAGTTTTAAATTAAGAGTTATGCGCTACATTTCGAACCAATTTTATTATAGTTACCAGCATTATTACTTACAAAACATGCGCGCGAAACTTTGTTATAAGTGGCATGATGATAATTAATTTATGTTCATAATTTATAAAATAAAATCTACATCTAGATAATAGACGCCGGTACCAGATAAATATTATACCGCATCACCTCATTATCAAAATGCTAGTTAATGAAGTTATAACTATTTGTATAATTAGTTAAGTTAGAAACTTATAGAAAACTTAGTTACAATTTAAGTTAACTGTAATTATTATCTGATCGAAAATGGTAAGTTATATTTAGTTATTTTAAAGTAAATTTATGTATTAGTCTGAAATACTTTTTTGTTTGTTAAAGTTTGAAAAAAGTGAATAATTAAGGGAAAAATGTAGAAGAAAAGTAAGATGATAAATAAAAAACTTACTATTTGTTGAACGTATGTGTTGTGAAGTAGCCAACGTGCGTAACCGGCGCGCTGTTCGGGTTGCAGACGTGTTCCGCGTTTGCACTGTCCGCCAAAACTGGCAAGCTTCGCCGGTTGCCGATGCGCGAGAACTGATCGCAACTAGGAACCACAGAGGGTAGGTTAACCCATCTCTCTCTGTTCTCTGTTCTCCCCCCACTCACTCGCTCTCACCCTCTCCTCTCTACCTAAAGGTAGAGAGAGGACTGACGGACATATCTAGCGGAACCAATCAGAGGAAACGGACATGTACCGAATCCCTTTCATTTATTTAGTGAGTATATTCGTTTTGAAAAGCGAAGTGTACCCGCTACCCGATTTCCTTCTCTCGTTTGGGGATATTACTCAATACTCCCGAATACCGAATTCATAGTGTTGCTTATTTTCAGATCTAAGGGTCATAAACTTTAAGTTGAGAAACTTGTATTTGGTTGGAACTAGGTTGACCTCTCGATGCTTCAAACTGTGTGATCCACAAACCTATTTTAAACCATCGTAAAATTTATACTGTTTCGTATTTCACGCATACAGGGTGTCACTCCAAACACGACCCACATTCGACCCAACTAGCTTCCTATTTACATAGATCATAAAAACTCTATATAGTAACGTCACTTTCGTCATTGGACATCAGATAAACTTTTATTTACCCTCATTACTTTGAAAACAGTGAATATTTGGATATTCAATATTCTTGTATTTTGTGTGATTTTTTATTAATTTAAATTGTCGTTAGTTGTAGTTTTAATATTACTTTCGTTTATTTTTTAAGTTTTAGATACAAATTTAAGTATATTTATTTATTTATTTATGTTTATTTTATTTTATTTTTTATTTTTATTTGAAAAATTCAGCTGCCCAACAGGACAAAGTCCCAATAACAGAGCAGCACAAAGATACAAAAACAGATTAACTTAAAATATAGAATACATAATAAAAAATAAGATTAATCAAACAAAATTTAAACATTGCAAAAATAGGTTTTCACGTTGTTTGTAAAAACATTTATGGAATCAGAAAATATATCTATGGTGCAATTAGAATTACACAAAGTATTATACATAGAAGTTATTCGATTAAGTGGAGAATGTGATGCAGAATTTGTTTTAGATCCAACAATTTTGAAAAGTTCATTAGTTCTCATACTTTGGGAATTCTAAATTGCATAACATCTAACAAATTATTACAATTAAATATATTGTTAATAATTTTGTATAAAAATGACAGGTCGGATACTTTTCTTCTGTTTTCAAGAGATATTAAATTTAAAGTTCTTTGTGGAAATTTATAACGCATAGAATTTGTGTTGAATTTTTTCAATTCTTTCATTGTAAATAAAATATTGTGGCGACCAACAAACGCTGTACAACAGGAACTTAATCCCAATTACAGTACAGGGTCTGCACTCACCGAGCCGCAGTGTAGTAGTTTATATAATTTTTAGCTTGAGTGAGATTCGAACTCAGGATCTCCGGATTTGAATTCCGTATCGCTATCCACATCACCGTACTGACGGACAATATAGATTATAGCTAGATTTTTCTTAGTTGAAATTAGTTCTTTTATTAGTTAGTTTATTAGTTCTATTATTATATATTATTCGTTAATTATAGTTTTTTTAGCTTCTTTATTGTAAATATTAGTTCTATTATCATTCATTTTTATTATTTTTTAAATACTTAGTTATTAGGTCAGTAGAAAATTATACTTTTTTCGTAATTCTAATTTGCACCACTACGAGTGCATTCTTATTTAAAAATCTCAATAACCTTGATAAAATTAAATAAAACGCTTCATTCGATAAATTATCTCAATAATTGACACTTAAGGATTAGTTTATCACTAGCCAAATTATTTTGTATTTATTGAAACTTTCTTATTTGAGATAAAATGACTCGAGCCATTTGACATTTTTACCAATAGTAACATGGCATTTATTGTTTTCAAGTTTTGCTCAATAAAATAGTAATAGATCTAATTCAAGGGTGACATTTATTTATATAATTTAAATGTTGGATTTAATCGTAGAAAAAATAAACTCGTGTACAATGGCTATTAATACGCCTATTGCTCGTATCGTAAACTTTATACTTTTGTGTTAATAGCTAACATTATAAACTTGTTGTATAATATAATATTTTCTAACACTATTAAGTAATACATTTATTACATGTACGTTTCTTGACAGATAGTACGATTCAGTATTCACAGTCGTGAGAGATAATTTATTACTTATAGGTTGTGTGCAATTACATCGAGCAGCGACAGCCGTGAGTAATAATTTGTAATTCATAAACACATTAAGGTTAATATAACTCAACTAAAGTTTGACATTCGTGACATACAGGATGTTTCAATTTGATGTGCTGAATACAACGCCAAAAAAGTGTTTGTTTCAAATAATGTGTAATTATTTTTGCGTTGTAATCAGTACATACAATAATATATATATATACTTAATTTTTGCGATAATTTTGAAACAGCCTGTATAACCTCTATTAATTATTATTTTCATCTAATTTTTTTTAGACCTCAATGGTAATTTTCAGTTAAGTAGTCGTAAAAAAAAGTGTAATTGCTATTACTCATTCGGATAAATGACGATACTAATAGCTATTATTACACGTTCGTTGAATAAAATACTATTATAAACAGACAAGCCCGCGATTCATGTACGAAAAAGTTTATAAATTATTTCATAAAGAATAAGTGTTTTTGTAAAAAATATCCTTAAAATCTGATGTCTACATCACCCTGTATAAACCCAAAATAAATGTCAATTTTTAGAATTCCTCCTTCATTGCCATTTATCGTAGAATACTTGTTATACGTTTTTCCTATATATTTCCTTTCTTAGTACACAAGACAAAATACTGAAAATTATAAAGAAAAATTTAAATTGATAATAAATAACTGAACAAACGACAATTTTAACAATAACATCTCATATATGAATACAGAAAATTTTGTGATATTTTTCTGATTTTTTCGAATGATATCTTTTATTATTCCTCTTTTTTCTTGTGTCAGCGTATTACATTATCCAGGGGCGTCCCAACAAAAAATTTAAAATATGTAAAATTATTCTGAAACCTTTCATTCTATCCCCAACATTTATGAGATCAGTAAGGTTCTTTCAAATATTAGAAGGGTTAGAAAATAATTTTGATTTTTAAAATTATTTTTGCATTGTGGTTTAAAACCAAATATTTTCAGAACTAAATACTACACCTAATCGACTTATTATAATTATTATTAACAATGGAAACTAAAATGTATATTCTGCATCATAATACAATAATAAAAATTCAACTTAATGAAACGAATGAAATTGTTTCCTAATAATTTTTCAATCTTGGGTTCCATATTTGTGGCAGCCATTTTAAAATCGCTATGTTCATCTGTTAGTGTGCATAAATTTACATATTTATCTTTATTTAAATTCCCATAAAAATTGCAACTATTTTTTTCTTCACAAAAAATTCATTCTGCACAACGAAAACAGTTAAATCTACGATAAAAATCATTTGATAATGCTCTTAAGTTACTAATGTGTAGCAGTTATTTTTTTCTTGAGAAACATTTGATGACAATTTTTTCATTTAACTTTTTCCAAATTAATTTAAGATTTGTATTAAATCATGCGCATATAAATTTGCTCCTTGCATTGATTAAAATCATTGTAATGAGTTAAGATATTAATAAATATCATTCGCGTAAAGTGATTCTTTATTACTCGAGCACGCTAATTGCAGCTCTCGCCTTTGGCTCGCGATAATTTATTTTACGATTGCATCTTAAAATCATTTAAAAACGTATACGTACTAAAAATAAATTCATTCTGTCAACTGTCAATATGACAAGTTCCTGTTTTGTTTGTATCCCTGGTAACTATTGAACATGTGCTCATTTAATATCTTTATCGCGCGTTGCCATTGGAAACGCGCGCATTTAATGTCTTTTTCGCGCGTTGCCATTGGAGATACCCAAAAAAAAAATTTCGATTGTTCCACAGAAAACGTCAACTTTACGATGACAAATGAGAGCGTAATTGTCAACTTTTCATAGCAATCGTAGAAAGTAATATTAGACGAGCCTTGGATTGGACATATCTGGTTTATAGCATATGGCCGAAATTCGTAGGTCCCAGATTCAAATCCCAATTTTTGTTTTGCTTTATGTTGACCGTTTGTCATTGTAAGTCCTTTTGATAGAGAATTCTTAAAGCATATTGTGATTACAGCTTTTGAATTTTATTTAGATTGTTTACATTTTTTAGTGTATTTGATTAATACTCAATAAATATAGCGCTTCAACGATAAATATGAATGTCAAGCAAATTGATAAAACTCGCGATATCAGCATTCACCATCAGGTTGTTGAAAAGTGTCGTTGGCGATGGACATTGCACATCGGACATCGGGCACATCATCAATACGTTTTGTTTCACATTTAAAATCGTAGCATTAACTTTCGATTCGGTCTTTTGTCCTCATTTCAAAACGAATGATTTTCAGTGGACCAGCAGCCAGCTTTTGTTATTTTTGCGTCCGTCGTCCCCCATTTTGTTTTGTTTAGAGCTCGTGTACCCGTGTCGTATAAACCACCACACATACACGCACCCTCACACGTGTATTCAGAGGCGAATCAAGGGGTGACTAAATCGTTTCAATAGTTCAGGTTCATATGATGATGAATCTTCTAACACAACAATTTATTTTTTAAATATGATAAATGTTACCGAAAACATTATTTTTATTTTACTTTCTAAGAACTTCTAGCTGTTGAGACATCAGACTTGTTGATGCTGAACCACTTTATGACAAAGATTTTTTTCATAAGTAAACTGCTCCATACTTACCAAAATGTCTATTATTGAAAGAGAAAATCACAAAACACAAACTTGTTTCACAGTTATTGGGATGTTTAACTACTTAAGTTGATCACGATATTTTAAACTTGAGACAAAGGTACAATTTCAGTTGGTCTTCGCATTGTTGTCACTTGTATTTTCTTTTATTTTATTTTTGCAAGTTGTGGTTTGTTATTAATTTATATAGAAAATAGTTCTGTGTTATCATTCATTGTAGTTTTAGTATTAATTTAAGTATTTAATTCATAGGTTTTTTTAATAATGGAGGTTTTTTATGTGGATTTGAGAACTCGGGTTCGATACCTACAACCGACAAACAATTTTCACCACTTTAAAACACCCCTGTACCCCCCTTTATTAACATCTTTGGGGCCGTGATTTGAGGGGCTGGTAACCGCATTTCACGCGAAGAAATATAACACTTACCGAAATCTGCTACGGCGGAGTACCACACTTAGTAATGAGTAAAAGGCGTGATGATATATTCATTTGTTTTTCTTAGTAGAAATTAGTACAATATTAGTTAATTATAATTTTATTTCCTTTTTATTGTAAATATTAAATCTATTGCAATTCTTTTTTTAAATAAGTAGTTCTTATTCTTATTTTAATTTTAAGTTACAATGACAGATACTGGGAGCTAACATCATCCCGTGCTTAAGGGATAAGGCCACTCTAGAATTTTTTAAAAATGCATATTTTTTTTATTTGCTTAAATTATAGTTTAAACCCTTAGGAATAAGGGATAATTAATTTAAATGCCGCTTGGAAGTATTTCAGAGGAAAAAAAGCATATATCTATTAGTACTAGTATTTATATATATATATATATATATATATATATATATATATATATGACTCGAAACTTTAAACGCGTTTTTCTCGAAATCATATTTTCAAAATCGGGCGAAAAGAAATCTGAAATACTAATTGATGGATCGTGCTGAATCTTTTTATTTCTTATTCTAGATATAAAATACTAAAAAACTACGGGGGCTTTTTTAAAGTGCTTCATTCGTTTTTTATGGTCGTTTTTATACAGAAATTTAGTCCCGAATAATGAACTTTTTTTTCAAACGTGCGCCATTTTGTTAAAAATCAAAATTTTCAAAATCCAGCCCGTAGTTTTTTAGAGTATACATCAGAGATTAAGAAAACATATCCCTTTTTGATCCAGGTCTATTGCTGTTCCCGGAATGTTTTCGCCCGATTTACCCTACGCGCCTAGAGGAGTCGCCATTTTTTTAAATTTCTGACGACAATTCTGAATATTTTCTTTTAAAAAAAATTTTAAATAAAGTTTAAAGAGCACTAAATAAAGATCCAAAAACAGTTTTTAAGTAGGACGTTTAGATTTCGTTAAAAAAAATCTTGAAAATAACCCTTTTTCCTTGTCTAGAGTGGCCTTACCCCTTAATATCGCAAGCCGTGACTAAATCGTTCAAAGCCACGGCTTGTCAACATGTGATTAAGATGTTCTTTAGCGCCATGGAAACCATTATGTTAAATGACATTTTAATAACGGGAGTAGAAAAAAAAAATTATCATATATATATTATATGGGGTAGTGGGCTCAGTGGTATCGAGTCGGCCTGTGGATCTTGAAAACCCTGATTCAATCCCCACAGACGACAAACAATTTTCACCAATTTAAATCTACCCCTGTAGCTCCTCCTCCTCTAACACTCTTGGGGTCGTGATTTGATGGCTGGTAACCGCACTTCACGCGATGAAATATATCACTTACCGAGATCTGCTTCGGCAGAGGGCCACACCTGTTTATTATATTTTTTTATGATTCCATTGAATGAATATTGTGTTTTGTTTAATATTAATTCATTTAATAAATAAATATTGAAAGTTATTTTGTCTGTTGTACAAAACACCTTAAAATGTTTTTAAACAAATGAATTTTTATTAAGACATTTGTTTTGTTTTGTACAATAAATATAATTTAATTAATACAAAATACAGAAAATGATTTTAAAAATATCACACTGATTTAAATTAGGCCAATTCTGGTTCTTGTGCATTTTTTGACGAAATAAAAATATGAGAATGGGGAATGGATATTTGTGGCGCAGCTGTAGAAATGTTCTGAGACCGGTCCTGACCTGCGTCGGCAGCGGCGGGTCTATTGTTTTGTAGTTGGCTGCGATTCGTTCTTTGGCTACTACGATCCACTGTTATTTGACCAAATATATATTGTGTAATATTTCATATTCATTTTTAATTCAGTGCGTACATTTTTTAAAAAACCGTTCATAAATTTGTTTTATCTTCTAGCTATATTTGCATGTTCAAATGAGGTACAGTGTCCAAAATGCGATTATGTTTTACACATTTTTCATATTTACTGCCTGCAAAATTTTAAATTAGTTTAAAAAAATGGTGCTATGTCTTCATTTCATGTACATGTTTTCATTAATATTAATACACATTTGTCATGTTCATGTTGGATATAGTGCTCCGAAAATATTATTCTGATAAACAATAACCTCTGAGTAAATATTCAACTGCATTCATCAATAAAACAATAAAATTTTGTATTGAAAATGAACATAAAAACTTGCCAACATACATTATTCTATGTAAAAACAATTTTCATTATATAATGCGATGAAAACAATCGCCAGCAAAATAATAGAATATTCGCATTCGACCACACCATTTTCCTCTCTTGTTGACATTTTACTATTTTCTTTTTTCTGCTATTATTAATTAATTGTTATTAATTATTTATTCACAGCATTATTCATGGTAACTATATTTTTATTGCAATATTTTTGTTTTTAAATTTTTTGTAATTAGTCCTATTACAATATTTTTAATATTGGGTATGTGAACAATCAAGAAACATGCAAATTAAATAACTAAAAGTCAATCTTTGGGCTTTTTTTCGAGCTTTATTTGCAAAATGGTTAATTATAAAGAAATCTCTAAAAGTTATACAGGGTGTTTAACATGAAACGTTAATGGGAAATATAATTTTACAGATAGATTCTATAACAAAAACTAGTATTTTGAAGTGCGCGACAAAAAAGTCATTCGAACGCAAAAAACAAGAATTTCGCCCACGAAATACAAACAATATGTTTTACACAGCTATCAGAAAGAATCATATAATAATTATTGATTTATTGAAGCAAATTGAAGAAAAAAATCTAAAATAATATAAACGTAAAAAAAACACAAATTCCGCGTAACAATAGGGATGTAAAAATGTCCTGTTTTCTTGACAGATGTACAAAAAATAACGGTTATTTTATTTGAAGTAAACATTTATTGTACCACTGGATTCCTATACTTACTTACTTTATAACTTACGCATTATTAAATGACAGTGGATTTGAAAACCCAGGTTCGATTTCCACAGGCGACAAAAACTTTTCTCCACATTAAAATTGCAACTGTGGCTCCTTCTCCACAAACATTGGGGGGAGGGGAGGGCATGATTTGACGACTGGAAATTGCACTTCATATTTTGACGATTACAAGTTATCAAGCTATGATTATTATGGGGTAGGTGGCTCAGTTGTATCGAGTCGGTCTGTGGATCTTTAGAACCCTGTTCGATCCCCACAGCCGACAAACAATTTTCACCAAATTAAATCTACCCCTGTGGCTCCCTTTCCACTAACATCTTTGGGGGCCGTGATTTGACGACCGGTAACCGCACTTCACGCGAAAAAATATATCACTTACCGAGAACTGCTTAGGCAGAGTGCCACACCCACTGATGAGTGAAAGGCGTGATGATATATTTATTTATTTATATAAGTTATGATTCAATACAAGTGTAAATAATCCATTTTTTAATAAATACATATCTGTATGTATGTTATAAGCAATATTTTTTTAATTTTTAGACAATTTATTTATATTTACAGTACAAAAGTTATTGTATTTTTTTATTGGACCAGTAATCCTTTCTTTAACATTATGCCACTAAAATCTCAACATTTTGCTTTTTCCAACGCAGTCAAGTTTATTTAATTATCACTAATCAAATTTAATATATTTTCTAAAGACAAACAAATTTATATTATTATGAAATCGTACAATAATGAGCTACTTTAGCTCCGCAAAATCTCACTGAAAAGTATTACTTTAGCTCCAATTTTTTTCGACCAATAAGAACCCTGCCGGTCCACCGATTGCTGACGTATATTGCCGAATCGGATCGAATGTCAGTTTGACTAATGTAACTAACTTAAATATTGTGTGTTAAATTTAGTAGATTATGTTACAAGTTTTATAAACGCCTGTTTAGTTACGTGTATATAAAAAACGAGTATCTAAAGAGTAAATACAATGCGATACATATTATACTTTTTCTACGATTGTAAATTAAGACAACAACAAAGATTTTATGAATTATTTAAAAAGTAAGGTTAAGGTACAGCAGCTAATTTCACCGGTGCTTAAAATCTCAAGCTGTGATTAAAACGTTCGAAGCCACGGCTTGTCAACATGTGATTAAGATGTTATTTAGCGCCATGGAAACCAGTACATTAAATGACATTTTAATAACGGGAGCAGAAAAAGACTTTTTCTACGATTGCTATGAAAAGTTGACAATTACGCTCTCATTTGTCATCGTAAAGTTGACGTTTTCTGTGGAACAATTGAAAAATATCTTTTTTGCGCGTCTCCAATAGCAACGCGCGAAAAAGATATTAAATGTGCGCGCTTATTTCAATAGTTACCAGGGATACAAATAAAACAGAAACTTGTCATATTGACAGTTAACAGAATGAATTTATTTTCAATACGTATACGTTTTTAAATAATATGAAGATGTAATCGTAGAAAAAATTATGTGTGTATCATGAGCGTAAATTGATTCTTTGTTACTCGAGCACGGTAAGTGCAGCGCGAGCCGAAGGCGAGAGCCGCAATAGTGCAAAATAACTATTTAATTTAATAATTAGTAATTTTATGTGGGCTATTTATTGCAAATTGCACATTACGTTTGTTGATGAGTGTAACGGGAGTAGAAAAAACTATAATATACACCTCTGCTACGAAGATATTATTACTCACATGTTTATTTTCCTCAACGAACGCCTCAGAAAGTAGTACTGCACAATTATAATAAAAGAAAAAATCCTTCTTTCTACCCAAGGTATGTAAATAACTATTTAGTTTATATAATTTTAAGGCTTGATTTTTCGTCATTTGCGTTGTATTTTTCATAAAGTACTACTCGTAGCTTTGTCTGTTAGATGAAAAAACCGAATTTTCTGAAAATACCATCAATCAATAATTCGAAAGCATGAAACTAGATGCACACTTATACATTTATGAATACAGCAGTCGACGGATAAAAATGTTAACAGAACTACATTTAAAGATGGTAGCTTTTTTCACATGTTGGTCTCTAGTTTCCGAATTTATCACTGACTCTCTCGAGACACAATTCTCATGAATTATTGAATACAAGCTGACCTGTTCTCACACCCAGCACCTGACGGGTGCTACAAGCAGGCCCGTCTTTAGCAGGAGCCCAGGCCCCACCAATAATTCTTTTCAAACAGAAATGTTAAATGTATCAAATTTGATTATTATTTGTTTAAACCAAATGATGAAAGCTAACTCTATTATACAGAATGTTTCAAAATTATTACAAAAGAAATCATGGATGTATATATTTAATTAAAGGTCAAAAGTTCTAAGCTAGAATCCAGTTTATGATAAAATTTTTGTATGATAAACATAAAAATGTAAATAAATAAATAAATATATCATCACGCCTCTTACCCATTAAGCAGATCTCTGTAAGTTATATATTTTTTCGCGTGAAGTGCGGTTACCAGCCGTCAAATCCCCACCGGGGGAGATTTAATTTTGATGAAAATTGTTTGTCGGCTGTGGGGATCGAACCAGGGTTCTCAAGATCCACAGGCCGACTCGATACCACTGAGTCACCTACCCCATTATACATAAAAATGTGACGTCACTTAATTCAGTTTGGTCAAATACTACGTACTAAGTAGAAACGTATCTTATTCTGTCATATATTTTAATTCTAATTTTGTAGTTTTGACAAAAAGGGCAAAATGAATGTTACCATCAAATTTAACATGATTTTAATAATCATTAAAATTTGAATTAATATAAATATAATTGAAAGTGCAGATTAAATGTAATAAAACCTAGGTTATGTTTATGGTTGACAGCCTCTAGTGAAAAACAAATGATAGTATGATATACCTAGTTTACATCAGACATAAAATTGAATTATATGACGTCATCGAACATAATTTGAAACACAAGAATGCAGTAAACATTAACCATGTGACATCAGCTTTCAAATAAATTCGGGGTATTTGATAGCGAGAAAGATACGCACTGAATTTGAACATTTGAATTATAGTAAACTTTTGTTTAAAGTATTGTTCTCTAAAACAACATAGAGTGGAAAAAATGAACTTGTTTTAATAAAGCTAGTCTTTAGTTATGAACTGGTCGAATAAAACGCGAATGAAGGGACTAAAAATACATATTTTATTCCTGTTATTAAAATGTCATTTAACGTACTGGTTTCCATGGCGCGCTAAGTAAAATCTTAATAACATGTTGACAAGCTGTGGTTTCAAACGTTTTAGTCACGACTTGAGATATTAAGCACGGAATGAAGTTAGCTTCTGCATCTGTCATTGTAACTGAACCTGACTTTTGAAATAATTCAAAAAACTTTATATTTTTTGTTATATTAATTTGCGATCGTAGAAAAAGTATAGTATGTGACTCGTTTTATAAACTCTTTAGAACTCGTTTTTTATACACTCTTAACTAAAAAGACGTTTATAAAGCTTGTTACATAATATACTATTACGTATGTGTATCGTAAAATATCGAAATTATCATCCTTTAAAACTGAAAAATTAATTATTTTATTGGGCCAGCCATAGCAACCATAATAAACAGTGCGTGAAGTAATTTTACAAACCGTGACTAATGAAATCTTGTTATTAAACAGTCATTTTACGAATTGAAAACTGCCAAATAAGTCAATTTTATACACAGTCATAAATAAAATGTTTTTATGGTAAAACCAAATTTCACTATTATTTTGGGGACGTCCTACCCTCAAGAACCCAAATTACAACTTAATACGGCCCTGGGTGATGTTGGGCTTGAGTATTGTCGATGTAATTTGAATTTTTGTCATCGTATATTTGTCCTTGTCAATCTTTTATACATTATTTCACAGAAAAATACTTTAAAAAAAAGTTATAGAAAATTTAATTTTCCGTAACTTTTATTTGAAGAATTGTTTTCTAAAAAGATTTGAACTGTTTGACAGTGGAAAATATACAAATGAAAGTATGATGGTTCATGTCCAAGTTGACCCTAGTTACAACTTAATACGGTCCTGGCCCAAATCGTACCGCTGTCTAGCTTTAACTGATAAAGATTCATGGGGTTCGACTTGCTTCGAAGACATTCAGAAATGGACATGAAATAAGTGATTCGAACGCGGCGTTTTTACACAGATCGCTGCACTGCGTTACGATATGCTATCGAGTATTGAGGATCGATTCACGCGCTCTTTGATAGATGGCGTAAGCTCCTCAATCGCTTCTGTTCAATGTTCGATCTGCACGGTACAGTGTAGCTCTGAGTGACGCTATTTTAGCCTTTTGAAAAACGAATTTAATGTTAGTTTAGTTTTTTACTGATATGTTATTCTATGAATTGCGATAGGGTAAGGTTTATGTTATTCACCTTTGACACTTTGAGTTTTGTTTGACTTGTATCTTGTGGATGTAGGACGTACAAAAAGCAAGATATACTATCTTGATGGGATGAATGAATAAGAATTCAATAGAGTTCATTTTTCTTTAAAACGCTCACTGAAGCAAAAAGTACATTTATTTACATGTTTTTAATGTTCTTTGGTCTAACAAATACGTAAAACGCAGTAGATACAAATATAAGTAAATTTATAAATATAAACGAAACATGACTGTATGTCCCATAAAATAATTGAATCTTGTAGTTGATGTCCGCCAAGCTTCCTATCTTGATATTTCACTTTCGCTTCATCCACATTTATAAATCCTTCGCCTAAATTCACTTGTGTTTATATCGTTCCATTTTTCAGAATAATATAATTATTGATAACAACAAAGACAAAATTAATTGTCATCCAACAGAGGCCTCTGACGATGCCCTCATAAGGTGACTTGGAGGCTGAATTTTGTGAAACTTAGCCAAGTGTTTACATTATATTTTTATTAAACCTTGTTTCACCAAGTGTTGGATGACAATTAATTTTGTCTTTGTTGTTATTTAAATTGCTATTGCGTAGCTTTCCCTTTTTTTCGATAGATGGCATGACCAGTTCCACAAAACTTCTCATGTCATCTTACTAGTTTGTTAGAGATCTTATTCTCTGCTGGCACAGTTCTTCGTCACCAGCTTCTTCACATGAACTTTGTTCTAGGTGAAGAAGTGAGTTATACCATACTGATGAGCTCTAATAAGAGCGACACGCGTATATGGTTACTAACTGTACTGTGCTGGCCAGCCTCTGACGATGCCCTCATAAGTGACTTGGAGGCTGAATTTTGTGAAACTTAGCCAAGTGTTTACATTATATTTTTATAATTATTGATTATCATATTTTCAAATTTAATTCAGTTTAAATTGAAACAAATAAAGGACGCTTTTTAAAATCTATTATACATGCTTGCTTAAACCTTTGAAATATTCACAAAATATTCGCTAAACATTTTTATTATAGCATACCATCTACATTCATAATTCTTTCATCCAAGCTCCTCTCATTTTTCGTTCACGCATCAAACTTTCAATCCGATAGCGTTCCTAGTTATCTTTAATATTTTCTGAAAAAAAAAACTAAATGTAAAACGGACGGCTATCGCCCTCCCCCCTTTGGCTTGCCGCCCGTGTACCCCGCACGCCTTGCACCCCTGGGATGGAACGGCCCTGATCATATCCATTCATTTATTCCTAATATCTCACTCTCAATTTCACCAATCTTTCATTCGACATACGTTTCACATTCATAAACCATCTTGACTGGCACATACCCACTGTTATTCCTATTCTGACACACAATCCACATTCATATTTTGTAACAAACTTTTAATCATATCCATACAATTTATTACTAGTTCTTCCTCACAACTTCACACCCTTAATTTCACTAATTTTTCATTCGACACACGTTCCACATGGTCAAACCATCTCACTCATCATTCACCACAGTATTCCGGACAAGATTAGTAGTTTTTCATTCACTCCAAAAACTTTTTAACTTCTAAAAAGTTTATGTCCAACCTATGACTACATATGTGTATTCAAGCATGATGGTGTTTATTGATTTATAGGGATTTTTCAATATATATTTCTGAAAAATATTTTCTAATATCGTATGTAAAATAGAAATGTGTTTAAAAATTTCAATTCTATTTCGATCTATATTTTTGATTAACCTCTACATGTACGTAATAAAGCAATAAAAAGTTAATTTTCTGCCGTAGTCGATATCGGAAAATTTAAACTTGCTAAAGAATTTAAGTAAAAAAGAATGAAAGGAATTATAATAACTTTTGTACATAAAATAGTTCATGGTTTGCTTTATTTACCGATAACAATAATCTAAACAAAAAACGATAACAACAGACTAATAAATTATTGTCTTGATATATTCCCATACTACGGATATACACATCTCGTGGAATATTCACACATTACAAATTGCTTCAAATAATAATTATTGACATGTTGACTTTTATCAAATACAGAATTTTTACAGCACATTTCTTTCACAAACAATAATAAACACTATAGTC
Organism: Pterostichus niger; assembly: GCA_947425015.1. NCBI lineage: Eukaryota > Metazoa > Arthropoda > Insecta > Coleoptera > Carabidae > Pterostichus > Pterostichus niger. The sequence continues at coordinate 16,555,860 of OX380347.1, forward strand.
ACTAAACAGAAAGTTAGTAATTCTCAATCGGCGTCTAATTAGTATTTAATTCGCTGTAAATTCTAGAAAGTTGTTGAAAGACTGTGCTGTGGATATGAATAATTCACAAACTGTTTAAGATCTTATGATTTTATTTTCTGTTTCAGGACAAGTTTGGAATCTCTGGAAGAATGTTCAAGGAAGCACATTTTCTTTCTTTGGTTGATGATCCTGTTCCCAATGTCGTAAGAATTCGGAGATTGCTGTATGTTGGAAGGCATCTGCTTCGTCTAAAGGAGATTTACCCCATCTGTCGCGAATATTGTGCGGCACTTTTCCTTGAGTTAACAAGAAGTTGACGCAATCTAAGTGGCCTTCAGCTGCTGCTAGATGGAGCGCTGTTCGGCCGTCGTAGTCAGAGAGGGACATGTCCATGCCAGATAGCCTATGTCTACAAAAATTGGTAAATTATTTTATTGTACTTTTAAAAATTGTTAGATGGATTTCAAGCTTTAGCTTTAGGAAATTTAAAGTTTCATTTATTTTCTGTTTATTATTAATAATTGACAACGTTTTGCAACATGATTTTGGTCTTTTTCTATAAACCAAAAGAGAGAGATTTAGTAAAAGAACACATAATTCTAGTAAAAATATAAAAAAATTACATTTAACCGATCCGTACATTTTTTAAACTTAAAGTTAACCTGAATATGTCAATCGCTAATATTGAACTTCGAACTACTTTTTTTTTTATCGAAGTCGAAGAATTTTATTTTGGAAAAAAAGATTATTTTACAACGGTGGTCAGCGTTATGGAATTCAAATCCGGAAATACCGAGTTCAAATCTCACTCAAGCTAAAAATATATGAACTATCCGAACCCTGTACTGTAATTGGGATCAAGTTCCTGTAGTACAGAGTAACAGAAATAAATAAATAAAATAATTTAGTAACGATTGTGTTACAAAACTGTCAATTGTTATTAAACTATCAGTTATTTAATCAGTGGTAAATAATGGGCTATTCTTGTGTCAGTGTCAGAATAATTCGTGAGGCCCGAACGAAATGAGAGATCCTCGCATAAATAAATCAGCGAGGTCGTGCTAAATTATCAAGTCACAAATCAATTGAGTGTAAATAGATGCAACTATTAACTGGTTCAATTATATCACATTATATAATCATGTAGATGTCAATATTTTGTCACGAATTGTTCGAGAATCTATTTTAAGCATTACTAACCTTCTGAGTGCTGCTACATCACCACTTGCAGCTGAGAACAGAAGGTTCACTACGTTTAAACCTTTTGTTTCGAATTTATGTCTACGGGGGTCTTTCTTGTTTGTAGCGTGTTTTAAGTTGTCGTAGCGGTGGAAGTTGAATTTCTGGACCATTTCCTGCACATTTGAAAAGTTTGTTTTCTATTACTAACGCCAATTACTACGAAATTCTTTTTCTACTTATTCATTTTTAATTTGTGAATTTACTTCTTTCAAATCTACAAATTTTGAAACTTATTTTGCGTACTTTCATACATTTCAATGAACTTTTGAATTCTTATTCCGGGTGTCTAGTTTCTTTCTTAAAAAGCAAATACAATAGATTTTTAAAAATTAATATAGTTTCTATTCTATTAATTTTGGAACAAAAGTGTACAAACAAAAAAATGTTCAGAATTAAAAACTGTATCCAATGAGCACATTTTTAAAAATTATAATAAGTTATTGTCACGAGATTGACCTAAATTAAAGTTGTCATCTTTAAGCTATTTACAGATACATGAGAAATAAAAAAATATATTTTAATTTATGTATTGACAGATCTGTCAAATTATTTCTTTTATTTCGTAACATTTTATACTAAAATTAATAGGAAGAAACTAACACTAAATTAAAAATTTTCTATTGTATTTTCTAGGTAACAAAAAAACCCAGTATATTAAAATAATTTATGTAGCGATTTCGCTATCAACAATTTAATATTTTACTCGAACAATAATTGATTTTATTTATTTAAACCTGCAAAAATTATTATTACAAAGGTTATATCAATCCAAATTAGAAAATACTTAATAATATGGCCAGCCTTGTAATATTTTGTATTTAGAATTTCCATAAACTTTAAAATGTGCCTATGGGCCCCGCACTGTCAAATTATTATTATTTTTTAATTATTTAAATAATCGTGGTAGACATTTTAAAAATAATTTCTTCTGAAAATTGTATAATATATTTGCAACAATGTAAACGATAATAATAAAATAAATTTATAGTCACGACTTTTATCCATTGCAACGTGGCACTCTGCCAAAGCAAATCTCGAAAAGTGATATATTTTACAAGTGAAATATGGTCAAATTACGGCTTTCAAAGACGTTAATGGAGATTAATGTTGGAATTTTGTGATAAATCTATAAATTTATAGATCTGTAAATCTGTAAATAATGAACAGAATCACATCAAGCTTTGTTGACCAATAGCAAAAAGTCGTAAGATTCGTTGCGATTTTATTCATTATTTACTCATTTATAAATCGAACTCGGGTTCTCAAATCCACTGCCCAATGCGCTAAATTTGAGTATAAATAGCACTTTGGCATAAATTCAAAAATACTAACTTCGCAAAACTGCACACCACGACAACTGTTTCCCAAAGCGTCTAACGGTGGTGACCACGTACAAATTCCCATAACATTGGGAATAACCACGAGCATGCCACCACATACGCCAGATTTAGCGGGCAAACCAACCTAGAGTAAAACAACTATTAATAAAAATCTTTTCACACATCATTGACATGTTTACTTTGAACGCAAACTGGCCTGAGTAATCATACATTCCGCAGCTATGCATCAGAGAAAGAACATCTCTGACTACTTCAGGTTTAAAGACCTTTTCTTCTGTCAGAGGACAAATGCCTCCATTGGCTAAAGTTGATGCCATTACTGCCATTATCTCGCAGTTAGCTTCCATAGAACAGCATTGGAAGTAGAAGTCCATACATTCTTTAAAGTTAGATCTGTCTGGATAACATTTGTGTTCTTTCATGAAGAAACCAAGAGCGTAGTTTCTATCAGCAGCTTCGCGCTCTGATAAGAAGATGGCGTTGTTGAATCCTAGGTCTTCATAGCCTGCTAATCTCTATTAAGAGAATACAATTTCGAGTTAAATTATTCCAGTTTACTAAACATAATTTATTTAGTTACAATTAGGGCTTCATACGTCATAATAGGTTGTATTTTTATACATTTTTTTAAATCAATTCGTTATTTACAGTATATTAAAAAAAATTACATTGAAATTTAATTTTAAAATGAATGAAAGATTCCGAGCGTTAAAAACAAACGAGCTTGTATGAAAGGAATTCTGAATGTCGTTGAAGCAAAAATGGTGTGTCAGAATAGGAATGTTTGGTAAGATAAATGTGATGAATAAGAACAAACGCATGATTCTTGATTTTAGATTCATTGGTTAGATTTTCAAACAAGTGCTGGACAACATTCTCTTCCTTTCTTATATTTTGATTTGTTTACTGTTGTTGCATTAAGTATTTCATTGCAATTGTGTGGAATTTCAAAAACAAGTGCAGAAAGATGCTCCCTTCCTTCCTTATCTTTTTGATTCATTTTCAATTTTACTAGAATGTCTAACTGCAATTGTGTAAAATTTACTTTCAAACAAACGCAAGCGATGCTTCCTTCATTTCTTTATTAATTCGTAGTAAGAAAAGTAAGCGTAAGTGACAGATGTATGTAACAGGAGCACAGGAATGGATGTAATTGAACGTTTGATGTGTGATGATGAATTGTAGGTGTGAGGAATGAAAGAGCTTGTGTGAAGGGACCGTTAGTGTGGCTGAAGCATGTATCATGTTGACGTGAACTGATTTTTATTTATTTGTTTATTTATTTTTATGAATCTGTTAGTGCTTCAGGGGTTCGTGCTACCCCATTTAATGGGATATATCGTGATGTTTGTATACTATTTTCATTTTAAACTGGAGGGATCGGCATAAAACGATTAAACGTCCCTGTCCCATAAAACTACAATGAAATCTATTAGTGCGGCTACCATAAATCGCTTAACGATGGTTACAACAGGTAATTTTTTAAGGGTCGTATTCAGCCTAAAATTATTCTTGTTTTTTCCTATGATTGATCATTTAAAAATACCGGCGAATGGGGCTGTACAACCTTGTGCAAAACTTGTGAAACCAGTTATAACTGGTCATATTTTGAGTTCCTTTGTAAACGTAATTGCAGTGCATTTAATCGTTTTATGCCGATCCCTCCAGTTTAAAATGAAAATAGTATATCTATGTAAAATAATTTATATACGACTAACTAATAATATTATCATTATATATGCGTTTTTTGCTATATAATGCTATATATTAATCCCGCCGGGAATAATGAGTCGGGAATAATGGTCATTATTCCCGCTCGTGAACCAATCAAAATGCTTAAAACATGGATCATTGTTTTTTTGTGCCATCGGAACAGTGTTGCCATAGCGACTCATATTTAAATTAAACAAGCTCGTTGCTAAGTTCACTGTTGTTAACGAATCGGAAACACACAAAACGAAATCATCGTTGAGAAGTTGTCAAAAACGGTCTTGCAAATTGTGTTAAATTATTGTGTTTAACTGTAATTGAAAAAATGGACAGTATTACAGAAGACAGTATATCTTCTACACCACCAGAAATAACGAAAATCGCTGATGCTACTACATATGGTTTATTACCGCAAAAGTCTACAATTTTCTATGACAAAGCATACCAAAGTTTTATGAACTGACGTATTAAAATGAAAACAAATTCGTATTCAGAAAATGTATTGTTGGCATATTTTACTGAATTAGGTGAAAAATACAAATCATCTTAATTATGGTCTTTTTACTCCATTTACTCATTTCAATTAGATGTAAATTTTTTAGGTAAATAGATGTAAAATTAATAGATAATAAATAATATAAAAATTGACTAATTTTTATTAAATTAGTCGTATATGTTAGTCGTATATAAAGTATAGTATACAACTCGCTATAATGGCTATTATTACCTCGGATGATTACAACCCTTGCTCGCTCCGCTCGCTCGGGTTGCAAACTTCATCCTCGGGAATAAGAGCATCCATTATAGCGTCGTTGTATAATATACTATTAAATGTTTGAAATAAAAACTACATACTGATAGTCGAGCTGATAGTGAACGCTACTTGAGTCTACATTTATATTTTAAAGTTTCTATTATAAAAGTATTATTTTTGATCATTATTTCGTTTTATTATAACTTTCTTATGACTAAAATTAATGTAAAATGGGAAATCCTTATTAGGAACGGACTTGAAATTGTAACTAGCTAATCTGTTTTATGAATCTGCCGGTATATGTACTTCTTATCACTTAATATGATTCATTCAATATTTCAAGGTCATAGATTAGTCGTGATATTAATAACACTTACCTCAAAATAGTTCATAGTAAAGTCAAATTTTTCTGCTAGCGTCATATCCGGCTTTACAAGAGTTTTGAGTAATGAACAAATTAAGATTGCACCGGCATTTATCATTGGATTATGAGGTTTCTCTGAAATATCAAACAAATATTTAACAACAAACAATATTGACTGGTACCATAAGCTCTGTTTTTGCCTGTTTTAAGAGCAGTGTTTTTGGGTGTTTTATCTATCTGTAACATGTTAAAACTGTGCTCTTAAAACACCCAAAAACAATACTTGTGGTACCAGTCATTGTGTTTTCTCTTGACTTACTATTATAATCTAAAACGAGTTCATTGAAATTTCTTCCACTTGGTTCTTGGCCAACGTATCCATGCACCATTTCTTGTCCGAGTTCTTCTAAGGCGATCGCGTAAGTAAGAGGCTTACTACAAGATTGTAGAGTGAATGGTTCGACTACATCTCCAATCGAAAATCTTTGACCGTCAATTGTACATAAACTTACACCCCAAAAATCTGGGTTTACTTTTGCTAATTGAGGAATGTAACTTGCTACCTAAACAAATAGGAATTAATAACTAACAAACAGGATGGTGACCGCGACATCGGAACATAAATCATATTTTTATTATTTCCTGCTTCCCTTATTATTTTAGAGGAAAAAGCTTCAAATAAATGTTGTAGAGCATAAAATTCTACATTCAATTCTATAAACAAAATTAATTTTGCATGCTTTATAACGACATAAATTACAATAGAAAATGTTGAAAATTAGGAAATGAAACAAAATAAATAATGTACGTTTTATGTGTCAGCAGAAAAATATTCCTTGTATTATGAATTTATTGCCACTAGTTATTTATTAATCTTTAATTCAAGTAAATTATAAGAAAAAATAGTGGATAATTAGTCAATTAATGAAAGAAATTAATTTTGTTTTACTGAAATTTTTATATTTTTTCTTCTGACAATTTAGTTTCATCCCTATTTTTAAAATAATTTTCAATATTTTTAATTTCTGCCGTTATAAAGCATGCAAAATTAATTCTGTTTATTGATTTGAATATAGAATTTTATGCTATACAACATTTATTTGAAGCTTTTTTCTCTAAAATAATAAAGAAAGCAGGAAATTATAAAAATATGATTTTACATGTTCAAGTCCTATGTTCCGGTGCCGCGGTCACCACCCTGTATATATGTTTTTAGTTGTTTACTTTGCCATTAGTGTTTGATTTGCACTTCCAATAAATTTCTTCGATATCTTTGCTAAATGATGGGAAATCCGGAATTACGAATTGATGTCGGAAAGCGCCCGATATTAAATTGATGTCTGATTGGATTACTCTAAACATTTAAACTTGTGTCACTACAAAATCTTTGGATATCGTGATTTGATGACAGATTTATAATAAGCATAATTGCCACACTCATCAATGTACAAAATGGTATTATGACATATCAGTGAGTAATTTTTGTTTTCCAATTATCGGATAATTTGAAAATACCAAAGCAAAACAGCTACAGCTACTAGCTATATTTTGTAATAGCAGCGAAGCTACAACTGAAAAATAATGTAAAAAAATAGTTGTTAAATTTTGAAGCTACTTTTTTCAAGTAAAATATTAGAATCTGCAACAAATAATTATTTTACGGGGGTTGAAACTGTGTCAAAAGTAGCATCAAGCTATAAAAAGTAGCTTTAAGAAGTGGCTTCAATTGTTATTACATTGTTACATTGCTACAAAAGGAAAAATGAATGAATGAAAAAAATAGTTGTTAAATTTTGAAGCTACTTTTTTCAGGTAAAATATTAGAATCTGCAACAAATAATTATTTTACGGGGGTTGAAACTGTTTCAAAAGTATAGCCTTTAGCTATAAAAAGTAGCGTTAAGAAGTAGCTTCAATTGTTATTACATTGTTACATTGCTACAAAAGGAAAAATGAATGATTGAAAAAAATAGTTGTTAAATTTTGAAGCTACTTTTTTCAAGTAAAATATTAGAATCTGCAACAAATAATTATTTTACGGGGGTTGAAACTGTGTCAAAAGTTGCATCAAGCTATAAAAAGTAGCTTTAATTGTTATAACATTGTTACAAAAGGAAAAATGAATGAATGAAAAAAAAATAGTTGTTAAATTTTGAAGCTACTTTTTTCAGGTAAAATATTAGAATCTGCAACAAATAATTATTTTACGGGTGTTGAAACTGATTCAAAAGTAGCCTTTAGCTATAAAAAGTAGCTTTAAGAAGTAGCTTCAATTGTTATAACATTGTTACATTGCTACAAAAGGAAAAATGAATGAATGAATGAAACTATAGCTATTTATTTTCACATTTAGCGAAGCTACAGCAATAGCAATAGCAATTATAGTGAAGCTATAAAAGTAATCAGCTATTGTCCAGCTCTGACAAATACTAGATTCCTCTGTATCCGTATCATAAAAATTTTACTTACTGCCGAAAAGATTCTAAATCCAATTTGAGAGATTCCAACGAAACGCCTTCCGAACTATGCTGCCTATGGACTCCCTTCAAGTTCTCTATAAGTTCAACCAATCTAGGATCATTTTTACGAAGTCCAGTATTTTTCAAAGCCTGAAAATGAAACCGGTATAATTGTCACATCTGTTTTCCTTCTGCTGGTTACTTTATCTTCACCGCTAGGAATTTTCCAACGGGAACTTTGTCCGTATCCTCGTTCTTGAACATGTCAAACAATATATCTTCGGTTGTTTTGTGTTCCTGGCCTTCACATCTACGAAGAACGAAGAATACTCACTAGCAACTTTATTCTGTCTTCCGATTAATCGGTTTAGTGTGATCGGATTTTATACTCACAGTTGCATGAAGTTTATGTTGTGAATAAATGAATAACTCCTTCTAAAAATTCAGAAAAAGGATTAGAATAATTTCATAAATTTGAGGAGATATTTTTACCTGTTTCGTTTATTAAATTGCCTCCTTCGTTCGCGAATGGATCTCTAAAATATTACAGTAAAAATAAGCATAAATTATGGGTAGACACAAAATAATTTCCAACTCCTAAAATAGTTATTTATTTGACATTGCTCAGATCAATTCAATTTCAATCAATTTAACTTTTTAATTTATCTCGAAATTACGATAAATAAATAAAACAATAATACAACTTTAACAATAATATTTAGTTAATTTTTTGCAGCATTTATCTTTCAAATATTTTAGGAACTTTTGACAGCAGAAAAATAAAACTTGAGCTATTTTTTTATTAATTAACTAACCGTAAAACTACAACGAAAATATACACAAAATTGAGAATTATTTTGATAGATTAATTTTAAACATTTCTTTAGCTTTTGTTTCAATATCATAATTATCCCTATTTTCATAATTTATTTCTGCTAATGCAAAGTAAAATTAATTCTGTTTATTAATTTGAGTGTAAAATTTTATGTCCTAAAACTTATATTTGGAACTTTTCTGTGTAAATTAATGATAATTTACAAAATGACAAACTTTTATATAAATTTAGTGTTTCCGTTTATTTTTTCAAAGAATAATATACAAACGAAAGAAATCAATTAATGTTGCTTTTCCCAAAACGACAGGTCAATAAGAAACATAGAGGTTTCTTTTTCAAGAAAAATATAACTCATTTATATTATGAAGGGGTACGGGATGCTTCTACAGGAACTACGTACATTATTTTACGTAATTTCCTGTTTTTTAAATTAGTTATAATTCCCTATATTAATTTATTTAAAAAATACGCTTCACAGTGAGGCCAGGGGATAAATTAAATGAAAAGGGCTTAGCACAATTTGTGTAACCATTTTACGGCACTGTATTTATTAAATAAGTAACACAATATTTGCGAAAAGGATAGTAAAAAATGAATATCTTGTTTAAAACAATTAAAACCAATTTAGCAAATGACAACAATAGTTATTAATAAACGATAATTTGAATAATTAGAAAAACAAACATGAAAGTATTCGCGTAAACCAAATCATTAACACCTTTACAATCAATATTAGTCCATCTAAATCATATAATCAAAATCTGAAACTTACATCATTTTGGTTATTATTTACAGAGTGATAGTTCTTTATTGCATTGCATTCAAATAATCCATTTGTAGATTGAATAAAAAGTCCAGTGTTATGATCTCTGATTCGGCCAATGCAATTTAAAAATAGTCGACGCATTTTCGTTTATATTTCACTAGCACTAGGAGAGATTCTACTCTCTGTACCTTCACCCAAAATACGCTTCGTTGTGCACGACAGCACGACTCGCGACTAGCGATCTATAATCGTCGCCCGCGATGTTTTAAGGCAAGGAGCATGCGTATGCGCACGCAACATACAATCTCAATTTTGTTTAGTTTTGCAATGATTTTGTGCAAATTTAATTATTGTGACGTACTTATTGTTACTTAACAGTCACATTTTGTTGGCTAAAATTATTAGCATACTTTTGTATTTTATAGATGTTTGTTACTTTTGTTTACATTATGTAATCATGAATAACATATGATGCTGTTTTCCAAAACTGATACAAATCTACTTTTTTTTTAGTAAGACTTCTTTCTAAATTCTGAATCTAAACGATCAAGAGTTCTCAAACTTTTATATTATGTACCTATTTTGATTTAAAATTACAAAAATTATGAACTATAAGTACCAGATTAATATTGACGAACATTGAAAAAAAAATCATGTATCATCACGCTTTTTACCCACTACTGGGTGTAGCATTCTGCCGTAGCAGATTTCGGTAAGTGATATATTTCTACCCCATTAGAAAAATACTTATATGAACATGCAACTATCATCAATTAGTTTAAATGTTGCTATTTAAATCGTATTATATGATAGTACGGTGGTGTGGATAGCGATACGGAATTCGACTCCGGAGATCCCGAGTTCGAATCTCACTCAAGCTAAAAATTATATAATCTACTATACTGCGGCTCGGTGAGTGCGGACCCTGTACTGTAATTGGGAATAAGTTCCTGTTGTACAGCGTAACATAAATAAATAAATAAATAAATAATTTGCCAAATTGAAAAATAATCGAAAAAAATTGCTGATTCTCTTAAAATATAACATGCTGAATATTATTTTTAATTTATTTATCCACATAATGAGATATTATGTACTACAAAACTTTGAACGTAAGATATCTAATCTAAAGTAATCTTTTATTATACCTTAAAATTAAATTTGAACTTTTTACTTTATACTTCGCTCGTTAAACCATAAATGACGGCTCTTTCAGTAAAGTCATACATTATGTATTTATTACAATAAATAGCTATTAAAACATTATTTGGGTAAATGTTTTTTTTATGTTCTTGTATTTTTTTTTTATATGATAAATCTGACATAAAAATTCGGGTGACGCCTGGATTTCAACCAGGAACCTTCTGCTTGTCGAGAAAGAGATGCTAACCACTACACCACGTACTTTTTTCCAAAATACTTCATATCTGTAGGTTTTTTCGTGGGTTTGATTTATAACTATAAATTAATCTCACAAATCAATATTGTGTAGATTGATACTCAACTTCACGAGTCGATATCGTGTTTTGTATTGTCCACCACAAAACGCTGGCCTCCCGTGTGGCCCAATATACTGCGTACGTAACCAGGCAAGTCTTATAAACCTTTCGCAGCGGCTTGGGGCGGCCTTCGAAAAAGAGCTGTTGTATGGTAGGTCCCAGTTAGAAGCTGTAAGCCGATGCGTCAAGTTGTCGAGTTAGCGAATCACTAGAGAGCTTCTATCAAGTGGTTGGTCCTATGTGTAATAGTGAAATTCTAGACATACTCGTATTTCGACAGTTCGAATATACTAGGAACAAGTGGATGAATATGATTGAAGGGTTGTTGCGTGAGCGAAAGATTCTGAGCGTGAAGAATAAACGAGCTTGTATGAAAAGAATTAGGAATTAGGAAAAAGAAAATGAACTGATAATTTAATGCGTGTATTTAACTTAGATGTTTTGTGTGTGAGCGAGACTAAGACTGTAGTGAGGAAGAGTTAAGGAGAAGGTCAGTTTATGGCTCTACTGAACTGAACCGCAAGTGATCTTGAAAAAGACTTATTATGTAATTTTTTAATAATAACGTTAGCATTATCAGCTACTGAAATATTGTAATAAAGTGATAGTGTTAAAAAAATAATTACAAATAACTATATTTTTCATTGTTAAACACTCCGGAATTACCTTAGACCAAAATATTTCAAGTATAAATAATAGATATAAATAAATTTGTATCATTTTATTTTAAGTATTTTTCTCTAAACAATTTATGACCGATGCAATTGCAGATAAATATTAATTAATGGAATAATTAGATTAGCTATGGCAGAGACCACGGAACCTTTTATCGAAAGGCGTTGCGAAAATTTTTTGACCGGAGTAAAAATAGAACACAGATAAATTTGGGTAATTAAAATGAATAATTAGGTGAGATACATTATATTAATAATATAATTTATTTTTGACAATTAATGTAACAAATAAAGGTTTTCATCTGTATAAATTGAAAAAGACAATTTTTCTCTATTGCTCCGAAAACTGTCATTCGCTCTGCGGTTTTATTTATGAATATTTTCATCACCTTATTTAAATCAATGTCCAATGTTTTTATTATTTTTGTTTGTAAAATAAACTATTGTTAATATGTATACATGCTAACTTAATATAACTTGTAATGGATTGTTAATTTATTGCTATAGTCTCGGTTTGGATTTTGAATTCGTACTCGTATTTTAGTTAGGTATTTTATTTTTTGTGTCCTGAACAGGGGTTGCGGCGCAACCCCCAAAAATGATCAGGGATTGCAACTGCAAATTCAAATTGGATAAAAAAAATATGTTCTTAAATATACAGAATTTTTAAACAAAATCGTACTCGGCATTTTTGAGAAATTCAGACTCGAAATTTTGATATCTTGACCTGCTGCATTTCAATTCAAATTTGTTTGTTTTATAGAAATTTCACATACTTTTTAATCTACATATCAAAAAGTAGAATGTTGTGAGATTATTCTGCACTACTTGTTCCTTTATTTAGATGAGAATAAGTATATAATATATTTTTTTGAAATTTGTATTTATTGGTAATTAACAAAATTATTTGCAATGAATTGTCATTTATTAGTAAATTTTTGTGTTTTGGAGCAATTTAAAGTGTTTTACAGTTGTAAGTAAATACATTATTTATTTATTTTGAAAGTATTTAAAAATGTGTGTGAACTATTTATTAAGACAATGGGACTAAATATGCGAAATCTATGTGAAACATATATGGATTAGTATTACTAATGCGTGTATGATGTGAAACCAGCAATACCCTTATCTATCTGGCTGTCAGTGACAGTTCCGCAGCAATACATAGCAATAGTTTCATTATTTCCATAACTATTAAACTTCATCATGTGAAATAGACAATAATGTTCACTACAATTAACTGAAAATTGATACATTGTTCCATATAGAATTATGAGACGTTTATACCCAGCAATAGATTTAAAGGAGCACTGCAGAGACAGTGAAGTGACGTCATCAATATGGACGACATGTGATTTAATTTATTAAACTCTCAGCTATAAAATTTCGTACACATATAAATAATTACGTTTACTTCAATAAACTATCAACAAAAATGTGAAAAGTTAGTTTAAATGAGGCGTTATGGACATACTTATACGTAGCAATAGATCCCGATAAAATCATCCCTATTAAATTTAATACTTTGATTTTATTATTAAGATACAATAGAAATTCAAGAATTGTTTCCCTATTTCTATGTTGTAAATTTAATCATATTTAAAGTACTAGTTTTCATTTAAATTGAATGTTTACATACCTATTTATTTATTGAAATATTGATAAAATTCACAAATACTTAATTTAAAAAACAATTTTTGAATTAATGTTATTAAATATGTTATGGGGTAGGTGGCTCAGTGGTATCGAGTCGGCCTGTGGATCTTGAGAACCCTGGTTCGATCCCCACAGCCGACAAACAATTTTCACCAATTTTAAAAAATCTACCCCTGTGGCTCCTCCTCCACTAATATCTTTGGAGGCTGTGATTTGACGGCTGGTAACCGCACTTCACGCGAAAAAATATATCACTTACCGAGATCTGCTTAGGCAGAGTGCCACACCCAGTGATGGGTAAAAGGCGTGATGATATATTTATTTTATTTATAAATATGTGTCATTTTCAATAAATAATAATTTTTATACATAAAATACACCCTAAGACATTTTGATGTGCACTGGTTTGCTCGTACGAATCACGAAGTGTGCAGGCACTGCGTGTCTAGTTCAAAAGTTTGAGCGAGATAGCTAGTTTCGCTGCTAGAAAAATAGTGTTTTTGAGTAAAATATCAATAAATATTAATAAAACATAGTGTCTTCTGTAAGTATAAACTTTAATCGGGCGATTTTGATAGAAATTCCACGTGGACATATAGTTTTTGATACTTAAAAATGTATGAATAATATGTTATATGAATGGCTTGTTACCGAATACATAGAAATATTGTATTTTAACAATTAAATTTGAGATAAACGGCTTCAGCATCATATTTGAACGTTTTAAAAAATAATATTCTTTCAAATCACTATAATATTTTTGCATATCTTTAGATTTTAACAGTTATAAATAGTATTTCTATTTCGAAAAACGTGATATATATTATTATTTACGTACATAAATAATATTTTTTATACATGAAAATGTGTAATAGTATTATTTTTTAATGTATTTTGTTCATTTTGTATCGATTTTTAAAAGATAAATTTGCCGAAGTGAACGTGTTCGTTACATAAGTGTAGTCAGTATGACGCTGGGTATCGTTGAATGTAGCTGGATAAAATATTTGTACTTTATAACAAAATAATGGGTAAAAAATTCATTTGATTAATATTCTAACATTTTCGATAGATATTTGATTTTAAATGTAGTGTAAAAATGTACTTTGTAATATACCATAATAATGCATTTTATTAGTTGGTTTTACTAAAGGTTAATTATTATTCTAAACAATATTCTAATCATTTATAGTATTTTTCTCAATTTTTAAATTTCAACAATTTAAAATTTAATTCAAATATTGTTCATATTACTTATTATCATTTACATATATAAATTTAGTTTTCTATGCATTTAAATTGGTACAAGTATTAATTTTGTTGTCTGCTTCGATGTTAATTAAACAAGTCTGTGCATGCAAGTCCACCTACTCTCAACAAGCAAAGCCATTTATTCGAGTTGTCAGCGTTTACCAATACAGTCTTAATAATTTGTACTCGTAATTCAGTCATTTTGTAGTCAGTGACCAAGTTAAAATTCAAGTGAAAAGTCGTGCGTTGTTTAAATCTCGAGTGAAAAAGTTTTCGTGTGTAGTGTCGTGTCCAGAGAAGGTTCCGGGTTGCAGTTGGCAGTTGCTAAAGCCTTCTAAATGGTAGGTTCATTTTTTAAAGCATTTTAAAACTATTCTCTTGATTGTTTTCTCTATTATCATTATTCTACTTTATATTTATGTGTACTAATATATTTTTTCAATTGTTACAGGTTCCGGAGAACTTACAGGAGGCAAGGTGAGTAACAATATACATGTGCTTTCTTGTCTATCTCTTTTGCAGTAGTACTGTAGGAGTAATTCTATTTACTCATTATTATATATTTCATACTTCTTAAATGTGATTCTTATCCTCAGTCAATATTTGCTATTTATTCAAACATATTTATACAAATGACTAATTTAAATAAATATTTAGATTGACCCTAATTAACTCGTAACTGAAAATATTTATCAGCTATTCAATATATTTTTTTTTAACTTTTAAATAAATAAATACAGGATAAAATCACATTTATACATATATTTTCTTTATTTCCGAAGCACATGTCGCATCCACATGTAATTAATTGGGTCGGGCGTCGAGCATCGAATGTCCGCAATTAAAACCGAAGTATTACATAATATCGACCGTACTGGTAACTTTGTTATATACATGAATAATTTATTTATAGTAAAGTTTTAATGAACCTTCGTTCGTTTATAATTATGAAATTAAAAAAAATTGAAAACGTTTAAAGTTCGCGACAGATCAATTGCTTTAAGATTATATTTGCTTAAAGAATTTTTAAACAATTAAAATCAGTCTCAGTTACTTTCAATAACAAAACAAGAGCCTTAAGAGCAAGCTTGTATGGACGCAGAATGCCTATGGTGTTTCTGTGGTTCGCTATCAGTGAAGAAAAAGACAGTTTTTTTTTCATACAGTATACTTTGCAAATTATTGAATATTTTTTATAGTATAGTTTGAGAAACACTTCAATATTTAATTTTAATACACACTTTTATTTTGTTGAAGAATGAAGTAAACTTCGCGAATTGTGTTCGGATTCGGATCGGTTTGCGTGATTTTAAATAAATTTAGGCTAGTCTGGTTTTCACATGGAGTGTTTTGAATTCTTAGGCGATTAAATTATATATACAGTCCCAGAAAATTTTCTAAAATACATATAAGAATGAATTATTTATAAATTAAGATTGCATATTTTCCTGAAAAATTGGTAATGTTTTTTTTCAATAATTCATACAGTTTGAATACTTTTTAAAGTACATTTTAGATTTAGTTTTGCTAAAAAAAAGTAAGGTCTTTTAAATAATACATAAAGGCCTTGATTAATCATGAAAGTACTTGTAAGATTATATATTTTCTAGAAAAATTGGTAATGCCTGTTAAATAATTCATACAGCTTTTGAATATTTTTTAATCTGTAAGATTGTGGTTATTAAAAAAAAATCAAAGGCTTTAATTAAATTTTAAAGTACTTTTAAAATTTTATTGTAAGAATTAAATTAGTTAACACTTATAAATTGAGGCTTTAGGTTCAAATCCTGGTATCCTCGTAGTTTTTATGTTGTTTAAAGATTTTTATAATGAAAGATCTGCAATAATAATTGAATTCTATAATTACGCCTACATTACATTTAGATATTGCGGCACTTGCCGGGGTAGAGACTGTGAGGGGTATTTGATTTATTGATTGATTTGGAAATGAACGTAGTTTTCTGACCAGTTGTCATCCAATTTTTATTTTTTCTAAAAGTAATTCAATATAAATACAATAGTAATTGAACCCTTTATTTTTTATTGATTTATTTACAATATTAACGTAGTTTATTGACAAGTATCACCCAAATTCTTATCTGAACCCTTCTGCCTCTGAGGATGGCTTTGGCCTCTGGCGTGGTTTACACGTTGAGTAACCTTTGTCAACCCCTCTCTGGCCTTTAACTTTCTCATCTTTTGCAACCTACTCAAAAGATACCCCGGAAGATGCATTAGATTTTCACCATGTTAAATCAGACTAGAATTTTGACTTTGATACAAAACATAAATTCTTTTTCAGGTGAACAACACACAATACACATATTTTACGTAACGTTTTAGCTTTTGTTCGCTCGTCGCCGCGTTTCTCCGTCGTTGGGGGGCCGCCTAACGTGCGGCTTATTACAACATATTTTTGTATATTTGTATTATTTATGCATGTTTCGGGTGTAATCCGTCCTAGTAGGCGGAGCCCCCACTGTATACACTAATCTTTTTCCTAAAAGAATTTTCAGGTACATTTTACAACAATAAATCACGTTATTAGTTCGACAAAGTATAGGCAGGAAGATTTAATAATTTTTCATAGCATTTTAGTGACTTTTTCACATTCTTTGGTTCGAGCGCAAAATATTTCAGGATTGGATCTTTTCAGATTTCCATATTTTTTTTTTTTTTTAGTATATATTTTGAGAAACACTTCGGTATTTAATTTTTTTTAATGGAAAAGGCAATATCTCAAGATATGAAAATGCGATCAACGGCATTAAATTCCCCGTGTCCGAATTGACTTATAAGTAAATGTTCATGCAATTTTATTTTTTTAATTATTTCCTAAAGGTTTTTGAGATATACAAGGACAGTTCCAAACATTTCCGGCCTGACTATGAAAGAAATGGCGTAGACTCACAAGTTAATTTTATTTTTCAATATAATTCCCCCTGACATCAATGCACTTATTACAATGTTTCAGCATCAATTCAATACTTCTAAAAAAATGTTCCTTTGGATTGTTTTTAAAATGTGGCCAAATTGCAGTCTTCACCTTATCGTCGTCATAGAAATGCGCCCTCAAAGGTTCTTTTTCAAATTTCCAAACAGATAATAGTCACTGGGCCACTGGGGACCATATCTTATTTTAATTCCATTGAAGCAAAAAAGTAAAAGTTTATGTTGTTTATTTTACATATATTTATTTTTTGATGTTCAATTTTATTTCTATTTTATGATTATTAAAATAAAATGAAAATTTTGATTAAATTTGACATTCACTTAATCTATATACCACACGCACACACCACACCCTACTGTAAATAAATGTTAAATAGGTTCAATTTTTAAAAATGTATCAATACCGGTATTGATACCGGTATCCCGATTCCCAAAACGAAAATACCGACGTACCGGTATTGAAATTTTTGACCGGTATTGTATTCCCTAACTTACTGTGATTAACATGTGATATAATTTCTTTTTACAATCGATGCACAAAGTAGATATTAGCTCTTGCATTTGGTAACGCAAAATGTCACTTTACCGCTTATGCGCTGGATGTATTTAAAAGGCATTGAATTCTTTTTCTAACTTTTCTAATTGGGATTAAGTTCCTGTTGTACAAAGTAACATAAATAAAAATAAATATTTAGAAAAACAATTGATAAGTGACAAAATTTAAATTTTGTAATTTTATTTGTCATTACAGTTGAATTGCCCTTCTAAAAAGATTTAATTTAATGGCCCACTCAATAGAACTTCTAAAATGTTTATAAAAAACAATTGACAAACGCTCAAACTCAATTTTAGTTATTTTGGTTACACTACCCTTCCTGAGAGCTTTAATTTGATACCAAACAAAGTAGGGTTTAACCTACATTTAGAAAAACAATTGACAATCATTCTAATGCAGTATAAACAATTGAATGTTCTTCTAAACAAAGTTCTCAACTAAATAAATTCCAATTTTAAAACCGCAGTGCGCGCTATGTCATTTAATTATGAGATATAAAAATTCAAAATAATGATCATTTTATTTTCAAAATTACCCGAAAAATTAAAGTAGATATGCAATTTCAGATCTCAAAATTGGATTCTACGGAAAATTTTACATAGATAAGAAAAAAAAACTGCATTGAATGATTCCTACAGGAACACTTGTAAATGCATAATGAAATTCAACTCGTATGTATATTAATTATATACATATGTACTGTATGGCATATACTAACCTATGTTAGGGTAAGGATTATGTACACCCTTGAATTATTTTAAACCTCCCATGTAAAATTTTCCGTAGAATCGATTTTAGAGATCTGCAATTGCATATATTTTCTAGTTTTTGACTTATTATAATAGTTTTATTAAATTATTTATTTTTATTTGTACTACACGTAGAAACTTCGAGTTTTTTTCCATACCCATGTAAAATTTTCCGTAGAATCAATTTTATAGATCTGCAATTGCATATCTCTCCTAGTTTTTTGGGTTATTTTGAATGAGAATGGCCAGTTGTAGGATTCAAAGCTGGCTTCTCATTTCCACATTTTCATCATACAAACTTTCCGACTCGTCACAGAGTGACGCATGATGGACGATCCCAAAGAACAAATGGGAGTAGAAGAGATGGATGAAAGTGGAAGTTTAGTATCTGTTTATTTTGGTGTTCAACGGAATGATGCCGCCACTACAGTATACAAAAAGATATTGAAAATAGGGTTTCTTATGTGTTTTTAATATTTAATTTTAATCTATCTATCAAATTATTAAACCCTTATTTTTTGTTTCGCTAATAAGTGCTAAGTATTTGATGCGAAAGTTGGATAAATCATCCGATTCGAAGTTCAGTTAAAACATCTGATTGGAATCAGATTTCAGATCAGATGTCAGATTTGATTTCGGTTCGGATGTTTGATAGCAGTTCATTTTAAAAATCCTATTATTTGAATATTATTTTTCTTTATTACACTCTTAGCTAGGGAATGTAATACCGGGATCCCGGACAAAAATTGTCCGGTATTCAAACCGATATTTAGCATAAAAATACCGGTTTTTCGATATTTTTTCAATTGAAGTATAAGATACAATTTAGTGGATTGTTATTATTATATATTACTACGTTTAACTCCTTTTTTAAATTATGTTATTGAAGAGTTGGCAAGCTTGTGTATTTGTCAAGTATTAGCTGGCCGATCGCCAATTCGTAGTAGTCTCGTAGTCGTTCGTTAGCAAATAGCATTATTAAGTCAAGTTAAATCAAAAGACAACTAGTAATATTTTGGATTGTTAAAATAATATTTATTTCAATTCTAGTCACAGTACGAAAACTATATAATTGAAATAGATAGTATGTAGATATAATCGCGAAACGCGGCGTCCTAAATAACAAGCTCAAACGGCGCCGTGACGTCACTCGACATCGTAGTTCTTGCCCAGCTGTTTGAATTTCATATATAATTTTCTAATCGCTGTGGAGTCTGTTATGAATGAATATGAAGATGCGTTCAATGACATAATTGGTCTGCATTGGATTTGTAGAAAGTTATTGGAAATTTTGTATAGTAAATTCTAAAAAAAAAAATCAACTTGATGAAAGATTACTAAAAATACTGGAAAATTACATAAAATGTACGCCAGTGGATGAAAAATATTCCTAACCAATAGAAATTCAAGAATCGTTTCCCTATTATCATTTTGTAATTTTAATAAATATTAAAAGTTTTCAAATAAATATAATGTTTACATACCGATTTTTGTTTTTAAATATCTTAAATATTAATAAAATTCATATACATGTTAGCATCAGCTTTATCGGGATGACGCTGGGCCCGCTGAGTCCTCTCTAGCCCCCCAGATGGATGCTTTCGTCACCCGATTGTGAATCAGAGCTATTGTTTTATAATCTGTCGCTAATGATTTAGTCGACACTATTGTATATAATCTTATTATTATTCATTCATTCATGTTTGGTCTGCAGTAGCAGTAAGATGCATTGGAAATAAACGTTTACAAATTGATCAGAAGTTGTTTTAATTTTTGGGTATTTAAAAACCTAACATCAGAAGTGGGATAGTGACCAGTGAAAATCTGAAAACTACATTGTGTGTGTAGTGAAATTCTGAAAACTCAATTGCGTGTGTGTAACCGAAAAAGCAAAAATGGCGTCGGAACAACACGATTCTAGTGATTCAGAGATAGCAACGGAGGATGTTGAGGAAGGATCATCGTCGACTGTTCCTCCTGCAAAGCGAGCACGGGTGGCATGGCAAGAAACTTTATTGTCACTTGTTGCAGCTCAACAGGATCAAATAAAGCAAATGTCGCAGCAGCCCAACATGGCGACCGGGCCAACGCCTAGTACATCGTCAGCAAATATGTCTGCAATTACATCATTCCGTTTAGCAGAATTTAACCCGGATATGAGTGACTATGCTATAGAAGAATGGCTTGAAACGGCTGCAAAGCTAAAAGAGGAATTGCAAGTAGGAGACGCACTTATGATAGCAAAGGCTGGAGAAGCATTAAAAGAACGAGCTCATCGTTATTACTGCGATTGGCGACCGATCGTGAAACACCGAGAGCGCGTGCTTTTACTGCTGCTACGTTAAGAAGCCGCGATTGTGATTCTTTAAGCGATTATGGTATTCAAAAACTTTGTGCTATCCAGCGTTTTTATAGTAAGTTACCATGGAATATGATTGTTAGCATGGTGGAGTACGGGCTAGACCATTCGGAAGCGCAAGCTACCATCCGTATTCAACAACCATGTGCTGATCGCGAACTTTTGAAACTCTTAAGTGAATTTGACGCACGCCGCCGAACAAATCGTGCAACGCAAAGGTCTCATGCTCTCGATACTGTTCGTTTTTGGTCTAATAATGATAACAATAATAAGCGACGTGACAAATCCGATACGAAAGGGAAGTGTTACCGTTGCGGACAAGCAGGTCATCACCAACAACACTGTCGTTCTTTTATTAGAAATAAAAGAGAGCCTGAGAAGACAGAAATCGACATAAGCAAACAAAGAGAGAGCACATCAATACCCAATTGCACTCACTACAAAAAGATAGGACACATTGAAAAAAATTGTTGTATAAACACGGAAAGCCGAAGAAAATTATGCTTATCAAGCGGGGCCGTAGTTTAACCACTTCACCTATCGCAACAGTACTATGTAATAATAAAGCTTAGTGTTTCACGTACATCATTGATAGCGGTGCTGATATATCAGTTTTAAGTGAAGACGCCGCTAAAAGACTTGGTGTTGACTTAAGCGCAGATCATCGTGCAGTTTTTGGACTTGGAGGAAAATTGCATATCGACCACGACGTTTAGCTTTATCAGAACGATTAAAATTACAACAAATTGTTGATGATTTACTGCAAGATGGAATCATCCGCGAAAGTCATTCGGAGTATGCCAGCTAAGTTATCATTGATTGAAACCTTGAGGAATTTCAAAAAAAAAAAATGACTAAATTTGCAAGAAAGTTTTTAAAAATCCTAGTGACTACAGTGATTACTTGGTGTATAATGGCCAAGTTGAACGCGTCATGCGTACGATGTTTCATTTACTCAGAGCTACTCTTACAACTGATAAAGAGAACACATGGGTGTCAGCGATAGCAGACATTCAAGATAACATAACATAACAGTTCATTCATCAACAGGCTTCGCGCCTACGATATTGCAGTTTGGAAGGAATCCTAGTTAAACTGCAACTCAGCAATTTTTGGGTGATGCAGTGGTAACAGATTACTCTGTTGACCCCGATGAAGCCTTGACCCAAGCGCGGGCACGTATAACACATATTGAAAATAAGTGAGCGTGACAATTTCATTTGTCTCGCTTGGCTGGTAAGTTGTTTTCCATAGGTGATGTAGTTCCTGTGGAAGATTCACAATTAGCAGGAGAAGGAAAACTGAAACCAAAATATAACGATAACCGAGTAAAGTGGTGAGTACGCACTCAGTGACTGACAGCGATCCTGTCTGAAAATTAAAATAATTTATTTCGATTTTATTGTTTAATTTGTCTGGTATAACTTGAAAATTGTTGATGCAAGCACTTAACAATTATCTAATGTGGCAATCCCACAAAATGAATAATGTTAAAAAGTGCGGCAGCGCCGCCAAAATGTTAAATAGAGCGGCAGTACCGCTAAAATGTTAAAAAGCGCGGCAGCGCCGCCAAAATGTTAAATAGAGCGGCAGTACCGCTAAAATGTTAAAAAGCGCGGCAGCGCCGCTAAAATGTTAAATAGAGCGGCAGTACCGCTAAAATGTTAAAAAACGCGGCAGCGCCGCTAAAATGTTAAATAGAGCGGTAGTACCGCTAAAGTATTAAAGAGAGCGGTAATACCGCTAAAATTTTAAAGTGAGCGGCAATACCGCTAAAACAACAAAAACGGCTGCAATACCGCTAAAACAACAAAAACGGCTGTACCGTTAAGACAACGTAATGAAACGAAAAGCGGCAGTACCGCTAAAGTAAAAAGAAATGACAGAACCGTTAAAATAAACATCTGGTGGCGACCCCACAATGATAACAAGAAAGTAAAAAAAAAAAGAATAATAATTGGCCGGTGACAGTTACACTCAGCCATTGGTACAAATTAATTTCTAGGTGACTTATTTGTTTTCTGTTGACAGCCTTCTATATTGAGGTACGAGGACGCACCACTTGCAGAATGGCCGTGTTAGCATCAGCTTTATCGGGATGACGCTGGGCCCGCTGAGTCCTCTCTAGCCCCCCAGATGGATGCTTTCGTCACCCGATTGTGAATCAGAGCTATTGTTTTATAATCTGTCGCTAATGATTTAGTCGACACTATTGTATATAATCTTATTATTATTCATTCATTCATGTTTGGTCTGCAGTAGCAGTAAGATGCATTGGAAATAAACGTTTACAAATTGATCAGAAGTTGTTTTAATTTTTGGGTATTTAAAAACCTAACATACATTTAATTAGAAACACTATTTTAAAAATTAATATAATTAAATATATGACATATTCAATAAATAATAATTTTTGTGCATAAAATACACTCGAAAACATTTTGACGTGCACTGGTTTGCTCTTTGTAATAACGTGGTGCACATGCACTGCCTGCCCCTAGTTTAAATGTATCGACAGTGGCAGCTAGATTTGCTGGTAGATAATTAGTGTTTTTGAGTGAAAATATCAATAAATATAAATAAAACATAGTGTCTTCCGTAAGTATAAACTTTAATCGGGCGATTTTGATAGAAATTCCACGTGGACATATAGTCCATAGATACTTAAATTTGAGATAAACGGCTTTAGCATCATATTTGAACGTTTTAAAAAATAATATTCTTTCAAATCACTATAATATTTTTGCATATCTTTAGATTTTAACAGTTATAAATAGTACTTCTATTTCGAAAAACGTGATATATATATATATATATATATATTATTTACGTACATAAATAATATTTTTTATACATGAAAATGTGTAAAAGTATGTTTTTTTAATGTATTTTGTTCATTTTGTATCGATTTTTAAAAGAATTTAGTTTGTTCAAACGATAAATTTGCCGAAGTGAACGTGTTCGTTACATAAGTGTAGTCAGTATGACGCTGGGTATCGTTGAATGTAGCTGAATAAAATATTTGTACTTTATAACAAAATAATAGGTAAAAAATTCATTTGATTAATATTCTAACATTTTCGATAGATAGTTGATTCTAAATGTAGTGTAAAAATGTACTTTGTAATGTACCATAATAATGCATTTTATTAGTTGGTTTTACTAATTGTTAATTATTATTCAAAACAATATTCTAATCATTTCGAGTATTTTTCTCAATTTTTAAATTTCAACAATTAAAGATTTAATTCAAATATTGTTCATATTACTTATTATAATTTACATATATAAATTTAGTTTTCTATGCATTTAAATTTAGTACAAGTATTGTCTGCTCCGATGTTATTAAACAAGTCTGTGCATACCAAGTCCACCTACTCTCAACAAGCAAAGTCATTTATTCGAGTTTTCAGCGTTTACCAATACAGTCTTAATAATTTGTACTCATAATTCAGCCATTTTGTAGTCAGTGACTAAGTTAAAATTCAGTGCGTGGTTTAAATCTCGAGTGAAAAAGTTTTCGTGTGTAGTGTTGTGCCCTGAGAAGATTCCGGATTGCAGTTGGCATTTGTTGATACCATGCTAAAGCCTTCTAAATGGTAGGTTCATTTTTAAAGCATTTTAAAACTATACTGTTGTTTGTTTTCTCTATTATCATTATATACATAAATAATTTATTTATAGTAAAGTTTTAATGAACCTTCGTTCGTTTATAATTATGAAATTAAATTAATTTAAAACGTTTAAAGATCGCGACAGATCAATTGCTTTAAGATTATATTTGCTTAAAAATTTTTTAAACAATTAAAATCAGTCTCAGTTACTTTCAATAACAAAACAAGAGACTTAAGAGCAAGCTTGTATGGATACAGAATGCCTGTGGTGTTTCTGTGGTTCGCTAGCACCTTCTGCAGGCTTATGGGGTCTCCTAAAGAACTTCAAACTATTATCAAGAGCCTGTATCAGTGAAGAAAAAGACAGATTTATTTTTCGTACAGTATACTTGCAAATTATTAAATATTTTTTATAGTATAGTTTGAGAAACACTTCAATATTGAATTTTAAAACACACACTTTTATTTTGTTGATGAATGAAGTAAACTTCGCGAATTGTGTTCGGATTCGGGTCGGTTTGCGTGATTTTAAATAAATTTAGGCTAGTCTGGTTTTCATATGGAGTGTTTTGGATTTTTAGGCGATTAAATTATATATACAGTTCCAGAAAATTTTCTAAAATACATATAAGAATGAAATTATTTATAAAGTGGGAGTAGAAGAGATGGATGAAAGTGGAAGTTTAGTATCTGTTTATTTTGGTGTTCAACGGAATGATGCCGCCACTACAGTATACAAAAAGATATTGAAAATAGGGTTTCTTATGTGTTTTTAATATTTAATTTTACTCGTATGTATATTAATTATATACATATGTACTGTATGGCATATACTAATCTATGGTTATGGTAAGGGTTATGTACACCCTTGAATTATTTTAAACGTCCCATGTAAAATTTTCCGTAGAATCGATATATAAATGGACTTGGCGACACATTAACTTGCATGACCTGAAAGAGAAAACTTGAAAATTTTGGGCACTCAAAGATTCTTCAATTTTCGAACAAATTCAACTGAGTTATGGCTGTCTGAATATTTGGCATTTTTGGTGCATTTTCAAGTGCTGCGGTTTCTTTTTCCCTATATATATATATATATATTTAATAATATGGCGATTTATTTTTTATTAACTATATTTTATAAATAACGAACAATACATGAAATTACAATGCAATCATATATCATCTAACACTTCTGTTATTCTTCTTCTTTTTTTTTTAGGTGTCACTACTAGTCAATATCAAAAAGTATATATTGTAAAATAATAACACTCCCCTCATTTTTAATATTGATATGTAAAACATCATTTTAACAATAAACAAATATTTGAACATTTTCATTTCTGAATACATATTCAATCATTTGTTTAAATGTATTCCAATTTAATCTATCAAGACCGCATCCAATCTTCGGAATTGCAAGCATACTAATTTTATGATCTTGAATATGGTCATTTAATTTATTTAAAGTTGTCCATAGAGATGAATATGTTGAATTGCTTCTTGACTGTTTCTTGGTTATGAGATAGTAAATATATCGATTATTAATTTTTAAATACGCTATTCCACCTGTTAATTGTTTTTGTTTCAAAAGTTCATTAGCGTGTCCAAATTTTTCTTTGAACCATCATTAGTTTGCATTGAAACTTGGTTTACTTGAATGGAATGACTAAATTTAATAATTCCTAAATTGTCTCGACAATTTTCCAAAATAATTTTTGTAACAGGCTTTGTTAAGAAATATGCTAGTATAGCCTTTGATTCAGTATATTTTAATAAAGATTTGTGTCTTTGAATTTCATCTTGTAGAAAGAAATATTTTCTCTGAATGTGTTTAGTTCTGGCATGAAATACATTATTGGTACATAATTGGATTGCAGCTTGGTTGTCTACTTTTAACAATATTGATGGATTTAAAAATTTTATCAAATGATAATTCGTTAAACAACTTTTTTATCCAAATGATTTCCTTTACAGCTTCTGTAATGGCTAGAAATTCACTCTCACAAGTGCTTAACGCCACCGTTTCCTGTTTTTTTTACAGAACCAACTTACAGCTGCATTTGCAAATTTGAATACAAATCCTGAATAACCTTTACCGTCTTCTACATTATTCCAACTGGCATCACTATAACAACTTATTAGTTGCTCGGTTCTTTTATATGAAACTTCCAAAGTTTTAGTTCCCTGTAGGTATCTTAAAATTGACTTAAATAAGTTATTGCGAAGCAAATATCTGGTCTAGATACTTGAAAAAAGTATAATAAGCTTCCTATCAGTTCTTGATGTGGCAAGTTATGTGTTCTTTGTGAACAGTCAATTTCATCTTCAGTTGATTTTGGTACCGTTGGTGTTGTAACTGGTTTGCAATCTCGTAATCCAAATTTATTTAAAGTTTTATCAATATAACCTTTTTGTGTTATATGCAATTCTCCTAATTCTTTGTTTCTAATAATTTCCAATCCAAGAAGATTTTTTGGTTCTCCAATATATTTTAAGTCAAAATTTAATTTTAATTTTTTCATTATTTTATCATTTAAATGTTTAGATGTTAAAATAATTAGAATGTCATCAACATTAGTCACATAATATTAGATATTCATTGTGTGATTCACGAGAAATAAATACACACGATTCTGAATATAATTCTTCAAAATTTTACTCTAATATTTTTTCTTTTAGTGTTCCAAACCAGGTTGCTGCACTTTGCTTTAACCCATATTTTCCTTTTTCTAATTTACAAATTTTACCTTTATTATTGCCAGTTATTCCTTCAGGAATTTCCATATATACCTCTTCTTTTAACACCCCATTGCCGTAGTGAAGTCATATTGGTTAAGTTCCAAATCTTCTTCTACAGCTAAAGCTAGTAGAATTGTAAATGTATTGAGTCTTATTACTGGAAAAAATACATTATTATAATCAATACCAGGTTTTTGATTAAATTCGCGCGCTACTAATCTGGCTTTGAATTTTATAGTGCCATCATTATTTTCTTTTGAAAATCCATCTTGAATCAACTATTGTTTTATTGGATGATCTTTTTTCAATTTTCCATGTTTTATTTCTGTTATGTGCCTCAATTTCATCCTCAATTGTTTTTATCCATTTTTATTTTGTAATTACATTGCAGAGCATCTTGATATGAATCAGGAATTTAAAAATTTGTTGTTACATTTGCTATATTATCTTGTTTATTTTTTATTCTTTCCGATTTTCGAATGGTTTCAATGTTTTTATTAATTTTATAGCTTGATTTAAAATCTTTATCCTTTTTGGAAGTATCTTTTTCACCATCGTCTATAAACGAATCATCTGAGTCATCTTCTTCTTCATTTGAATCAACTTGTTCTTCATTTGAACCAGCTTCATTAATATGCGCTTCTTCGTTTGAAGCATCTTTCTCTTCTACTTCAATGTCTGAATTAGTCGCGTCATTCTTTCGATTTAATTCATCCTCTGAGCTATCCGATTCGTCATCAGTAGCATTCTTTTCGACGTTATTTGTTAAAATTTCGAGATCAGAAAAATATACAGAAAGTTCATACTTTCTACTTTCATCGTCATTTTTCAGTAATAATTTAGATTCAAGTTTATTTTCAATTATTTTTATCTCGTACTATTATAACTTCATTTCTCTTTATACAATATGTTCTTATGTGATTTGTAACATGGTCAAATCCTAAAAATATTCTTGGATTTGCTGTATTTGACAATTTATTATTACGTTGTGACTTTGTCAACCAGTACTATGCAAGTGAGCTAAAAATTTTTAAATGTTCAACATTTTAATTCTTATTGTAAAATTTTTCATTTGGAGTCATATTTACTTGTTTTATCCATGTTCTATTTTTTATATATGGAGCATAATTTGCAGCTTCTGCCCAAAATTTATTAGGTACCTATAGCTTTGATTCTGTCAACATTGCTCTAGTCATTTCAATAATAGATCTATTACCTCTGTCGGCGATTCCATTTTCTTGCGGTGTGTAGGCTGCAGTTTTTTTCATGGATTATACCATTATCTTCTAAATAAGTTCTAAAATATTTGTTATCGAATTCTTTTCCATTACCTATCTCTGCGAATTCGTTTAATTTTCTTATTTGTTTGATTTTCAATTTCATTTTTGAATTTTAGGAAAATTTGTAGAGTTTGATCTTGAGTTTTTAGAAAATAAACGAAATATTTTCTGGAATAATCATCGACTATTAAATACATATATCTTGAATTTGATAAGGTAGGAACTGGTAATGGACCGCATAAATCCATATGTACTTGTGCTAATATCTCATTAGTTCTAATTTTGTCATATTTCTTGAAGTTTTTCTTGACATTTTCGCTTCAATGCAGATTGTACAATTTATTTCATTATCTTCATTTTTAAACTTTAACCCTTGGACTACATTGGTGTTTTTCATTTTCTTCAATGTTTGTATATTTTGGTGGCCAAAACGTTTATGCCATTTTTCAATGTCACAAATAGTATAGACAGCTTCGTCATGTGTTGCATTTTTGTTGTTCACAGCTTCCTCATTTATTACATTTCCGCTGTTCATCTCATATAACCCATTATTTCTGGTTTTTCTTATAAGAATTTGTTTGATTTCTGTTAGTATTGTATTTGTAATAACAATCTCTTGCATAATGATTTGATCTTCCACAAATATAACATTGTTTTGTGTTTTTATTGTCATTTCTCATACTACTAGTTTGCGTGACAGTTTTTGATATACAGGCTGCTTCTAACATGGTTTCGGTCTTTTCTATATGTATATTTCATCTTCTTGTGCCTTGAGTCCAGAAACAAATTCATCTGGCTTGAATGTCTCTAACCTGTTTGCTTTCATTTGTAATCTTATGACGTTATGACCATTCAATATTAACCAAAAAAACTCCTAATCTTCAACTTTTGCTCCACATTGTATTAGCTGGTCTTTATTAAATTGTCCTCGAGCTAAATATCTTTCCATAGATTCAACTTCTTTCTTTCTTATTATGCTTAGCTCTAACCGTAGGTCAACTCGCCTGGATGATGTTAATTTGTATTATTTAGTTTTAATACATTGCTTTATAGGTTTTTCATTCTTCTTTTACCGCCTTTTTTATAACCTTACTTTTTTATATTTTTAGTTTTCTTTGATATTGTTGCCTACACGCAACCCTTTTTATTTACCACAGGAAGCCTGGGCCCATAACCTGTTGATATTTAATAATTCGGCGGTTTATTTTTTATTAACTATATTTTGAAAATAACGAACAATACATGAAATTACAATGTAATCATATATCATCTAACACTTCTGTTATTCTTCTTCCCTTTTTTTTAGGTGTCACCACAAGTCAATATCAAAAAGTATATATTGTAGAACAATAACAAATAGCAACATTTTGACAGTATGGACAGCAATCTAGAATTACAAGTTTCAGAGAAGTAATGTTAATGCTTGATGCGCTATTTTAAATAACTGTACATTTAAAATTAATAGATTATCCAAATAAGTGGGAAACCTATTTAAAAAAAGTCTGTTTCGGCGAAAACTGTGAACAAATTAATTAATTATCCGTGATAATCAAGTGTGTTGGATAGAGGACACCACCCACAAAACTCTGATATCACGTGGAGGTAAATTACAAATTACAAGGTTCGCAAAATCAGTAGAGATAGCTGAAATCTGAAAATTTACTTTTTTGGAACGCACTTCAAAGTGGAGTAATTAGCAGTAATTGCCTATTTGAGGTATGAGTTAGATCCTTGTGGAATTTCTGACACGTTACAAATTAATTTGGTTAGTGAATTTTAGTAGGCGGCAGAATGGATTAATGTTACAACTAAATTTGCTCTACAATTTATTTACATGTTTGTTTGCAGCAATAGAATTTGATTGCTATTGCAGTATAAGTATATTTTAAAATATAATTACCTAAAAATGTCAACCAAATAAAATTGCTTTAAATTGCATGAAAGTTTGCTTATAAGTCAATTAGAACACGAGGAATTTAATGCCGTTGTTCGCATTTTCATATCTTGTTTATGTTTTTGAGTTATGCCTCCGCAAAAGTTAAATTCTTATTTTCTTTAGTATTTAGTACTTTTCCGAGGCTATATCTTAAAAACTAAACAAAATATGAAGATGCAATCAACAGCATTAAATATCTCGTGCTTCAGTTAACTTATAAACATAGTTTCAGCGATTTTAATTTGTTTTCAAATTTCCGCAAAAAAAAACTGGCAAGAAGTTTTTTTTTTACATTTTCACGAAAACTAGAAGACATATGCACTTGGAGATTTATCAACTGGATTCAGTGGGTAAAAATACATATGTATGTGAATTTTCGTTACAATAATGTCTACGATTCGGGGGGTAAGGGGGGATTCAACTCCCCCAAATGTCAACCTCACCTCCTCGTGGTACTCCCTGGGTAAAACTAACGAGGCTCTGACGACCGACACTGGGCGGTATAACCCACAACGAGGAAGTCAACGGCTTGCATGGCGGGGACACAGAAAACTGGTACGTAAAACATGAAATAGTATATTAAAAAAATAAAATTTAAAAAATGTTAGTTATTTGTTTAAAGTAATTTGTTCATCTTTCAAGACATTACTGTGTTAAGTTCTTGCAGATATCAATGTCTTTAGAGCCATAGCTAATCTAATTATTCCATTAATTAATAAATAAAAATAACTATATCATCACGCCTTATATTTATTACTGTGAATTATATATTTATGCACGTTATTGTGCTGTTATCGTTGTTGGCTGTGGAAATCGAACTCGCGTTCTCTGTACCACTGAGCCACCGACACTATTAATTAATTAGAGCATTTATACGACCCTCGCTGACTTGAATTTATAAGCAAAAATATGATTATATGTAAGTGGTTCGAATTCCACTTGAAACTATTGAAATCTGAATGAAGTTCCTGTAGCAAATAAATAACCATATTCATACTGTGTTCTCTGATTTCTTGCAGCTTACGCAACTTGGCTGAATTCGGTATTCAGTTCCGAGAGTCGAGCCCACCGTTTGACTTCATGCTGTTCACCGCGGTCCTTGTTGCCGAATTACACAGTTCAGGATAAAAGATAAGTGATACTAACATTTATTTATATATTTTAATTAGTCTAAAAAGTAAGTAGTCCATGAAAATAAATCAGATGCAAATTTGCACAAATTTAAGAGTTGTACAAATTTGTTAAAATTAGTTTATACATACATAGCCTATTAGTTTAGTTATCTTAAACTGGCCTGAATCACATATATTACTTTTATTTTACTTGTTTATAAATAAAAATATAACAATAACAATATCCATAATTGTTTATAATAATATTTAAAGTAAAAATATAAATATTTTATTTGTAGTGTATATTTGTATATCTTTAGAGTGGTTACGTTTCCTATCTGACTAATTAATCGGTCCGAGTCTGTAACAACAAAAATTAAACGTTATGAAGTATGTGTACACTACTATAGAAGTTATCTATCTCTTTCTAGTACATTGTAATTACCGGAGTGGGGTTTGAACGTAAGTTGTGTCGGAACTAGACAATCATGCAACGAGTACGAGCTCATTCACTTGCCACACAAACGTCGACGAATAAATATAAATAATAAAAATAAACTCCAGGTGCACGGAAATGTTCTGGCATTGGTTTCCAGTGTCATTTGGAAACAACTTGAAAAGATAAACCGACTTCTAAAAGGTAATAAATGTATATAAACATTATAAAATATATTGTAGTAAATACGATTTAAATGTTAACTTAAATAACAATTAAAATCTGTCAACATTTTATGGTTGGCTCGATTGTTTAACTGGCAGTTGAATAGAATATCGTTTTCTGGGATGAAAATGTTTGAAATTAGCTCAGTTTTTGCATAAAGATTATATCCAGCTAGTTTTGCTATTAAAAATATTCTGAATACAACTCTGTAGGGGAAAATAACTTACAACTTTATAAATATAACTTTTAAAAAATTGTCAGCATTTGTGTGTGTGTCTAAAAATGATTTTACGAAACATAGCATGTGCTTGTACAAAATACAAAGCATAGTTTAGTAATAGTAACTTATTAAACCGATTAAAAATTAATTTAAAACCACAGCACATGGCAAAATATTCAAAACAAGCATATAGTGTAAATACAAATGTTGTTAAAGACGTTATATTATATAATTACGAAAATCCGAGATTTTTTAAAGTATTAAATATATTTGCATTGTGCCAATTTGGTTTCTGGTATCTGTTAAATAGATTAGTGAAGAAACTGTCGACTGCATTGTTACGTGGGGGAAGGTATAATTGCTGTTGTAGCAACAAATTGAACGTATTGTTGAACTTTTAGGATAGCATGGATGTTCTCATTGAAATCTATGCGATATCTCATTCTGAGAAAAGGCGGTCAAGCTGTCACATTTGTAACGTATGGGCCATTTGGTAAAAACAGAATGATGACGGTTAATCTAAAACATCTTAGTTGTAAAGAAACTAGAGGAGCTGCTAAAACTTATTTACCTATTAAAGTAGAAAATCAGTTCCTACATTATATATTAGATATGAAAGGTGAATTTAAGAATACAAAATTGTTTGATTATACAGCAGGATTAAAACATAATCTAAAATGATTTGCATGTTAGTAATAAGTTAATAAATATACATATAACCGATATTGTCTCCATTTTAAAATCGCAAAGTAATTCAGAGACTGTATTATTTTTCCTATTTCGCTGAAATTTATAAGTTGATAGTGTATATTACTGCAGAAGAGGGTCGTAAGTAAGACAATTACAGCACGGGGAATAAAATGTCGTTACACATATCTTCGTAGTTTACTTAATTTTTGAGATATAGTCTGGAAAAATTGAATTTTTAGCTCACACACACAAATGTACTTTGTGATTCAAGAATCGAAATTTTTATGTTTTTGTTATAGTTTTATTATAAATTAATTATTTAGATTTCCTTTAAATTAAATACATTGAATTTAAATATCATAAATACTGATAAAATTCATACTCTTAATTAAAAATACAATTTTTGAATTAATATAATTAAATATCAGCTACGACCACTTCACGGTAACAATTGTTGGCAATAAATTTATTTAAATCTTCAACTATTGATTGACGTCAGCTGTGTATTTTTTATTTCAAACGTTTTAAACTCATTGATTTCCATTTAAAATTTTAGTGGAATACAATTCACAGTACTCAATGTGTATTTCAGTACCAAATGTGGCGAAATACTTTTATTTTAATTTAATCTAAAAATAATCGACAAATTAATTTAAAACAATATACTCGTGAGTTTTTTAATAATTTTACTTAAAATACATTTGCATTCTTATTTATTTTATTAAAAAGAAATAATAATTTGAAATAGTTTGACAGATGGATTTTTCAAAATTAATCCTTTTAATTACATTGGTCGAAATACGCACAAGTATTAATTTTTTTTCTTCTATTTCATTGGTCACAAATTCCTCGTCTTTATTGCTTAGATATTTGAAGTGGCGTAACCCTGGGTAAAAAAGTGGAAATCTCAAATTTTGTTTAATTACTTTTTCTTAATAAACATTATGTTAAAACACAAAATTTCAACAAATTTTTGATACAGACTTTTTTTACTTAATATATATTCATAATTAGTAATTAAATATCATATTTTTATTAAACATTTTTTAAAAACTTTTTGTACCCCATCTAATTTTTATTTAAGAATCATACGGCGCCACTGCGGTAATTTATGTACATTCCGCCGATTACAGCGTCATTTGACAGTAATCATATACAAGACATATAGTAATTAATTTGTTGGCCGGAATAATTTAGTAAATAAATCCTAGGAATCCATAAAAAATCTCTACTAAGTTTCGACTAACGTGCCACTAAATTATCAACAGCTCTCGATATCAATCCATATTTTAATTAGTTTTTAAAAGGTGAGTGTATCTTTTAAATGAGTAAATGTGGGTTTCTTTTTAGTATTTCTCGGAGAAATAATAAAATGGCGCATGAAAATCTGAATGATACGGTTGTAACTTTTAAACAAGTAATGATAATTGAAAACGGTTTTAAAAATGTATTTCTGCACCCTTTGATAATTTGGGCTGCCTATAGTTTTGTTTATAAATATGGTTCATTTTATAGCAAATATGAATTAGTTGAGTATTTTTGATGTGATAAATATTTGTTTATCGTTTTAAAAGTAAATGCTAATTATTGAGATGTTAATATTTACTTTATTCAAAAACAAATAATACATATATTACAATGATTTTACTTATTTATCAATTAAAATACAATTATAATAATTAATAATAATAATAATTATTAATAATAATATTAAAAGTAAAATGATAAATATTGTATTTGAAGTTTATTTACAGTAGATGTCTTGCTAGCCAATTAGTGCTAATTATTCTATCCGAACATGCAACAACATTAAATAACCATTATAAAGTATGTGTACGCTATTATCCAAGTTGTCTATCTCTCTCTAGTACATTGTAATTATCGGAGTGGTTTTTGAACGTAAGTTGTGTCGGTGCTAGACAATCAAACAACGAGCACTAGCTCTTTCACTTGCTAAACAAACGTCGTTGTGTCAAGATGGCTACGTACTATTAATATAAATAAATTTCTGCCTTATTAGAAGGCCTTCATAACTATACATTGATATGCGTTTCGCGTCGGGATGGAGCGGTTCAATGAGTCATTGAGAAGTTATAGACATAATTCGGCTGTTCGAGTAGGTTGGTAGTCTGTGAACCGAGAGGTCGTGGGCATGGAATATGCTTAACTTTTTGCTAATTTGTATGTTTTTATCTATTTTACATTACTAATACATTGTTTTTATGTGTATAGAGACATCATGAACTTGGAATCATCTCCTGCAGCCTCATCATCAGCTTGTATCATTATCTTAAAGCATCTGGTATTCTTATCATCGTGGACGTCATCAACTGAGTTAAACATCTTATCTTCAACCATATAGAAGATGATTGTCAACTCAATGCAGAATTTCAAGTCCGCTGTTCGAACATCAATTGTAAGAAAATTATTATTTTTAAATGGGTTATATTTAATCGAGCACCAATTTTAAGCCTTAAATTTTTCATTATCGATATTTAAAAACTAGAGGCTAATAATCTGTTTATCAATTTGTACACAAATATTTATTTTTTCCATTGCCATTTAATTTTCCGGAAAACTTATTTACTATTCTTGGATATTTATTAAAAATTACTTGCAAAGATCGTTTATAATTTTTGATTATTATTTTTAGTACTTAATTAATTAATTAAAATATAATTTTGCCTGGTTAATAAATATATTTTTATTGTATACTCAAAAAAATCAATTTAAATTACTATTTAAAAAATATTATTTGTAATTGTTTCTAATTATTTTTTTGTTGAATTTGTTAGTTGCGGCAGCGAAGAAAGCCAAGGTCTTCTACTAAAAGTTTTGGTGATTACATCACATGCTGGAAAGAATGATCAGTGACAGAAATCAACATTTTATTTTCAAATATATCAGAAGATGACTGCAAAATCAGCATAGCATGTCGTCAAGTCTGCTGCTCACAACATCAAATGTAAGAAAATTATTATTTTTAAATGGGTGTATTTAACCGAGCACCAAAATTTCAGACCTAAATTATTCATAATCGGTACCCAAATAACTAGAGTCTGCTAATCTGTTTCTCAATTTCAACACCAAATATTTATTTTTGCTATTGCCATTTAATTTAATCCGGAAAGCTTATTTACTATTCGTGGATATTAAAAATTATATTTTAAGATCGTTTACTATTTCTGATGTTCATTTATTATTTTTAGTATTCATTGAATTATTTCTGGTCAGAGCAATACAGTTTTTATTGATAAAATGATTTCGGTGATCATTTAAATTATTCCCTTTTTAAATTATTTGGGTAAAAGTCTGCTAAAAACAGTAATTGATAATTTATAATAAACAGAGAGCGGATAAAAATATTCGAAATATGAGATGGATATAAATAATTTGTAGTACTTTTATTTTAAATATATTTTTGTTTAAACAATTTATAACCGATTCAAAGCAGAAAATTAAAGCTAATCAAATCACTCTTTATCGATTATTTGTTTAAACGATCATTGTAATTTATAAATAAAAGTAATGAAATACTTTTACACAAAATAATTGTTTCCAATATTTAAAATATTAGTTATAAAAGTTTTCTTTATAATATTTAAATTTATTTTATTTTAAAAACTGGAAAAAATGATAGAATTAATAATTTATCACTTAAAACAATTACGTATTGGTATTTAAAAGAGAATTTATATATACATATAATAGTTAATAGGTAGTACTATTAAACTGCAATTTTGTAAATTTTCTAAACTAATTTCTGCAGTTATAAAGCATGTGAAATTAATCTTGTTTATTGATTCAAGTATAGAATTTTATGCTCTACAGCATTTATTTGACACAATTTTCTCTAAAATAATTTGGGAAGCAATGCACACGGAAAAACTGTTTTTCTAACCATCCGGCAGAAAACCACTCTCTACGAATACTCACAAAAATCAATTTAAATTACTATTTAAAAAATATTATTTGTAATTGTTTCTAATTATTTTTTTGTTGAATTTGTTAGTTGCGGCAGCGAAGAAAGCCAAGGTCTTCTACTAAAAGTTTTGGTGATTACATCACATGCTGGAAAGAATGATCAGTGACAGAAATCAATATTTTATTTTGAAATATATCAGAAGATGGCTGCAAAATCAGCATAGCATGTCGTCAAGTCTGCTGCTCACAACATCAAATGTAAGAAAATTATTATTTTTAAATGGGTGTATTTAACCGAGCACCAAAATTTCAGACCTAAATTATTCATAATCGGTACCCAAATAACTAGAGTCTGCTAATCTGTTTCTCAATTTCAACACCAAATATTTATTTTTGCTATTGCCATTTAATTTAATCCGGAAAGCTTATTTACTATTCGTGGATATTAAAAATTATATTTTAAGATCGTTTACTATTTCTGATGTTCATTTATTATTTTTAGTATTCATTGAATTATTTCTGGTCAGAGCAATACAGTTTTTATTGATAAAATGATTTCGGTGCTCATTTAAATTATTCCCTTTTTAAATTATTTGGGTAAAAGTCTGGTAAAAACAGTAATAAATATGGCTGTATGGTTATATTGAAAATATTAGAGGTGATATAGATGAGTGATGTTAGTTTTGCATTGTTGATAATGTCGAATAAAAGATTGCGTGCGTGGATAGGAACGGAAATGTGGTTGAAGCGAGAATGGTGTGTCAGAATGAGAATATTTGTTGATTCTTTAGTTCATCTAATGAGAGAATGTGTTTAATAAGATATATCGTGATGCTATATGTAATAATTATCTTTGCAACATATTTATTATTTGTTTAAGTTATATAATAACGATTCACTTTAAAAATATAATGATGGATCGTTATCATCTGTAACACAATACTTTGCTAGCTATATATATTTATTTTTGATAACGTTAGCATATTATCAGCTACTGAAACATTGTGATACAGTGACAGTTAGTATAAAAAACAAATTACGGATGATTAACTAGATTTTTCATTGTTAAACATTCCGGCATTATTTTATACAAATATATTTCAAGTAAATGATAGATATAAATAAATTTGAATCACTTTTATTTCAAGTATTTTTCTCTAAAAAAAATTATGATCGGTTCAAAGTAGAAAAATAAATTTAATCAAATCATCCTTCATCGATTATTTATACTAGCGGTCATTGTATTTTGTAAATAAAGTTAACAAATACTTTTATCCTTTTGGGTAATTTTGTTTCTAATATTTCAAATATATGAGTTTTAAAAGTTTTCTTTACAATATTTAGATTTTAATTATGATTCATCCAAAAGTTGCACAATTTCCTTTTCAGCCCTTTCATTAAAATTTGTACAGCATAATCAGATATCATTTTTGTAATTTGTTTCCACTTATATTTGAAATTATCGACAGAATTGGGTGGTTTCTTATATTTTAATAACTTCTGCTTCATATGGGCCCAATATTTTTTGATTTGACGCAATTCAGGACAATTTGTAGGATTTTCAGATTTATGTACAAATTCTATATGGGTTTTCTTTTTTATACCAATCAATGACATTTTTTGTGTAGTGACATGTTGCCAAATATGGCCAAAATAGTATTGGTGTGTGTTATGAAGGGCAATAATCATCTTTCAAGACACTCTCTTAAATATCTTTCGCCGTTGATTGTCGATGTCGAAAAATAAGGCATACTGCGTTTGCCACAGGAACAAATGGCCTGCCATACAAGCATCTTTTTTGAGAATTTTTCTATTTTAATTACCTTCAATTAGCTACTAACAGATTTTCTGAACTTTCCAGAATAATAATAATGACCTGGTCGAGATTTTAATTCAAATTAACAATACGTTTCGACATCCATGATAACACATATTTTTTTTATATCACTTTAAAGTAAAGTTTTCTCTATCCTCACTTTGTGTTAGTTTCTTGCTTAGTATTCCTGTTAGGCACTTTTGTTTTTTTTTAAACACTTTATAGAAATCTTTAGCTTAATTTTCTGGACTGTTGATTGAGTAATTTCAAATTTCTTAGCCAAATCTCTCACAGAAAGATTTTTCACACAAAGCCTTTAAGACATTTTCTCAATATTTTAATTTACAAATCCAGGTTTGCATCCACTTCCACATTATTTAGTGTATTACCCGTTTCATTATATCTTCTTTATTTTACTTTTACAATTATTTTTTCTCCTAAAATAATTCATGTCCGGTTCAAAGCAGAATATTTAAATTAATCTCGTTTAATAATTTGATTTTATTAGCGGTGACTTTTACCCAATATTTAAAAGATGAGTTTTAAAAATGTTGTTTACAACATTTAACTTTGAAGAGGTTTGAAAATGTGGACTGTCGATAGTTTTGTTTGTAAATCTGGTTAATTTTATTAATTTTTTGAGAGAAAATATGAACGACAGTTTTTCCGTAACTTTAGATATAAACATGTTTTAAAAACGGCTGTAATTTAGTAACCAGTCAACCGGGTTTCAACATTCAATTCCTCATCTGTTGACCATAGTTTCATCCCTTAATATCAACCCTCCAGAAAATAATTAATTTTAAAATAAACGTTATTGAAGCGAGGATGGTGTGTTGGGTTGAGAATGTTCTGTGAATGTCTCAGTGGACAATTATTTACAATTGGTTTAAACATATAATTTTATTTTGATAATTTACTATTGTTTAA
This sequence comes from Pterostichus niger, assembly GCA_947425015.1. Classification (NCBI taxonomy): domain Eukaryota; kingdom Metazoa; phylum Arthropoda; class Insecta; order Coleoptera; family Carabidae; genus Pterostichus; species Pterostichus niger. The sequence continues at coordinate 16,595,972 of OX380347.1, forward strand.
TATTAAAAATTACTTTTAAAGATTGTTTAGTATTTTTAATGATAGATGCTCATATTAAATTGAGTTTTGCAGTTTACGCAAATTATCTGAATGCGGCATTCAGTCCCAGGAGTCTAGCGCCATGGCCACGCTGTCCACGCTGTCCACGCTGTCCACGGGTTGCTTCAACACACTTCAGGAACAAAAGATAAGTACAAATTTTATTTATATTTTAATTAATCTAAAAAATGAAAATAGTTATTTGTGTATTAAGAGCGTAAAGTAATTCTTTGTTACTCGAACACGGTAATTGCAGCGCGAGCCGAAGGCGAGAGCTGCAATAGTGTAAGAGGAACAAAGACACTTTACGCTCGTGATACACACATAATTTTTTCTACGATTGCATCTTAAAATTATTAAAAAACTTATACGTACTGAAAATAAATTCGTTCTGTCAACTGTCAATATGACAACTTTCTGTTTTGTTTGTATCCCTGGTAACTATTTAATATCTTTTTCGCGCGTTGCCATTGGAAACGCGCGCATTTTACGTCTTTTTCGCGCGTTGCCATTGGAGACGCGCAAAAAAGATATTTTTCGATTGATCCACAGAAAACTTCAACATTACGATGACAAATGAGAGCGTAATTGTCAACTTTTCATAGCAATCGTAGAAAAAAGAAATTATTAATAATTTATTTAGAATTTTATTGAGACACAGCCTTGACATACATCTGCTGTCTTTTAATTTAATTTATTGTTAGATGTGAGAAATATTTGTTTAAAGTGTTTTAAAAGTAAATTGCTAAATTCTAAAAAACGTAATTATTTTACTTTTGTTTATACTAAATAATAATATATTAATAATTTCTAATAATAATAACAGTAAACTGAATAATATTGTATTTGAAGTGTATGTTAGATGTGTGTATGTTTCAAATTCACTTTAATCTCATTCATTGGTTGTGAGTGTGTCATCAAATAGGTCGTCGCTGCGAGTCTGCAACAAGAAGTTCACTTGCCAAACAAACGTCGTCGTCGTGTAATTTAACTTTTGTCTGCCTTATTTAAAGGCCTTCATAACTTCATAACCGATATCGTATCGTGGGCTTGATTTATAGTTATACTATAAGATCAACTTCTCGAGTCGATATCGTGTTTGTTTTTATTGTTCACTCACTACGTACATTTTAATTTAGTTAGTTAGTTGCTGCCTTAATAGGAGGCCATCCTAACTATGTGTAGTTCTTTTCGTGGGGTTGATTTATTACTATAAATCAATTTTACGAATCGAAATTGTGTAGATCGATATCTATCGTGGGTTTGATTTGAAATCAACCTCACGAGTCGATATCGTGTATTTTGTATTATCCACCAAAAAACGCAGGCCCCACGTGGGGCCCCAACATACATCCCATCACCAGGAGGCAAGTTTGAAGCGTTTCGTGATCCGGGTTGGGGCGAGTCCCTCGCGATCGTGCTGCTGAGTGTAGCTAGAAGGTGTAAGCCGATGCCTTGGGTGGTCGAGTTATCGAATCACAGGAACCATATTGTCCAATGAGTCATTGGGAGATCTAGACATAATTCGACTGTTCGAGCACTGCGAAATCTTCCCAGCAGTCGGGTAGGTTGGTAGGCGGTGAACCGAGAGGTCGTGGGCACGGAATATGCTCAACGTTTTTGCTAACTTGACAAGCACGCTTCGGTTGCTTTGTCGTAGATTCGTAGCTAGTCGTTGGCAAACACTTAGGTAAGATAGGGTAGGTAGGGAGAAAAAGATGGCACCTTTACTGAAGACTACGTAAAATGTGAGTCTCTTTCAGGTTCTTCCTAACACTTGACCGATATCTTATCGTGGATATGATTTATAGTTATACTATAAGATCATATTCACGAGTCAATATCGTGTCTTATCTCTACGTACATTTAAATTTAGTTAGCTTAGTTTCTGCCTTATTAGAAGGCCTTCCTAACAACTGTGTAGTTCTTTTCGTGGGGTTGATTTATTACTATAAATCAATTTTACGAATCGAAATTGGTTAGAACAATATCTATCGTGGGGTTGATTTATTTCCATAAATCAATTTTACGAATTGATATTGTGATATCTATCGTGGGTTTGATGTGTAATCAACCTCACGAGTCGATATCGGATGTTTTGTATTGTCCACCACAAAACGCTGGCCCCACGTGGGGCCCCATCATAGCGTTTCGCGGTTGCTTTGTTGTAGATTCGTAGCTAGTCTTTGACAAAAACTTAGGTAAGATAGGGTAGGTAGGGAGAAGAAGGACACCATCATTGAAAACTTGCTGTTTTTCAAGGAGTATTTGTACTTGTTTCTAATAATATTTTGTTGTTAGGTGCGGTAGTGAATGAAGAAAACCAACGTTTCCTGTTGGTGATTACATCAAAATGCTGGGAAAATTCATCAGCAACAGAATCAACAGCTTCTCTTCAAACACATCAGAAGATGACTGCAAAGTCAACGCAGAACGTCGTCAAGACCGCTGCCTCCAACATCAATATAAGATAATTATTAGTTTTAAGTGGGTTGTATTTAATCGAGCACCAAAATATCAGCTCTAAATAATTCATATTCGATTTCCAAAATACTAGACTTTGCTAATCTGTTTATCAATTTAAATATCAAATATTTGTATTTGCTATTTGCCATATTAGCATTTAATTGTCCATGAAGCTTATTATATTTAAAGATCAGTTAGTATTTTTTTATGCTTAATTATTATTTTTAGTATTCATTTTATTATTTCAGACTATCAAAATATAATTTAACTAGAGTTCAAAATATATATTTTTGGTGTTTAATAAATATATTTCTGGCAAGAGCAACACAGTTCTTATTGATTATTTAAGATACAATGATTTCGGTGCTCATTTAAATTATTCCCTTTTTAAATTATTTGGGTAAAAGTCTGTTAAAAACATTAGTAAATATGTTGTTTTAAATTAATATAAAATAGCGCAATTGTGTACAAGGGAGAATGTGAGTGAAAGTGGACAGAGAGTGATTGATTTTATTCTGTGTGATGAATGATTGATGTGCGGTTTTTCAGTTCATTCTGACATTTATATGTCATAATTATTTGTCGCAATTTTGTTGAAGGGTATCATTAGAAATATATTACAATATACACTTTTCTATTTACTATTTCATATACAATTTAATTCTTTTATTATTGAGTTAATTTGTAATTTTACGTATTCCTCTTTTTTTGCCAATTTGCACCAATTTTTAATTGTCTGCCCTCATTATTTTTCTTTTTTTTAAATTATTTAACTTGTGCTAGAATTTTAATGAACGCGTACCTGACGTAGAACTTAAATTTAATCTTGTACATTATTAATATTTTTATCTTTGGACTAGAGAACTTTTAAAATTTTGGCCCTACAGTATGAAATGAGGCAGAAATTTCCTCCCAACACTTTTCTTTTTTCTTAATACAATACTTTATCAGTTTTTTTTTCATTCTATACATGTTTATAACTCTCACTAAATCTATTAATAATTCAACTTCATTGGTGGAAAAATTTGCAGCTCTTTTAATATTTTCCATCATGTGTATATAAATATATTTCTTATTTTGCCTGTGACAGAATATAAACTGAGGCAATGATTATAATTTTCTCAGAATCCCAAATTACACAACACCATAAAATTATATTGACATTGAGTTTAGGTTCAGCTGAACTAGATTAATTTGAAAAGTTATAAACAAAAAAATGTTGAGGCTCAAGTTCAAGGGTCAACTGAAAAACCGAGCATGAGAAGTGTATTTGATGGTGTCGCGTATACGTCTGGATAAAAGTTGGTGAATGAGGATGTTAGAGATATGTCTGTTGAGTAAATAAATGAATAAATGAATGGTACGAATGATGAATTATATTGTGGAATGAATCAGATGTTAGGAATAGATGGTGTGAGTATTTTAGGGGTTTGTATGGTAGCGTAAATGGACTGAATGGTTTTAGTAAAATTACAAGAGAAAATGTTTGTGGTGAGAATGATGTTGCGTGTAAAGAATGGCAAGGCTCCCGGCTTGAATGAGAT